>JXTC01000061.1:805200-819690 GCA_002914845.1 Trema orientale
GTGTGTGCTGTGTGTGTGTTGGTTGGCTGACTAAGTACGCGGTACTTAGTGCCATCACGGAAAAAATTCATAGTGAGAGATTAACCCCGTGACAAAACCCGACCCTCTCGACCCTGCGAAGACATGCCATCAACCTCAAAAAATTAAATTGGGTTCCAACCGGATTGAACGAAATTTTGATTTTGGTATTATTTAGATATTTGGAGTTAAATACGTCTAGAAATAATTCACAAAAAAAAAAAAACCTTTAGACAGTGTGTTTTTGCTTTAATCATCTTTAAAAATAACATTCAAAATTCGTCTTAAAAAGAGCCTTTTGGTAATCATGGACTAAATAACAAAGAAAGTCCTTTAAAATGGCCCAAAAGGGCTGAAATCGTTTCTTTTATCTAAAGCCAAGAAGGCCTACCTGACCCGCCTGACTTGGTAACTTAGATATTAAATTAAAAGGATCTTATAGCAAAATAACCGAATTTTGTACCCATTTTAAATAAATGTTTATTTTTTAAATGTTGTAGTCAAATAATTTGTATATCAATGTATATATAAAGTGTAAATCTGGTGCACCAAGTATAAAATTAATATACTCAATATATATAAACTAAATAGCTTCTTACAAAAATCCAGGACCAACTTCCAAAAAATTGAAAAATTCCGGATAAGTTGAATTTTTTTTTTTAGAAGTCTCTAATTCATTTAGAAAAATATCACTTATAGAAGTTTCTTTACAACAATACCATTTTTTCAAACTATTTATAAAAATATTTTTTTTTTCAAAATCGATATTTTTCAATTGTACTCGGGGTAACTACTCCGGTTACCTCAAGTATCTCATCAATAAAAATTGATATTTTCTAAATATTTCTAAAAGTGGTATATTCTAAGTAAATCCGGAAGTTTTCAAAACAATATTAAAATCTGGCTTTTTTCAATTTGTTTTTGAAAATTTACCATATAAAATCAAAAGTAGAAATACTTAATGTAAAAAAACATATACTTGGATATTTAGTAATAAACAAAGAGAAATGAAAATTTACTAAAACGAAATGTAAGAAAATGACACATTCTAATTTTCTTATTTTTTTTAAATGGTCCAAAAAATGGGCTGAAATTATTTTCCTTCCTCGAAGTTGAAAGCCCATAAGGCCCACCCCTCAAAACCCTGAAAGCGAACCGGAAAAAACCGAATGAAAAATCGTGGCAGTTTGGACGGTTTTCGGTTCCCCATTTTTCAAGTGTCAAAATAGACACCCGCCCAAATTTCTAATTTATTTCCTACAACACATACAAATCCATTAGCTTGTGAGCACCAAAGCATATATATATATATATATCCTACGTCTTATAGATAGGTACATGTACATATATTTATTCCACTCCATCTGCAACTCCAACTTTTCCATTAGAGGTGAAAAATTAAGACTAAAATATGGTATTATAATAAACTTTATGAGACTTTCAAATCTCATTTCTAGGGTTCATTTTAGATATTGTCCTCTAATATTGTAATAAGGTTGTCAAAATCTCTTCTTAACCGTTGAGGCTGTCCAACCCTCATGCGGTGTGCAAACAGTTAATTTTCAAGTCCTAAAGAGTCTTTTTACAAGGCCGTCTTAAAAATGTCATTTGGACATAAAAGAACGCCTAAATCTGTCTCTTTTCCATCTTATTTTTACCCATAAAAATTCGATCCGTACAATATATCTACTCAAGGCCCAAATGTGTCACACCCTATACCAGCTACTCTAATAAAACTACTAACTCATTGTTGCGGGGCGCGACTAAGTGCTACTTACTACTTACAAATATGGAAAATTTGAACTTTTAAAAACTTTTTCAAAAGCTACGTATGCGGAAAATACTTTTGATGTGGAAACATATTTTACTACCTTTATTTAAATAAAAATAAGCTTTGTCTCAGCATCCCAAAAGGTCTAATCAATCTTTTATTACCCATATACATATTCAAAAAACTGTTAAAGTTCTAAATAAGGGTGTCAATTCGTGTCCACAGGTCGGGTTCGTGTCGGGTTGAAGTCTAATATATGCATAAATTATGTCAACCTGAACCCGACCCGTGACCCGTCGTGTCAGAAAATCATCAACACTAACCCGACCTGCACAACTCACTTTGATGAATAACATTCAACCCACAACCCGATTTTGACCCGTCAACCCGTTTTTGATCCGCCAACCTGCTATGACCCGTATTTTTTTTACTTATATTTTCTTTTTCTAAGGCTATTATTGTCTCATTTTAAAATAAATAAATTAGGGGTAATTTATAAATATAATTAATAACTTATAATCCCAAACACTTACATTGTACAAATTAAACATATCTATAATAATAGTCATAAACAAATTAAATAAAAAATATTTTTATAATTTAATTGTATATATATTTGTTGGCGGGTCAAACGGATCAAGTTCGGGTCAAGCGGGTTGACCTGAACCTGACCTGTTTTTTTTTTATTCGTGTCAGGCTGGTCGACCCGAACCCGACCCACACCCTTTTTCTTCGACCCTAACCCGCAAAAAATCGTGTCGTGTTCGTGTCGTTTCGTCGTGTCGTAACCTGAATTGCCACCCTTAGTTCTAAAGACCAAAAAGAGGTAACTATATGTTAAGATTATGTCCAAAAAGTATTTATTATTTATGGATATTTATTGAATATTTTGGATATTTAATTAAAGATATATCATGCATAGTATTTGTAATAATGTTTGGATTATTGATACAATAGTAAATGTCAAAATGTTTTATGATTTGTTTATTAGAGAAATATTTTAATAAAGTTGTTTATTAAAATTAAGACATATATATTTTCTCTAATTAAATCAAAGAAGTTTGTTCAGAACCAATAAGAGAAGCTGGACACTTAACTTGGATCATATTGCAAGACTTTGTGCATTTATAGTGCGTCTTAATCTATATTAGTGTAACCATGTCTTAATCTAAGGTTTAAATCATTCAAGCTCCTAAAACTCCTATAACTCCTATAGCTCCTATTACTTAGGTATTATATATTCACTTCTCTATATAATAGAGTTGTGGATTCTATATTAATAAGCATATATTCCTAATGCCCATAATAATGCATTACTAAAATGTCAGGATCTAGATCGTTAATTTATTGATCCCTACCTTTTAACGTCTCAAATAATACAAGTTATAAACACAAATTCATCACTTATTTTAGGATTAGGAAAGACATGTGTTAATTATCAAGTTTGTGAGAATATATTTTTGTCAATGGTACTTATTATAAGAACATATTTCACATAATCCTTGTTTAATATTCAATATTTCACATGGTCTTTATTCCGTGTTTATACTTTATATACGAGCTTGGATGATTTAAACCTTAGCTAAGTAATTAATAAAATATGATATTTTATTAATTGAAGACTTTCTCTAAGTCTGTTTATCTATGAGATATAGTCTTGTATCAAATAACTGAAAAATATAATTGGAGGAGCAAACCAATAATTTTACCTAGTTCCAATAATAATTATGGCAAAATGTGTTCATGGTGGCTACTTTATAATCGCACATACAAAGTAATTAAAAAAAAAACCTTAATATTTTGTTATCATAATTTTCTGAATCCACATCTTGCATAATACTATAAAAAGTAAAATTAATTAGATGATGTAATTTGTAAGGAAATTAAGATTCAATATGAATTGAGACTAAGAAATGGGTGGGATGATTTTTTTCGCTTGAAGTAAGAGAGATGAATTTTGATTAGAAAAGAGGGAGGAAGAGTTTTTTTTTTTTTTTCTAAATTTTTTTTAAGAGATGAGTAAGCAGATTTTTTTTAGGAAACAAATTAAGTACAAAGAAGTCATTTCATTCAAGGCCCTTTTAATGCAAAAAGTTATTAAAATGAGGTAAGAGAAGCGTAAAAAAATAGTATCAATAGACCCACCCAAAAAGTAATTAAGTAGTATAGTACTATTTTGTAATTATACTGTAGTAATTAATTATATTAATTGTCGTCTTCTTTGTTTTTTTTTTTTTTTGGATCATATGTTATATACATTTATATAGCTGCAACTTGCGTTTATATAAACAGTTCCATTGTCTCGAAAAATTCTTTCTTTGAAAGCAAAAACGTAAGCACTGGGTGGTGGTAAGGTAATTTAATTGACTTGATCAAACTAGTAAGGCCATATACATATGAATTTATTCACGAAAACTACGTCACGAAATTTTTTCGGGAGATCAATTCACGTACGTGTATTCGTAAAATTATAACTGATTTTGGCATCACGAGGTTGCTCAATTCCTTAACTTTCGAGTTTCTAAAATAGTAACTATTTATTAATTACTTGAAACATGATAAACAAAAGGGTTAATAGCACCATTGGTCCCCAACCTATGATCATTTTAGCATATTGGTTCTCAACCTTTTTTTATGGCATTTAAGTCCTAAATGTTTATTTTTTTGACATCATTGGTCCTTTTGGCATATTCCATTCAAGATTTCGTTAAAATTTATTTGAATGAGAGAAATTTTACACCATTAATCTCGAATTTTCAATTATTTAACAATTTGATCTATGATTTTTTTTTTTTTTTGTAATCATATTTTCGATTAACAATATTGCATCTACCAATTTTTCAAAAAATTAAAATTCTAAAAAATTAATTTTTCGAAATATTGACAGATGCAATTACATAAAAAAATGAATATTTAATGGAAAATTATAAAACTTTTCGGGCTTATTTGCTGCAAATAGTTAATTAATTTTTTAGAATAACCATTCATAATTACATGAACATTTAATGGATATAGTAAATTTTCAGTCAAATTTGACTAGTGTCGAAGCGTGTATGTCTGTATGCAAAATTTTTTTAGTTTTAAAAATGGTAAAATAATTATTTTTTATTCATAAAGTTACTACAGTTTGACATAAACTAAGGTTTATTAGTATAATTTTTTTTCTTTTTTGAATTTGGTTTTTAAATGAACTGTTTATTTTATATCCGTCTTTGAATTTTAATTTTCTGAAAGATTGGCAAATGCATTATTATTAATCGGAAATATGAATACCAAAAAAAAAAAAAAATTATGAACCAAATTGTTAAACAATTGAAAATTCGAGATCAATGGTGTAAAATTTTTCTTATTCAAATAAATTTTAATGGAATCTTGGATGGAATATGCCAAAAGGACTAATGGTGCCAAAAAAACAAACGTTTAGGACTTAAATGCCACAAAAAAAAGGTTGAGGACTAATATGCTAAAATAATCATAAGTTAGGGACTAATGGTTCTATTAACCCTAAACAAAATAAATCTAATTAAGTCAAACAAATGACTAGAAAAAATTAAGACACTTATTATATTAGTTTCTATGCCATTTATATGTTATATACCATATATTGGAGCGAGTAGGAATTTTTCTTGTAAAATATAATAGAATTCAATAAATAATGGTTACAATTAAATATGTGATTAAGCACCATAAACTGTAAAAAGTGTTGAGACCACTACAAATTTATGTAATTTATACGTAAACCATGTATATATTTAGTTAGTGTATAGTATTAGTACTATAGATTCCCATAAAATTTGCTTAATCAATTACACTGACACCAGAAAACTTTTGTTCTCTACATCAAATATTTAACAATTTGTTTGGTCCGAAATGGTTGTGACATTCAATTTTCAGCTAGTGCAGCTATAATTAACCGCAACCATTCGTAGTTGCATTTGCATATTCATACATATATCACCCTTCTTTATTTTTTATTTTTTTTTAAAAAGTGGGGCTTAACTAATGACCACAACTTACTACAAATTAAAGGAAAATGACACACACACTACCAAGGTTTGAACCCCTGACCCTCCAAACACACACAACCCTCAAACTTTGGACCAACTGAGCTAGCCCCAGTTGGCATATATGACCTTCTTTTATATCCATTTTAAGCAAGCAAAGTATTAACCATTAATATTTATCGAACAAATTTTTCAAACGTCATTTGAACTGGATTAATTTCAATACATGCAATGCTCCACATCGATATACATAAACGACAGTTGCAACTGATAATCTCAGCGTGGGAACCCTAGCGTTATTGAACACTTAAAGCATACACAAATAACAACACACAAAAGATAACAGAATTAGAAAATCCAAGCAAATTATCAATTTTGCCAACGAGACACATGGAAGGTGTCTGCATATATATATATATAATATAGCTAATTAGGCAGACACTGAAAGTCGGAGGGCAGGTCCTTGCCGCAAGTGTTGATGAGCAAGCTGAGTGAAATAGGGATGTTAATGTTGATGCCAAGAATATTAGCCTTAATAGCAGTACAAAGGCAAACCGCAGCCTCAAGGTCCACAAGACCATCAAGCAGAGAGCAGCATGGGGTGTCCGGGGAACCGACCACCGCCCCAACAGCTCCATGGAGCACCTTGGCACACACCCCCAGCTTTAGGGCATCTCTAGGGCAACTCATCTTCATATAAGAATTCGGGTTTGGGATTAAAGGCCTGGTCTGAGGACAATTGTTGCAGCCACTTGCAAGGGAAAAAAGAACGAGGTTCATGGAGAAGAAAAGAGAGAGGCTTGAAAAATATCTAGTGGAAGCCATCAGTTATGGCTCTCTCTATCAATCTCTACTAGTGTTTAACAACAAATTAATTAGTATAGCACCTAGTTAATGAAAGTTCTTTCAATTGATCAGTGTATTTATAGAGTCCCGATAGGGTATGTGAATATTTTTACAAGCAAGAGCTGCCATGTGAAGGTAATGGCTGGCTGGAATTTAGCTGGCAAAGCTTGAGATTCCACTGCAAGCATATATAGGAGGGTATATATCGATGTTCAAATTTCTTTAATTTTATAATTTGTGCATGTGTTTCAAAGCATTGTTTTCCTTTCTTTGGGTCACAAGACTGATTAATAGTTTCCATCTTAACAATACCCGTGAACTTTCAAGTATATATTTATGTGTAGCGAGCTTGTTGTGGTGGTCTTTGATTCCATTTTCAGAGATTGCCCGGAACAAAAATATATTGCTTATTAACGACCCATAAGAAATGATAAAAAGATCATTAATAAATAATTTATGGACATCATTATTTGTTCTCGCTGGCTTCCGCAGTGCAGGACAATTTGAAGACTAGTGAACTTATTATTGCTTATTGAGTAGATTGAAACGACTAATATATATTTGGAATAAGGCTTGGCAAAAGGTCAACTGTGTTTGTTATGGCTATTAGCTAACATATAACTACTCAGAAGTCACTCTTGACCTTTTAAGGTCTTAACTAGAACCCCTATTGTAAAACCCCTGAATTTTGTGAGGGCACTTTGGTCTTTTGATCATAAAAAAATTATAATAATGTTAAATTCGAATTTGGGTTTACTTGAAAGAATTTTAAAAAATAGGGGTTAATTTGCAATTTTGTGGACTTATATGAGAGAGTTTTTGAGCCAGGGGTTTAGGTGCAAAATTAGGCACCCATTAAATGAGCGCCACGTGGCCAGCTGAAACCTTAAGCTCGTTTCTCTCTCTCCTCCCTTCAACTCTCTCTCTCTTCCCCTCTGCGTTCGACGTCGATGTGCAGCCACTGTTGAACGGAGTTCCTACCAGCCGAATGGAGCCGCACCACCTGCCAGATCGAGAATACCGACGTCCAAGACATCGCCTGCCAGACTTCCAAGGCCGCTGGAGCTTTAAATCGCCAGCAATGGCAAAGAACAGCTACGATAGAAAAGAGGCCGCCGGCGACAATTCCGGCAACGACAGGGCTTGAAACTATTGTCATTCAACTCGTTTCCTCATGGGCTTTCACGTGCTATATATTTCTCAACTCAATATTATCCGGATTAAAATTTACCACTAATAAATAATTTCGAGCTTTTTAGTTTTGTGTATTGACTTTTCAATCTGACAGTTAGATCGTAAAATAAACATCATATTTGTGATGTGTTCATGAAAATATGAATTCTGATATATATATATATTGACTATATTTGGTGACCGGTATGAAAACGAGATCAGACAGCACCTCACCTCGTTTTATGTGCCACGAGGCTGGATTTTAACCCGAGCCTAAATTGGTCAAGTTATATGTTTAACTTAGCTAATTTATGTACTAGGAATTCAGTGATGAGGTTCATTTCACGATTCAAGGCGCCGTTGGAAAATCGAATTTTCAAACCAAATATAATTGAGGGTTTGAAAACGATCCTCTACCCTCCAAACGACTGCCAAATGACGCCTAACGCTCTTGATAGCATCGTAGCACTATCTGGTCACTCAATTGAGGTAGGGATTCGATTAATTGATCTTTAAATAGGTTTAATTTTGATTTTTATATATTTTAAATAAATATGGAACTTTGTGAATTATTTGATAAAAATGTGATTTATACATATTTTAACATAATTTGATATTTAAACTATTTGGGAGGCACATCACACTGATTGGTGTGCCAAAATATCTTGTTTTTGAATTGTTTTTAGCAAGAATTGGATTTTATTAGTTTTAAGAGAAATGACTATTATCTTGTCGAAATTTTATAAAATCCAAATTGGACAAGAATTTAGTTTTGAGAACTAAACTTGTTTGATTAAAAACACTGCATGTTCTATTTCATGATTTGTAGAAAATGGTATATATTTTCATTCCTGTCATCCATATAGCATTACATGCATTCATTGTATCTACGTGGCTGACGGACTTACGGAACTCTATCTAGGGTACTCAGACTACATATTATACTCACGGTTACCAACTTAGGTGACTCGAATACAGTACATATGTGCAATTACTCACTTAGAATAGCTCACATAACATTGCATACTTACAATCACTAATCTTTGGTGGTTTAGACATATCATTGATTGTATTGCTTGTTATGTACTTGACTTGAATAAATATGTATTAATTTTGATATGATGTTTTACAATAGTTCGGAATGTTTGAATCTTTGGATAATGATTTTGTTTTGATATATTTTACAATGGTTTGGAATGTTTGAATCTTTGGACAATGATTTTGTTTAGAGACTATGTTTTATAATGGTTTGGAATGTGTGAACCTTTGGAAGATGAATTTGATTTGAAATAATATTTTACAATGGTTTGAAAGATATAAACATTTTGGGCAGTATTTTCAATTGGATTTCTAGAAACTGTTTGAATATTTATTGACCATGCAGGACTTTGAAAGTAAGTATTTATTTAGTCAAAAACCTGTAGTTGGATCTCTACTAAGTATTCACGTGCTTACCCCTTTACTTCCTCCTACTTCCAGATATTTGTGTAATTGAGGTAGTGGTCTCAATGGTTAGACAAGCCACTTGGCTTGTGTCTGCAGTCCTATTCCTATTACCTAGTGGGTTTTTGTATCTTGTTTGATTTCTTTTCTTCATTCAAATATTTAGCATTTTTTATTTTTTTTACTAAGTGGATGTATAAGAATAACAATATTAAAAATTGGAGTATTTAGAATCATAAATGATTTTTGTAAACTATTTTGGACTTCTTTTTACCAAAATTTATGATTTAACAAAAGCTTCTAAAATAAATAATTAGAGTTCCTCCAAATTTTAAATGAAGATTTTCCTTGATTGAAACTAATGAAAAGTTTCCAAATTTTGTAATTTACTTACTTTTAAGGGCTAAAACCTAAAATTCTAAGTATTTGATTTTCTGAAATTTAGGAAAATCACTATTAATCACTATTTTTACTTAAAATTACTAAAAGTCACGACCTTGAATTTCTTGTCATGATACCTAAAATAAATGAAGTAAAAGGTACTATTCCCCCTGTTATCGATAGAGATATTACAGCCTTTACATATGACTCAATTAGTTATTGCAACTTCATGACTAGATGGTATATGTAAAGAGTTACTGGTATTTATATAAGTTGCGCATGCAAATACATGAGTAGGAGTTGATGGTCTATGAGGACCATCAATTCATAAGGGCCTAAAAGGCCCAAACATCCTAATTTCATTATTCATCGAGTCTTCAGCAATGGTGAAAATTACACCTAATACCTATTTTTTAAAACTTATTTCAAAAATACCCTTTCTTTCAAAAATATCCGTTTTTTATAGTCCATATTTCATCTGAAAAATATGAGTAGTCCACATTTATAATGTAAATTTTATCCATAAGGTACACATTTTATGTGTAAAATATGAACGATACACATTTGAAGATGTGTGCCAATTTTTAGTGTAAGTTTTATTCATGAAATATAGACCACGGTATACATTTAATGCATAAAATATATACCGTAGTATACATTTCATGTGTAAAATAGTGGTGGTCTATATTTCTCTTAAAAAAAGTCTAAAAATGGGTGTTTATGAAATAAAAATAAAAAACGGATATTTATGAAAATATAGTTTTAAAAAAGGGTATTTATGAACTTTTCTCTCAGCAATGGTGTTAGATCTAAACGAATTATACCACTTCTCCACTTGGAAACAGGCTTCTGATTAAAACTTGCAATTTGGTGGAATTTTATCGTTTAAGGAGTGAAAATGACAATTTTTAAGATTATGCGAATTGTGTTTATTATTATTTTTTCGTTATTTTACGGACTATTATTTATATTTTTCTAGTCAGTGTTTAATCTTTTTTTTTTTATAAGTACCAAAATGTTTATTTTGGATGACATACTTTGAATAATGTTCAAAAGTTAGAGGTTTCTATTCGTATTTTATCCAAATTCTCAATATTCATTATGAATCGATAATGTGTGATGCGGGTGATCGAGCGCCAATCATTAAGATTATAGATACCTTATATCTGGTATTCTTACATGAATCAACGAATCTAAAAAGGGTATGCTTTGACAGTAAAAGGTAGTCTATTTAAAAAAGGGAAATATGCTTTGACGGTAACAAGTGGTCTTACTTTTTATGTATGGCTTAATCATTGCCTCTGTTTGTATTAGAGCCTTGTTATGTTCCTTGAATATCATGCCACCAAGAAATGTTCTATTGTTTAGGAAATGCTCATACCAAAAATTAGTATAACAATAAGATGTAAGTTTGTAGAAAAATGATAGTAAACTACAAGAATTTAGATAAACGACACTCAAATTTAGAGTGGTTCAACCAGGAGTAATTTGGCCTACGTCCAGTACTAGAGAGAGAGAGAGAGAGAGAGAGAGAGAGAAAGAGAGAGAGCATTATTATTATCTCTTGTTATCTTATCTTTACATGTCCTTTCCCCTTCTATTTATAGATAAGGAAAGGGGACTATTTTTGGAGGAAAAATGAGTTTTCCAAATTATCTAATCATAATAAGGTTAGGTAACAATTGTGATAATTATGATTGACTTTGCTTTTTCCACTTTTATTTTCGCAATTTCTGGATAGTCGTTTGAATTGGACATTTCTAAAGAATCTTTTGTGACCAGTCTCATTTTTTCTTGAATTTTATTTGCAGCTCGTTCATTTCCTCTTATTGTGTTCTTTTCTATTTCAAGCACCACATACAAGCCATCTCACTTTACACTCTTTATGACTTTCCTATGCTCAATTATGCTGCATCAAGTACCACCAAGATTATGATATTTAGCTACAAGTCTTAATTGATATGTGCTTTACTTCTTGTAATTCCATCTCTATACTATTTACCAAACCAAGATTGACAATTCCAACAGCTCTGTTATTTCTCATGAAAAACATGTCACTGCCAAACTTTTTATGTTGTGTAAATAAATACCTCCATGGACTTGCATTACAATTACAACTGAAATAAAAAATCCAATTGATTCCTTTCCTTTTTTCCAATAACCAGTGGAATCTCGGTACATTCATATCTTTTAGCTAGAAGCCAATTCTGCGCACCCGAAATTCTCTATCCGGCTTTTATTTTTATTTTTTTTTGGTTTTTTATTTTTATCATGTCCTCCTTCGGTTGAGACCATTGATCTCAACTAGCACCTACCTGTAATACTACTTGTTGAAAACCTATATAGCCAAGAAATCTAATTCTAGAGTAAATTTATATCAAAGCACACATATACAAGAATTAAAGAAAGAACATATAAGTATTCAATTTAATATATTTCAGCCAAATTGGCTACATTAATAAGGGACTACTAGCAAGTATTTCACTAAGAATGAGAATAATTACACTCTCAGTCCCCATCCACACGAAAGCCCCCAAAACGTATTATCACATGCGTACTCTTAGATTCCAGTAATATAAAAATTCTTGAAGAAGCCATAATTACATTCTCTCAGCTTTTACAACCCTGAAAACCCCAAGAGCGCTTTCACTTATAAGTTACATTATTAATCCTTCTTGCTCTCTCAGAATTAAACTAAACATAAGATCTATTTTTAGAGTTTCAAAATAGACTAGTACTAGTAATTGTGTGAATCCTGATACTAAAAGAAATTCTTATATATATTTTCTATTAAAGGTTATACTATTACATAACTATCCCAATCATACACATATACTTCTATAATCCCAACTAGCCAAATCCTAATTAAATTTGGAAACCTTGAATTTAAAGTCACATGTATACATAACATGGATTTTGCGCTGTTGATCAATCGTGACTGTTTAAGTTTAGCTATGTACTAATCTTGGCTAAATAATTGAATAAGGAAAGAAAGTTAACAGAGTATGGATACCCACCAGAGAAATAGGAGTAAGAATACAAGTACAAGCTATGTAGCTTGTCTAACCACCGAAATGACTACCACAAATAGACAAACACCTGAAAGTAGGAGAAGTAGGGTGGGTGAGCATTCACATGCTCAGTAGAAATTCAATTATCTTTTTGAGTGAATTAAATTTTACCAAATCAGTATGGTTAACACCTTTTTTCAAAATTTATTTATAAACCAAGATTATAAAATAATTGATATCCAGAATAATCACATATTCATAACAAAAATTAGAAACACATGATTGTACATAATAAAAGGATAACTTAGCAGAAATAACAAACTTGGCTAAATAGTTAAACATGGAGAAAGACTGACAAAGAAAAAGGTACCAACCAAATAGGAATAGGATCACAAGTGTAAGCCAAGCGACCTACCTAGCTATCGAGATAATTAACTTGAATAGACAATCACCTGAAAGGGAGGAAAGTAGGAGGGGTGAGCTCGAAAGCTCAGTAGAGAAACTGTTACTTCATTTAAAAACTTTTTTAGTGATGGAGAGTCCCTATATGATTAGTTTAATCCAAAACACTTTTGCAAAACTCTCTCTATATATATATATACACACACATAACAATCTCCAAAATCGATAGTCTGTATGCACATATATTTATATATAGGGCACCAATTCAGTAGGTTTTTTTTTTTTTTTTTTTTTTTTTTTTTTTTTTTTATACCTATGCATAAGTATCAATTGGGCGAATGAAAATTTTTTTTGCACATTTTTTTATTTTAAAAAGTAAGAGAGAGAAATAGCATTAATGATGCACGTCTTTTCATGCATATTATTATAACTATTAGATCACCATTAGATGATGATCTAACGGCTAAAAAAAAATACCTACACATAGGTAAAAAAAAAAAATTACCTACTGGATTGGCAACCTTATATATATATATATATAAGCGTGATATGTAAAAATCAATCAGTCCATCGACACATGACATAAATCTACTTATACCCATGAGTTCACCACTTCTCATCAATGGAAACCAGGATGTTGGTACTATGTGTGCCATACAGGCTACCTAACACCTAGCTCATATTCGGAGGGGACACCTATGTGTCGCCTACCAAACCTCGAGGGCAACCGCATTGCCTACACCTGTCAAATAGGGAGATAATTAGAAGAAAAATTGTGTGGAAGTTCACGGACTCTGCATTACCGGTGGGGCCGTAGCGCCACATTATAAAAACTCTATGATGCTAACCTGGTACTCATGTATGATCCTATGACATGTGTACTCTGAACTAATATATAAAAATAGCCATGTATTAATTTAAGTTCAAGTAATGCTCTGGTTTTTAATAAAATGGTTAGTTATAATTTATAGAAAAATAGACGGCTTAACGAACGTATTTTAATATATCCAAAATAACCTGAACTCAAAAATAGTCCCAGAGCAATCCAATATATATATCATACCATTCAATTCTATCACAGATATTCAAATAGTTCTAAAATCACGTTTGTCATCATAAGTTGCCACTACAAGAAGAAGGTAGTAGAACGACGACTCTAAAGCGGCGACAAATTATCGCCGCTTTATATTTTAACTAAAGCGGCGACAAAACACGTAGTCGCCGCTATAGAGTATTTATAATGCTAGAAAAATGAAAAGGTCTAAAGCGGTGGCACTTGTCGCCACTTTAGATGACTGCGCCAAATTTTCCCTCCAAAAATATCTAAAGCGGCGACAATTGTCGCTGCTTAAAAAGGAGTGCGCCAACTGGCGCTAAGTGAAAAAATATCTTCTCTAAAGTGGCGATAATAGTCGTCGCTTTAGACTAATCTAATATTAAT
>JXTC01000061.1:821481-841229 GCA_002914845.1 Trema orientale
ACTAGAACACTCATAAAATTTAAAAATATAATAAAATAAACATATAATTAACAAAATACCTAAAATGCCCTTAGAGTAATAAAATACCCAAAATGCCTTTAGAATAACTAAAAAACTCATAAAATTAAAAAAGAAAATAAAATACCCATATATTTCACAAATTACCCAAAATGTCCCTAGAGCAATAAAATACCGAAAGTGCTCTTATAGTAACTAGAACACTCATAAAATTTTAAAATATAATAAAGTAAACATAAATTCACAAAGAAAATAAAATGCCCAAAATGCCCAAAATGCCCCTAGAATAATAAAATACCCAAAATGTCAAGACCATTCCAAACGAGCTGACATATCATGACAAAGGTTGTAGTCACAGTCATAATGTGTACATTTATTTGTACACATAGTGACTTTAATACATGCATGCATTATTTTAGTCACAAAAGAAATTACCATAGACCCGTTCAGGAGTTGATAAGAGATTATGCATCTCGATATCGATTCTTAAATTGTCTCGTTTGGACAGTTTGGGATTACATATTATATGTTGTCGTTCACTTATAAATATTGTTCTTTGGCCGAGTTCTGATGGTATCTCCCTGTGTTCTCCGGGTGTGTACATATATGTACCACACTTAGGAGAGCTGAGGGGAGATGCTGCCAGAATTTCGACGTGAACGGAACAATGTTTGAGTGAATGATGTACCACATAACAAAGTAATCCTGAATGGGATAGGACCTTACCCTTTAGAAATGGAGTGATAAGGTGGATTTAGGACACGTTTTGCATGATCATCCAAAACTATTCTATTTGAACACTAAGTTGTTGTGAATAATAATAGTGACGATGCCTGTGGACAAGAATTGGATACATTTGAAAGATTATTGGTGTGATGCATATTGGAATGGTGCAATTGCGTTTGCTGAAAAGGCAAAACAATATGTCAATGACCAAGGTAAAGTTAAATGCCCTTGTCTGATATGTCGGAATGTGTTGCACCAGACTGTTGAAACGCTAGAAGCACATTTGATAGATAATGGGTTTGATTCATCGTACACTAATTGGATCTTCCATGGAGAACTTGTTGAGATTCGTCTACCTCGTAATGATGTTCACGTAGAAAATGTTGATCTGACAGATGAGATGGTGGACATATTGCAAGATTTTATTGGGACAGAAAATGCAGATGGTGGTGAAAATGAATACGATATGGGAGATGATATGGCAATGAGACCATCTGTATCTTGCCAATAATATAATGAGTTATTCTCTGAAGTGGAAGCTGAGTTGTATCCGGGACGCACCAGTTACTCATCTTTGAACTTTTTGGTCAAACTTATGCATTTGAAAGTAATGCATAAGTGGACTAATAAGTCATTTAATAGTTTATTAAAATTATTGAAGGATGCATTCCCAGCTGACAATAAGATACCACAATCACATTATGATGCAAAGAAATGGATGTCTAAGTTAGGTTTGGGATACGAGTCTATTCATGTATGCCAATATGACTGTGCATTATTCTGGAAGGAGAATGGTGACATGGAGAATTATCCTGTTTGTGGTACGAGTCGATGGGTAGACAAAAAAACAAAGGAGAAGAAGGTACCTCACAAAGTATTACGTATTTTCCATTAACACCATGATTGAAGCGTCTGTATGGGTCCAAACACACTGCAAAAGAAATGAAGTGGCATTTTAAGGGTCGTTCAAACGAGGAAGGGGTGTTGAGACATCCTGTTGACGGTGAAGTATGGAAATATTTTGATATGAAGTATCCAGATTTTGCTTCAGAACCACGAAATTTCCGTTTGGGGTTGGCTGCTGATGGGTTTAATCCATTTGGCAACATGAGTCTATCTTATAGCATGTGGCCAGTGGTTTTGACTAATTATAACCTTCCTCCGTGGCTATGCATGAAAGAGTCTTATTTTATGATGTCTCTTTTAATTCCTGGATCGCAATCTCTTGGAAAGGATATTGATGTATTTCTAAGGCCGTTGGTGGACGAGTTGAATCATTTATGGCATGTTGGAGTTGAAACGAGAGATGTCGTTGATAACATAATGTTTAAAATGCAAGCTGCATTGATATGGACTATAAATGATTTTCCAGCTCGTAGTAGTTTATCTGGATGGAGTAGACAAGGATACAAGGCATGTCCCACATGTAACGAAGATACTCCGTCAATGCGTTTAAGAACAAAAACTTGCTATGTGGGGTATAGACGTTTCCTTCTAACATCTCATGCATTTCGAAAAAGTTCACTATTTGATGGGAAGATAGAGAGAAGAAATCCACCAAGGGTGTTTTCTAATAAAGATATTCTTCAGCAACTCAGCCATGTGCAACCTAATATGCCAGATAAACATCCAAAATATGGTGGGGTGAAACGAAAAAGAGTCAATGAAGAACTCAACTGGAGAAAGAAGAGTATATTTTTTAAGCTTGAGTATTGGTCATCACTAAAACTAAGGCACAATCTCGATGTTATGCATATTGAGAAAAATGTATGCGATAGTATTCTTGGTACAATGTTGGGTATTGAAGGCAATTCTACAGACACAGTGAATGCAAGGCGTGGATTAGAAGATTTAAATATCAGATCAGAGTTACATATCGTGGAAGAAGGGAATAAGTTGATTATACCTCANAAATCAGAGGTCGACATAGCTCTTATTCTTTGCAAGCTTGAGCGCATTTTTCCTCCTGGTTTTTTTGATATCATGGTGCATTTGATGATTCATTTGCCAAAAGTGGCATTACTTGGAGGACCTGTTCATTATAGATGGATGTATCCTTATGAGCTCTATATAAAGAAGTTGAAAAACTATGTTAGAAATCGAGCACGACCAGAGGGTTCAATTGCTGAAGGTTATGTTGTTGACGAAGCCTTGACTTTTTGCTCAATGTACTTACAAGGAGTTGAGACTAAGTTCAACTGGCCGGAAAGGAACGAAGATCCCATTCAAAATGGTCCGATGCCGAGTTTGTCAGTTTTCCAATCATGTTGTCGTCCAATTGGTAAAAAAAATATTGTTCATCTTGATGATCACCTGCGTAAGAAAGCTCACTGGTATATACTGAACAATTGTCCTAAAATCCAGATTTATTTGAAGTAAGTGTTCTCACATTATATTTCGATTTACTAATGCAATTTGATCAGTAATTGTGTCTCTTTATTAATCTCGATGATATACTCTTCATTAGTGAACATATGAGAGAGCTTCAACAAAAAGGTGGTAATAATTTGGATGAAATCCAAAAATTGGAGTTTTCATCTTGGTTTTATACAAAGGTATACTTAAATTTTAGTCATTGTCGTTTTATCAATGTGGATAGAATTACTTAAATTAATGTCATTTTCCAATAATTTTATGGCATATGTTTATTATCAGATGTATCATTTACGACAAAATGGCAGTCCTGAAGCAACTAATGAGTTATACGCTTTGGCATCTGGACCAAATTTCAATATTTTGTCTTACTCAACATGTGTTGTAAACGGTATCCGGTTTGTAGCACATAATCGAGACTCTAGACGTAAAACTCAAAATAGTAGAGTTTGTGTTCCAGGATTTGATGGCAATATATTTTATGGGCTTCTAGAAGAAATACAAGAGTTCACTTTCTTGAACCAATTATCTGTCATCTTGTTCCGGTGTAAATGGTTCAACACTGACCCTCGGAAGAAAAAGATACGAACAGAGAAAAATATAACTAGTATTGCAATCAATTCCGAGTGGTACAAAGATGAACCTTACATTCTTGCTTTTCAAACAAAGAAAATTTTCTATATAGATGATTTATTGTACGGCCCTAACTGGAAAATAGTTGGAGACTTGACTCAACGTAGTGGCTGGGATATTCCGGATAATGAGGATACCGATACTGAGTTGAATATGCTGCAGGATTTGAACTCCTCTAATTTTATTTTAACAGTTGACCTTGGACATCTGGAGCCCATTTCTATTCCTCGAGAAAACATCATGCCTCATGCTCAAGAAAAGAATCCCAATTCTAATTATGATATTAAACAAGAGGATGGTGATTTTGTAAACGATATTGAACTTGAGGATGATACAATATTAGATTATGAAGAAGCTGAGTTTGAGGAAGATGACAATGACAGTGATGATGATGTAGATGAAATTCCATCTAGTAGCGAGTTTGATAGTGATTAGGATTGTTGTTTATTTTTTTTCTTACTCATGTAAATGAACTTTTATACTATTAATGATTGAAATCTTAGAATTTAATTTTAATATTACTGTACATTTTTTAATTATAATATACTTGTCACTATTAAGAATTGCACATAGTCATGGCCGCTGTTGAGCCTAGTTATCACGGTGGTGATGGTGGTGCTGACCCTCCACGGCGTCCTACCAGAGTCCCTCAGCAATGTAAGTCAGGTATTATTCGTATTATTCGTTACACATTAAATTTTTTTTTTTCATTACTTTAGATATGTGGACCCTGGCCTGCTTGATAATATGCTTATTTATTTTGCAGATCCTATTAGGAGGAATGTCAGGTCCAAGAGTAGGTCGTTGAACCTACGTCAGCTATTTGAGGAAAAGGGGAGGAACCCTCTTCCGATCAAATTCGACAAGGCAGGAGGCACTTGGTGCCTAGTCGATGACTATCAAAAATACTTCCCCCGTTTGATTAGCGTGCGTGTCCGACAAAATGTGGATCCTTGGTATAAAAATTGGAAGTCGGTTCCTGTTGAGCAGAAGGGGAAAATCATTCCTGTTGTCGAGGTAAAACAATATATGGCATTTATTAAATGTTATGAATTCTGTATACAATTATAATATAATGATAATTTTTGCAATTATAAGAATTTTTTGAGTACAAAGATCTTGACGACGACAGCGACGATTTGGCCAATGTCAGAGATGGCATCCTTAGGACTGCGGCAGATATATATAGCAACTGGAAGACCGAGCTTAATGAGCATTTTAGGCTCGTTGGGGGTGACAAAAATACTCTTGACTTGGCGACGGCACATTCCAAAGTGCCTAACGAGATGGATGCCGTGACGTGGGGGCGTTGTTGCGACCTTTTTGACTCTCTAGAGTTTAGGGTTAGTGTGTACTTCTGAATTATTCATTTAGTATTATGTAATGCAATATTATATTATGATTAATTTTTTTTTCCTAAAGGCGATGTCTGAAAGAAATGCTGCAAATAGGGCACGTCAGATATCAGTGAGCAAACAGGGAGCCGCTTCCATTTCTCACAAACGATATAAGAAAGTAATAAAATTGTGATTTTTCTTATAATACTTTTTATTTTTAAACTATTAAATTTTAGTAATAAATTATGTCCCTTTAATTTTTTTTATAGCGCAATCCTAGTACTGGCGAGCTTCAACCAGTTGCTGAGAGTTTCAGGGATCGCTACTTCACTGAGCAGACTGGATGGCCGAGTCCACAGTTTGAGACCAATTATGTATGTCATTAATTAATTTTTTAAAACTAAAATCTCTTAATTTTTTTTTCTATATACTAATTTTAATCTTTTTTGCAGAATAAGATGCTTGAGATTCATAACACTCAGTCTCAAGCATCTTCCCAATCTGGTTCGAGTTCATCTGCTTCGGTCACTGATGCTCATATAGCGGATGAGGTTCTCGGTACACGTCGCAGATTTAGGAGAGGTATCGGACGTAAGTTGAGTAAGTCCGCTTCCAGTACTAGATCTGTCCCACCAGACTTTCCACCGCCAGTACCTGAGGATGTCCAACGATATATACACGAGAGCCAACAATACATGACGATAGCTCAGCAACGAAAGGTAGCCACTCAGGAGATGATCGCTCAACAACAGCGATCAATAGAGGCTCAGGCGGCACAGATAGCTCATATGCAGAGGATTTTATCATCGCTTGTACCAGATGTCAACATGTCTAGCTCTGCTCCTATACATCTGGGGTCCACTTCGACATCATTTGGCACGATGCCCTCGCCTCTGCCACTGCCACCTCGTTTCACCCATCCTCCACCGACTCATCAAGAAAATGACAATGAAGAAATCGAGGATGAGGACTTAGGCTTGTAGACTTTTTTCTACTTTCAGACAACATTATATATTTTTAGTGTTTGACAACTTTTTTTAATTTCAATATCATTTAAAATATTACTTTCTACATTTTTTTACTAATTATTAATATATTTTGTTTACCTTAATATATTTCTTATTTATTTAAATTTTAATTAGTTGCTATTAATTAAAAATTAAATATATAAAAATTATTATTTTAATTACATAATTAAATATTTAAAATATTTAATTTTAAAAAAAACAAAATTTGCTTTAAAGCGGCGAATTGTCGCCGCTTTAGGTTACTAAATTAATTAATTATTTAAGTACATAAAATATGCCCTAAAGCGGCAAAAAATTGTCGCCGCTTTAAGTTGCTAAATTAATTAATTATTTAATTAAATAAAATTCGATCTAAGTCGCCGCTTTAAAAAAAATTATAGCGGCGATAATTTCAAAATTGTCGCCGCTATTGGTCGACTTTTTAGCGGGGACACCCGTCACCGCTATAAATTTCTAATACGGGGACAACGCTTGTCGCCGCTTTAGGTGTCTATACCCGCGAACCTTTAGCGGCGACTCTAAAGCGGCGACACTTTGATTTCTATTCCTGTTTTGTTGTAGTGTAGAAAGTAAGTTTTATCCAAAAATGATATAAAATAGAGGTAACTGAATCCCTACCTCATTGGAATAGTAATACCACGCTATTGGATCCTTAAGGTGTCGTTGGACAGTCGCTCGGAGGGTCGGGAACCAATTCTAAGCCCTCGATCGCCTACTTGTGAAAAATCAACTCCTCAACAGAGCTTCAAATTCACAAACAAACATCTTCATTGAATTCCTAACACCCAAAATAGCTAGGTTAGACATATAACTCGATCAATTCAAGTCTGGGTCAAAATTCAACCGGTGGCACGCAAAACGAGGCAAATCTAGTCGTCCGATTTCTTTTTTTGTGTCGGTCACTAAACATAGTCAATATATATATATCAATCTTCTCTATTTTTCGAGTACATTCCAAAAATGATATTAAAAACAAAATCTAACGGTCTGATCAAAGAGTCAAACCTTAAACTAAAAAATAGTACTTTTCAAACCGGGTAGTATGGGATCGTGAAATATATACCTTGATGATCCTTGCAACGAGACAAATCTAACGAGCCTAGTTTGAGGTCAAACGGTAGCCAGAATAGTCGCCGATGACCATAAACGTCCGCGGTGTCTCGGGCTCCTTGCTGGCGTTTGACGAATCCGACAGTTGCAACGTGGGCGGCGGCGTACATGTAGTGGCACAGTGAGGTCACGCCGGTGGTCCCCGTGGCCGGATGATGGCCAGACGGTGGCACCAAGGGTGCTCATGCCTTCAGTGGCTTCGACGGGAGGGGGAGTAGAGAGAGAACAAGGGAGGAAGAGAGTGAGAATGAAGAGGAGAAAGTGTGGTCCATGTGACCATATGTAGGGCACTGTGCAATTCTTTTAAAAATACACTTTGACCCCAAAATTTCAAAATTCTTTCATCTAAGTCCCTCGAAAAATTGCACTATAGTCCTTGTTTTTAAATTTTTTTGCAATTTAGTCCCTCTCTTATTTAATATGAAAATATGTGAAATTCCCAAATTTACCTCAAAAAATCTGAGTTTTTACAATCATGGAAAAACATATATCATAGATCGAGTTGGAATCGACTAAAGACGCTTGCACACGTGTACCATGGTAATTTTCCATCATTTACAATTAAGATATATGTGAATGTCATGTCTACATAGACATAAATTAAGCTTGCTCTATGACGAGAGTGATTTTATCTATATTCGAGATACATAGAGAGCCCCTTCACTAAACTTTATGCCCACTGTGCATGAGGACAAGTAAGTAAAGTGATCCATCGATCTCTTGAGAAGAAGAAGCAATTATTCCGTGACGAGTTAACCTATATTCTTTGAGAACACGCTTCCGCCTTCTAAAGAGGAAAAAAACAAAGTCATATGCAGTCATAACGCGCAGCTAATTATCAACATATATGCCAAGTTTCGTTTTGGGGTGAATTGGTGATCATCATGATCTAGATCAATGCTTCTGAGACTTGCGGCATATCAACCAAATGTGGCTCCACACGGCATGGTGTGAGTTTGAAGAAAACAATGTGATAACGACGATCGACATTGGGATTGTCGGTTTGAACATATCAGATTTCCAAATCAAATGAATTGAACTCCAGTGGAGCCCTTTGGTTACTATATATTGTGGAATATTCTAGCCAGGCTTCAGTAATACGTGTACTACAGCCCGTGACAATTCCTTGATCCACTAAACTTCAATCAACAACATGCCAAACACATATGTATATATGATTAGATCTCAACAATTGATATCTTAACTAATCAAATCAGCTTGTAGTTAACATGCCAGGAATTTTATTTTGATTAACTGTAACGGTGGTTACTACTTTCTGTTAATAATTCTCAATTGGTTAAATTACAATTTATCTTATTTGGCACTTTACAGAATGTAAAATTTTTTGTTTCTATTTGTTTTTTTGAGTTCGTATTTACAATATTAATGAAAACGTTAAAGCAAACTATCTTGTAACCTTTTCTTGCACTAACTCCTGAGTTTGTCAAGTATATATGTTAATTAGTAGCTAGTTGACTGTTGAGTTTACTGTGTGCTAATAAATTAATATATGAAATTTGGTGGAAATATATCTACATATCATATATAGTAAGAGCCACAAATCTTTTTTCTTTCTCACCTTTAAAAAAAAAAGGAAAGAAACACCTCATAAGATTGAAAAATTTGAAAATTTCTTTTCCCACATTATAAGTTTTCATTAATTATAAAATTTCCCTTATCAAATAGTTATTACTGTTTTTGAAGAACCCACCTATATTTTACCATTTATATTAATACTTTTTATCCTTTTATTTTATTTCTCCTTTATTTCTAGGAACCTTATGCCTTCTTTTTCTTCTTCAAGGGCTCATAGTTGACGTGTAGTGAGGGGGGAAAAAAAAGTTTCATTCGTTTTCTACTCATGCATCAAGTTTGTGAGGCTAACACACTGAGCACTGGGGGTGTTAAAAAAAAAAATGAATTTTTTATTTAATGTTATATAATCTGTTTTTGTCTTTTATGTAGTGGTAATTTGTAAACAAAATCCAAAAAACAAATGTAAGGACAAATTAATTAAATTGGATAAAAAAGGGAGAAAAAAGAGGAGTCAAAATTAGTCACCTATATACTAATAATCTAATTACTTTTGTAGGTAACAGATGTAGTCCCCTTAAGAAGATCAATCCCGTTTATGTTTTAGCCAATATAAGTCATATTTTAACAAATTTGTATTAGCTAAAATATAATTCGTGTTGACCAAAATATGGATGTGATCAGTCCTGTCGAGAGGACTACATAATCCTCACTCTTGTAAATGTAATTATACATATAGCCTATGTAAGTAAAAGTCAAAGTCATATGTGTAATAACTAAAAGACCACAACAAAATCCACGTGAGTTGATCTATTAGAATGAAAGGATTTGATTTTTAGAAAAATTCTAGTAATTTTAATATTTTATGTATATGTATAGATCTATATATATGTTCACCGTATTCATACACAAAATAATTCTTTATCTTCTCTCAATTTCTGATTTTTTTACCCTTTGAGATTGTATTTTGGCACGGGAGAAAGAAAATAGATGGGAAAGAAAAATATAAGACAAAAAAAAATGTAGAATGAAAAAAAAAATGTCATTTCTTTATAATTATTTGGTAGGTCAAGAGAAAATTAAGAAAACTAGTTTTCTTTAAAAATGATTATTTTATAAACTAGTTTTCTTTAAAAATGATTATTTTATCATCTTTATAATTATTTTTTTTTTAAATTAATGTACAAAGATAGTTTGGAAAACTCAATTTAAACATGTTTTTCCGTCCCTTTTCTTTCCATTTTTGGGAGAGTATTCTTTTTGGGACCACCTATATTTTTTCTCATTTTTCCTTCTATCAAAAGGCTCCTTTTTATGGATATTGTATTATCTTTTTATTGGTAATAAAAGTTTCTCCCCTTCCAAAAAAGAAAAAAACTCTTTTCTTTATTTTATATATATAAAAAAGCTCTTTTCTTTTCTCTGAAAAAAATGCTCTTTTCTTTTATTTTTTATTTTATTTTCTCTTCTCTTTTTTCTCTTACCCTTTATTTTTCGTTCCTTTTCTATGTCACCAAAAATAGCCTTAAATCATACCGTCCACGTTATTTTTACTAATATACCATTTTAATAGTACCACTGAGGGAATGGGTCTCGTATGGCTCTCCCCTATAAGGCTAGTAGGCTACCCCTTTTGCTGTCTCAATTCACTTAAAATCTGACAATTCAACAAAAAGGAAAAGCTCAATTTTAGAGTTTTTTTTTTTTTTTATAACTTTTTCAGAAGAACAGTTACTGCTCATATATATATATCAGTGTTTAAGCAGATCAGACAATAAAAGGGACACAGCCTTGTGGGAAAGCTAGTCTCAGTCTACCAGTGAGTTGATTGTGGAAGATATTTTCTTTCGGAAGCTCTTTCACTAATGAGACCCGTATGGTAACAAAAATATTGAACTCCAAAGTGTTTTTTCCTGCATGCTGAAAAATTTATTCCACTTGCAATATTATGAAACAAATTAACTCGAGCTCATCAAAGACAAACAACTTTTCATTAATGATCTAGAATCTAGATAAGATATTTAATTACAGCAAAGTTTGTTAATCATAAATCAAGGGGAGATTAACATTTTCCTAAAAGATAAAATACTAAAACAAAGTGTCCTTATTGAGAGTGAAATTAACATGGATGACTTTAATGAACTCAATTATAATGGTAGAGTATGCAACTAAGTCAATTAATGAAGGAAGTGTCAAGAGGCGACGGTGACGTTGGGAGATCACGGTTGGTCAACTATATCACTAGGATCACAAGGATCGTAGTCTGCAGAGTATTGGAAACTATAGAAACTTCCAAATATATTCTCCAGAGCTTGAATCAGTGACAGTGAAATTAGTCTAGTTATATTGTTACTGACTCTGTCCTCAAAGACACGTACGCCATATGTAAATCCTCCACCGATCCAAGTTGAATCATTAATTTATTATCTGATAATAAAAGTAAAAGTAAGTGTGGGACCAACTTTGACATACTTCCACCACATGTGATTATTTGGGCCCCACTCCCCACCTGTCAGCGGTTTTAACCAAGCCAACTCTTGAAGCTGTGGATGCGAACTACTGTAACAGAATGGGAAAAATGATCATCTAATTAATATATGACTATAATACTAATTATTATTACTATTGCAAATAAGCTTTGAGAAATAATTATCAGATCCATATTTTATATTGATCATGCAAAAGGAGAACATGACAATTTGGCAGTCCCCACCATCACAAACATCCAAAAGTTTGCCTAAAACTCTGCTTTAATTTTCTCATATTGCCAGCTAAAATGCCAAGACCACACATGGTGCTTCCACCCTTGGATTTATATATCATCTATGTTTTGTTTATTGTTTTCTCTTAGATATCAACTCGGTTGCCTCTCCCTATAAAAACCCATTCACTCTCTTCATTCATATATCCCATCAAGTACTAGTACGCCTACTACTACCACAACAACCACTTCTTTTTTTTTTTTTTCCCCCCTTCTTTTTCCTTCTGAACTATTAAGTATTTATAACTAAAACCCTAGCTAGACTCTGTTTTTGAGATATGGCTTCAAAAACCTCTGCCTCACTTGCTCTGTTCCTCTTACTAAACATTCTTTTCTTTGCTCTTGTAAGTGGTTGTGGCTCATGCTCTGGTTCTGGGCGTACCCCGAGCCCTGGAACCCCGGGCCGAGGGACTCCGAGCCCTGCGACCCCGGGCGGCGGGACTCCGAGCCCTTCATCCTCGGGGAGATGCCCTAGGGATGCCCTAAAGTTAGGGGTGTGTGCTGATTTGCTTGGAGGGTTGGTCAACGTGACCATAGGAACTCCTCCTGTGACTCCTTGCTGCACTCTTATCCAAGGCCTTGCTGACCTTGAGGCTGCTATCTGCCTTTGCACTGCCATTAGAGCTAATATTCTTGGTATCAACCTCAACATCCCTCTTTCACTCAGCTTGCTTCTTAACGTTTGCTCCAGAAACGTTCCATCCGGATTCCAGTGTGCCTAAAAGCTTTCTAGTACTACGTATCATATATATTTGATTCAATGATTTCTTTCTTCTTCTTCTTCTTCTAAATAATTAGCCTTTGGGTAAGGAACAGCTTATATAAATGCTTCACAGATTATTCACTATATCGAAAGTGTTACTTCTTGCATGGCTAATGGTGTGTTTTGATTTGTACGTGGAAATCGCCCATTTCCTTTGTTATGGCTCTGTTTGTTTGATTTTTGGGTGATAGTGAATAAGTTTTAATATGTAATATGTTAAAACTGTGTAATTTTCATGAGAATGAGACGTATCTTTATTCACGGTTTTTTTTTTTGGCGCGGGTGTGGGTTGGAGTGTGTGGAGTTGTGTCGAAGTTTGAATTATATTTTGTTCTATATCATGTATGACATATATTCTGTACCATGATGTTTCCTCAATCCATCTTCATCTACTACTCTTTTGTTAATTAGGACATCTTTAAATGCAGTTCACATTACATTATTATATTTTTGATAGAATTGGGAAAAAGAAAAAATGAACAATAAAAAAGAGGAGGGACGTGGTGTTGTCTAGCACAAACACAGCATATTCATGTCCCATCAAGCGGATGTTTGATTAGAACATTGAAGCACATGATCCCTAACCTTAGGCATTCCTGGGGTCCATTATGCATGAAAATGAGAGAGAGAGAGATATATCCAGCTTTTAGCTATACTAGTCTTTTTTTAGTTCATTTACGGGGCATGAATACTATGGCCCCTTCAATTAAATATATACATATACACATAAAGTACTACTGCTCACCCGTGACTAAAAGCTTTTTTGTTGAAGATAAACGATCAACGTTTGCTCACATGCATGGAAAAAGAAATTAAGGAAAGGAAGTTTTGATCAATATATCTCGTTTTCATCACTTCATTTCATGGCTTGATGAAAGAGGCAGGGACTTATTACTATATTTAGAAGTGTTAGATTTCTTCCCTTGGTTAGGGAAATACTAGATATTTTAAAAAATAATCTTGATCATAAAATGATTTCCGCTGAGAAATAAACAAAAAAACGTAGTGGACTGGGAAACAAATGATTATATATCTGTACATACATATATATACATATATCTATTGGTTCATGTCAATTTAACTAGCTAATAATAAAGATCTAATTTATTCTTAACCACATGAGATTAAAAGTTGTTACAGGCATTAACTTATCCTTAACCACATGAGATTAAAAGTTGTTACAGGTCTGTTACTTAACTTATTGGGTGTGCTTAATTTTAGTTTTCGTTAATCAACAAAGAAGCTCGATCTTAAACCACCCAGACCTTGTTATCACTTTCGCTATTGTTAACTCAAGATTATATACTCTTCCTTTTTTTTTTTTTTTTTGAGCAAGATTATATACTCTTTTTCTTGTTTAGAAATTTTTTCTCTTTAGAATTTTTTTTGTTTTTTTATACAGGTTTTAATAAGGCGTCTATTTATATATATAATGCAAAACCTTAATAGAAGAGGCTAATTTATTCATTAAAAAAGAAGGGAAAAAAGGACAAAAACAAAGAGAAGAAAATCAAAAACAAAAAAAGAAGAAAAGGAAAAAGCAGCTCCTATTTAAAAAGTTCTTTAGCGACTCTAGGCCTATTATTATAAAAAGTGTGTTTTGGATATTTCTTTGCCTTGAGTTTAGTAAGGACAATCTCTCAATCGTGTTCAAACTTTGAAGCTAGCTAACTAATTTTTCTTTAGTGTTATCCAAGGGAATTGTTTAGACCCGACCTTAGGTTATATACCCCATATATATGTAGGGTTTTTCTTTGTTAATTTGTAGCTTTTGGGTGGTTTATTTTCAGATATTTCTTGGTGAACTCATATATATATATATATATCCTTTCTTTATTATAATATGTTTTGTCACTTTTGGGAGATGATAATCAACAGGGGATGATAATTTAGCTAGTTGGGATGCTCCTAGTTAATTTTGACGCTTCTTCGTCGCTCTTTTAAAAAAAAAAAAAAAAAAAAAAAGCCGACATATGTAAGATTAATCCGAGCTAGCTAGATCTGTAGTAACAAATAATGATATATCAGTGTAATATTTAGTTCAACATGTTAATTTGAAACTTGAGTAGATCATATTCTGCTCCAATCAGTACTATTTTTTGTCATTGTTGCTAACTATACTAGCTAGCTCGAATTTGTGTCTCCAAATCCAGCTGTCAGGGTTCATGAATTTTTTATCTTCAAGTACTACAGTGTACTTGCTCATTTTTCACATACATCACGTAAAAGCCATGTAGCCATAAAAGAGAGTGTACTAAGGCCACATGCACGTCCTTACATGCTTGTCAAAAGAACTTTGCTATCTCTTCAATATAAAAATATATAACGCGTGAGATCTGAAGTTTTGTAGATATGTAATAAACTAATAATTGGCAGAAAAATCATAAGAGCAGCACATCTAGCTAGCTAGTAATAATTTTCATTTAGATACTCTGTTTATGCCGTATGGGGAGCCTCTCTTTAACCATTTCCCATTATTTGTATATATATAGTTTATAATCTACACATACCTCAACTGTGGTGAGGAAGGTATTTTTCTTAATTAATTTGATCTGATCAATTATATATTGGTCCCACTTAACCACCATATTCTCTCGCCCGTGAACTAGTTTTGGCTCATTCTAGCTTTTATAAGTACAGTAGAAAAAGAGCCCACAGAACGACTTTAATTAGACTTTCATTTGGCGAAAAGGATAAAAAGACTTAAGTTACGGAAATACTTATAATTTTATATCTATCATACCAAAACCTTATGTTAACGAAATTTGAGTTGGTAGCGCTGATATAACAGAAGCCAATACAATATAATCGCAATGGACAACACATGTGAATGTTAGTTTCGTTATATCATTCAGTTCAAAATCCTTAAGCTTCGATCACAATAAATCATTTTCCTGATATTTCAAAGTTGAAAAGACATATTAATATTTTCTATGGACAGTCTTATTATTAACTAGCTAATTTCAAAAGCTGAATCATTCTTTCAGCAGAAAGTCAAAGACGTGGATTGCAAGCGCTTGTTTGTCGACTCTTTCAAGAAAAACATTTTGGTCACTAATTAATTATTGCACTTTGGAGAATATTACTAGCTACTACGTGAACATCCCACTTGCAACTAACCAAGAAATATTGGCACAATGCCTGATGCAACTAACCAAGAAAAACGTTCTTAATTGAAGAACGTTTTTCACCCTGATCATATTTGGCTTTAATAGGTAATACGTAGGAACTCATCACTATGATATTTTCAATCACTTCTACGTACAATATGGTTTACTCATTATAGTTATAATTAGTTTGTATTATCATTACAAATTTAGCTTACGTACATAATAGGTGTATATTGATCATGTCTCTATGTTTCTGTATATATTAAGGTACATGTCATGAACTGTGACCGTGATCATATCGGCAAGCTAAATGTCTTTTGATGGAATCCAAATTTTTTGTCTGATTTTAATGTTCTAATCGCGTTTAATTAATGAATTTATACCACATTCTATTACAAATTCAAATGAAAATATGATACTTTTATAAAACTGACGAGGAACTTATAGTGGAAATATGACTAAATTTTGGGCTCAATTTCAGTAAATATCCCTTTATCAAATGTCATAGCAAAATGTTCGGTATATATGCATATACACGAAGTGTAAAATTTTATATACCAAGTATAAAAAATTATATACCCAGTGTATTTCAGTACAGTAACTAAAATTGGTAGATATGCATATCTACGAAGTGTAAAAATATATATACCTGGATATTTAGCTATAAAATTTTAAAAGTAGACATTTACTTAATCAAATTTAAAATTTTGGTCATCCACCTAAATTTCTCTAGAATTTTATTAATTGATGTGATATTTATTTAGTAACTAGAGTATCTTATAGCAAAATAAATTTTTTAAAAAAAAAGCTAGAGTCTCTAGATGTAATTAGACCAAAATAGAAATAGAATTTGAGTTCTTCTCGATCTTTTTTTTTTTCTTTCCTTTTTCCTTTTTGAGCAAAGATCTCGAATCCTGATATATTGTCGTCATTGGAAAAAAAAAAAAATCGGTAATTTGAATGTGATAGCTATTCATAATAATTAGTAATGGTAAAAGTCAATCATATTACTTCCAAACTGAATTGTTATTACCACTCGGACAAAAAGCTCAGAAACATAATTATTTCAGGCTGGTACATTTAGTCTACAAGATTCAGCAAATTAAGTAACGTAACCAGAAGTTACAAAATCAAATTACCAATAAGCCCCTCAAGCATCATGAATTGTGATAACAACAATATGTCGAAATGTGAAAACAGAATTAGCAGAAAACAAACACATTCTTCGAATCGAAATCCTAAGCTATAGCTTGATTAACAGTGAAAACACAAGATGATCACTAGCTTGTAAGCTAGCTAAGAGTAACTTAGAGAGGAGGACAGACGAAACCAGGAGGAGGAGTCTTTCCACACGTGATTAAAGCTTGTAGGGCAAGAGGAATGAATATGTTAAGGTTAAGAAGCTTAAGCCTTATGGCAGTGCAAAGACAAATGGCTGCTTCAAGCTCAAGCAGTCCTCCTAGCACCGGACAACAAGTATTCTCAACTGGGTCCCCCAACCCAATATGCACCAACCCACCAAGCACGTCCACACAGAGCCCTAATTTTAGGGCATTGATTGGACAAGTCTGCGCACTGGGAGGTGAAGGACCCTGACCGGGAGCACTACCTCCACCGCCACCGCCGCCACCGCCACCTCCACCACCACCACCTCCTCCTCCACCGCCTGAAGGAGGAGGACCGGTGTAAGGTGGGTAGGGAGAAGAAGGAGGCGGGACTGTCACCGGAGGGTTAGTAACTGGAGGGGTTATGATTGGTGGAGATATGATAACTGGAGGGTTTTTAGAGGGTGGAGAGACTTTGGGGTGGCCTGATCCCCCTCCACCTCCTCCTCCTCCTCCTCCTCCACCGCCACCTCCTCCACCTCCACCTCCGCCTCCACCTCCGTGGTGGGGTGGGTTTTTGTGAGATGGTGGATGTTTAGGGTGGGGAGGAAGTTTGGGTTGGCCTGGACGGTGATAAGGTGGCTGCGGAGGATGTGGCTGGGTACAGGGAACACAAGCTTGGATTGGTGGCAATGAAATTACCATGAAGATCAAGAAGATGAAGAACATGGCGGTGACCTTAATGGAACCCATATTGATTTAGGGTTCCCTTTGAAGAGATGATATAGCCCTTATATAACTTTAGGGGTTTTGGTGGGTTTTAAGTCCAGTGGGGATATAACGACTTATATAGCCGATAAGGTTGAATGAGCAACCCGTGACGCGGACTGATTCCATGCATGAATGAATGTTAATAATAGTAGATCAGATCTCAGAAGAAATAATATGTTAGAGACAATTACGTACAAGTTGGCAAAAAAGAACAGGAGAAGATATTGTATAAATGTAGAGAGAGAGAAGTCCAAAGAGAAGAATAGTTCCATGGTGAAATTAAATTCGAGGGAATTTGGATTGTTGTTGGTCCATTGCAAACTTCAATTGAAATCCGTGACTGCTTCAGCAATCAGTACAATCCGTGAACGTGCTCGATTTCAGAAACCTTTCAGTTTCACATATTTCCATGCCTTCTTCTCTTTCTTTGTTTTCAATTACCCCCTTTTTTTATCGGTACTTTGAAATTTAAATTTCCTTTTTAGTCCCTATATATTACTTTTTGTGGATTATTTTAATGTTTTTGTTTTCCCCTCTTTCCTCTCCTTTCTGCTTAATAATCCTTTGTTTTCATGGCTTCCAGCCAGGCATGAGCAGTACTTACGCATGTAGGCTTTAGATTTTTCTTCACTGGCTATGGATGGACTAACTCAATACCAATAACATCATGATAAGGTCATGATAAGGTAATATATATGACCAATTATAAAAGAATAATATCATATGCATGGCACACAACGAAGGTTAATGAAAAAATTAATATCAATGTGAAGGATTAGCGGATTACTCGGAGAACAGAACACGTATGTACGTACGTAGAACGTGCCATTGCTAGCTAGGGCTACATTTTATTTATTTATTTATTTATTTTGGTGAGGAAAAGGAGTACTCCATTTCACGAACCGAATAACATGTGAACTACTGATTTTTCTTAATTATTTGTTCTCCCGTGTTGCAGGATGTGAACTCCTGAATTTACCTTCCGGTTTTTACTATCAACATTCAAGTTTTTTTGGGTTTGATCTTATACATTTTCACATAATTAGAATCATAACTTGAATTGGTATTAACTTTTTATAACCTTTCATTTTTGGATTTCTTGGCCATTGAGCTTCAGTAAGCTATTAGATGCTGATCTAGATTAGTATTAATTACATGAATCATTAACATGATGATGATAAGGCAGTCCATACATATATATTAGTTCTGACCTTCACAGTGAGTGAGTGAGTGAGTGATGAGCACAGAAACGTCTATAAGAAAGGCCACTTGTAACAATGACATTTACACACATCCATTATCCATAATTGCTAGTCGATTCCACGAAATAAATAAAATACAAATGGAAAATAAGAAACACCCTCAATTTTTCATTAGCAAATATCCCACTCTTTACACATTCTGGACTAGGGGATGAGTGGAGGAGCCCCCCTTTGTCCCTCTCAATTTTTTTTTTTAATTTATAAATTTCATATATGAATTCTTAAAAATTTCAAGTTAGACCTCCACCTATTGATGATTAAAATTTCAATTTTGCCTTATTTTTGTATAGAAAAATCAACCGTGCTTTAGTTAAACTTTTTTATTTTTACGTTGGGGTAAAAGAAACTATTCCGTTTCTAAACTTTATAATTTTTTCTATACGTAAATTAATTTTAAGAACTCAATTAAACTCATCTGGAAAGGGAAAAAAGCATAAATATTAAAAAAAAAAACTCCATGTCTCAAAATTACACGGAATTAATAAATTTATTTTTAAAATACTTACGCCAAAAATCTTTTAAAAAAATTGCATGAATTTTCGAATTCTAACTACATATTGATGAGTGAGTACTCTGGGAACATAATTTGTGCTTTATTTAATTATGAGGAAAGTGATTAGTGAGCCCACTTGCTTTTTAGAGCATTACAAGTCTATCTCTACGACCAGCTGTCAATTCATTACAAAAAGATGATCATGAGTGCCAACTCATTCTGCAACATTTATATACAGGGAGAGGGAGCTAGGGTTACTTTCCAAAGACCATCTTATTGTTTGTACGTGCAGACCCCATAATAATCTTGTTCTGTCAAGATTATGTTTGCATTCTGGCTTCCAGTTATTATTTTCTAGCTATATAGCATGTGGAGTTCAAATAGACCGAAAGCCTCACCAGACATTTGTGCTTCGACATGATCCACAACTTTTGATCTTGTCGTCGACCGTGATACTGATACCTTTAGTCTGTTTCAGTACATATACGTACGCATGTGTATATAC
>JXTC01000061.1:841272-921064 GCA_002914845.1 Trema orientale
AAAACTCTAAGATTTGAATGTTCTACAATTTAAATATTAAAATTTGGACGCTGCAAAATTATACTATGAAATTAAGAATTTCTAAAAATTAATACATGGGTTGACTTTTTAAATATTTTTAACTGATAAAATACAATAATATCCTCAAAAATAAGATGAATAATATGGATTAATCTAGTTTTAATGGAGGATATTATTATTTTTTTGTTCCTAAAATTGGTCAAAAAGTCTGTTCAAGGTATTAATTTTCAAAAATTCTTAATCTTAGGGTATTATTTTGCAGAGTCCAAACTTCAGGGTTTAAATTGCAGAATACTCAAACTTAAAAGTATTTTTTTACGGTTATCCCTAATTATTATTCAATGAATGTTATGTTTTTGACATGACATATGTAGCAACAAACACAATTTGTCATAACTATTTGTATTTCTGCCCGTGGACAAATTATACAAAGCAATGAATCTTTAGGACTGTCCACTTGTTCCTTTGACCCGGGTCAAATTCTTAGATTTTAATTTACGATATTAATTTGTAGCTTTTTTTTTGGTTGAAAAATAGTTTATATGTTTATATTTTTTTATAATAATTAATGTATATATATGATTTGCCAATTCAATCGGTATTTTTTTTACCTATGTGTAAGTACTTTTTTTACCCGTTAGATCATTATCTAATATTGATCCAATGACTATAATGAGGTACATAAAAAGACGTGCATCAGTAATATTATTTCTCTCTCTTACTTTTTATTATAAAAAAATATATATGATAAATTTTTATTGGCCAAAATGATATCTATGTGTAGGTAAAAAAAAAAACCTACTGGATTGGTGCCCTATATATATTGTATCCGAAAGTACTCATTTAGTGGTGCCTAAAATACGTATCAACCTACCAAGACTTGCGGTCAGTTTTAAATACGTATGTTTTATATATGGGTGATGTTTCAATGGAGATTTTTGTTTTTATTCTATGGATGGGTACTCTAATTTGGGCCATTGAATTTTTAATCTAATGGCTAAAGTAATATTAGTGGATTTACTAAAAAAATTATTATAATTAATACATATATAAATATAGAAAGTTATTTAAATTAAAAAAGATGGGTAACCTGATGAGTTGGTATTTTCTTTTTTTTTTTAATAAGAAAATGAAACTAGTAAAAAAAATTTAATAATCCCAAATTACTTTCAACTATCTTATTCGTTGGAAAAAAAGAACAATAAAAGATATACAAATTTTAATCTGATTCACGCATATTTTTTTTTTAAAAAAAAACAAATTTTCTTTCAATGTAGTTGCTTTATTCATTTTTTGTTATTTAAGAAAATAACTTATTCATAATATGCAAATTATGCTACCTTGGATTTACCTTTCGTACAGTAAAAAAGAAATTTTATGAAATATTAAAGATACAATAGTATATATAATTTTAAATTAAAGGTAATTAAAAAATTAAACTTTAAATTAAAATTTCAAAAAGAAAATAAATAAAAAAGAATTAAAAGTTAATATATTGAATAATATAACTTGTTATTGTAGTTTTATTTCTAAATTAGTCAAACTTATTCATCCATGAAGCAAAAATAAAAATACCCATTGAAATATCACCCTTTATATATATATATATATATATATATATATATATATATATATATATATTATGGGGTTGGCAACCCAATAGCATTTTTTTTACCTATATATAGGTACTTTTTTTTTGTTGTCGGATCATCATCTAACAATTATAATGATATGCATGAAAAAAAGTGTATCATTAATGTTATTTCTTTCTTACTTTTGAGTATAAAAAGACATGTATAATAAATTTTAATTAACCAAAACGATAGCAATCTATAAGTAAAAAAACAAATACCTTGGATTGGTGCGTATATATATATATATATATATATATATCCAATAGTATCAATACTTACAAAATTTTGAATATTATATCTATATATCTAATAGTATCAATACTTACAAAATTTTGACAATTAGATATAAATTAAACGGTTATAATTCGGTGGATAATTAGCCAAAAAAAATTTAGAATATTTATTATTTATTTTACCTACCGATAGTTATGTTTATAAAATTCAATTGATTTCATAATCCGATTCCCTCAAAATCCCTTTTAACATCGTTAGCATTTTTTATTTATTTATTTATTTTTTAAGAGAACACGTTAACCACTATTATCCAAAAGAAAAAAAATCTAAAATCCCTTTTAACATCGTTAGCATTTTTTATTTATTTATTATTTTTTTAAGAGAACACGTTAACCACTATTATCTAAAGGAAAAAATCTCAATCTGTTTAAAAGATTATGTCATTTATATCATTATTATTGAAATTAATCTGCTTAAACAAACATTCCTTAATTTGTGTTTCTTTTTTTTTTTTTTTTTACTAACGTGATTTCTTTTTTTTAGCTTATAAAAATAATATAATTTATTTTAGTCTCTTTTCATTATGTGTTTTTTTCCTTAATAAAAATTCCTTAATTTGCAGGTTGATATGCGTATTTTTAAACAGAATTTTAACATTAATAATTTTAACCCATGATTATCCAATCTTCATGTAAATAGATATCTGTGATTGTTTTTTTTTTTTTAATGAAAAATTCCTTAAACTGGTTTCTTACTTTGGTAAAAGCAGAGATCATTATCCCTGATCTAACTCCTTTAATTTTTTATACAAATATAATATAGGCCTTAAATAATTTTAGGACAAACCATAAAAATCAAAGGAAACAAATTATTCTTCCTCCTCGGCCAGGGTAGCTGCCGGGAGATGCTAGTTAATTATGTTTTAGATCTAATTTGTTATTCAATTTTTTTTTCCTCAAATTAATGGTCGATATGAGAATAACACCAGAAAATAATAAACGCAAAAGATGCCAAGTTCATGTTTGTTTTGGTAGTAAAATCTCGGTCAATGTTGAATTTTTATACAAAATGAACTTACTATTTAAGTCCAGGAGGTTATGGGCAAAAGAACAAGACAAAAAAAAGGACACAAAACTAGTTGGATAATAGGTAGAAAAGAACAAATAAAAATTAAATAGAGGGATATTTTGTGAAAAAATATGGGTATAATAAATAGTAATTTAAATATTAAACTATAATTATTGACAAAATCTCTCACTATTAATCGAAACAATCAATTATTTAGTTTTAATTGACACAATTTCTCAAATGAAAAAAAACAAAGTTAATAGAACCATTGCGAAAAAAAATAGTGCTGGGAAACAAGTATAGTTATCACTATTTATAGTAATTATTTATTTATATCTATCGGTAATGATATTAAGAAATCAATATTTTAGTCTCTCATTATATATTTATATGTAAATATAGTATTCTATCTAGTGTTAATTAATCAGCGGTTACTATACAATATATTTACTCATAAAATTCAGAAAGTGAACAATACTATTCATGGTTTTAATTCTTTGGAACGTTTAACGTTAGCTCATGATTTAATACATTTTTGATGCATTCTTAGTTTAGCTGATGATAAAGATCGTGACAGTTACAGCTACGTACGTACAGCAGAATAGATCTAATAATAATTTAGAATAGCTCTTCATAAATGCTTCGCTAAATTATATACAAGATAATGTTCTTAATTCGTTCCTATATTTATCTCTTGTGACGAATACGAGTGTATAGAAATGTATATGTATAGTAATATTCCTCATTCCTAGATGTTATTAATTGTAAAAAATACGAGTATATGTATATATATACACACTGGTCGAGAATATATATGAACCAATATATGGTTAGAACAGTAGTTTGCTGGTGTGCACTGTGCAGTGTATGTACTAGCTTAATTAGCTAATTTTAATTAATAAAACTGGACTCTTGGTCGCACACGTTTACTAAGTGGTATTTAATCGAGGGTTTTCTAAAAGCATGTACTTTTGCTGGACAATAACGACGAAAAATTGGAAAATGATTTCTTTTGCGTCGACTATATGACAAGTTATTGTCGTTTAACGTTTTTATCTATTTATAAGAGGCTGGAGGACTAAAGTGGCACTATAGTAAATATCGTGTATGGAACAGTTGAAATAATAGTGTAGGACGATACTTTGTAGAAACAAGAAGCTGTGCTTGTAAAATTGCAAACCCTCAAGTGAAAATTTCAGTTGAATGAGACCTTAACTTAAATTCATCAATTGAAAAAACATTCGCAATAAAATTAATACTTCATTAATATTGGCAGTACAGAAAACTATAGCAAATGTGTGGGAACAAGTAAGAGTCATGATGATATAAAAAGATCCTTCGATTCAATATAAATAAAACCAATATATATGAATCAACCATCCATATCGATCAAAAGAATTTATTGATAAGAATTGTTTATGGCATGAGGCATGCCAAAAAACAATCTAGGAGCCCAAACAACATAATGAGATTGAAGTGGAAACAGAATATTAAAAAAAAAAATCAAAACAAAACAAAATAGCCAAGAGATATAGAAAGAGTAGTACTGATCATGATCATCAATCCATCTTAATAAGGACATTGGAAGCCAGCGGGGACACCCTTTCCACAGTAGTTGAGAAGCAAGCTCAATGAAACTGGGACGTTAAGGTTGATGCCCAATATATTAGCTTTAAGGGCAGTGCAAAGGCACACGGCAGCTTCCACGTCAACAAGACCCTCGATGACTGGGCAGCAAGGGGTCTTGGGTGGGGTCCCAACAACAAGGTTCACTAAATCGTTCAACAAGTTGGCACACACTCCCAGCTTAAGGGTGTCCAAAGGGCACTTGGCCTTATAGCTAGGAGCGGGGACCGCCGGTGCTGATGGGGTCTTGGGCTGGTGTTTGTGACCCTTTGGCACCGGTGGTGGGCAAGGAACATAATTGGAGCTAACCATGGTGAAGAACACCAAGTTGAGGGAGAGGAGGAGGACAATGGAGACTTGAGCCTTAGAAGCCATATTCTCTCTCAAAAGAATAAGAGACTAATTGGCGACTGATCAGTTGTTTTTAGCTCGAGAGAGACTTATTCGATCGATCAGTGCTAGTGATGGCAAATGTTAAAGTCGGATTGTGCTTTTATAGATGGCGATCATGGTTTTAATATGCAATTATTAGATGGAATATTAATTATTATTTCTATTATTGGGCATGTGGGCATGTAGGATCGGAATACCCGGCACCAACCTGGCGATGCAACTTGTGGGATAAGCTTATGGGATTGACAAGTTTGGAGTTTTCTGTGTGCATGGTACCGTTGTCAAATTTTGTGGCTTTCTCAACGTGATTAAACATAAAGTTATACTTCGATGCTTTTCGTGGTAAAATATTATTTTTACGTGTGTCTCTATTAGGGATTCGAGAAGTTTCGGTGCTTTTAATTTTGTCTAGTTTGGCTAAATAAGAAATTTTGGGGTTACATATATGTTTATTATGTATAGGTAGTACTTGGCATTTGGTGCTTGTACATATTATTCCCGCCAAGACGGTGAAAGTGAAACAAAAATTACAACCTTACTGTGTAGCTTGACATGTAACGATATTGCAGCCGCTGCAGAATCCAACAATATATTCCGCCAAAATAACATGTAAATCCATATAGAGATTTACTTCAAATTAGTAGTTTGATTTACTAATTGGCTAATTAAAAAGCAGGCTAGAGATGATAAATCGAGAGCCATGTCATGATCCTCTGAGTTTGCTGAAATAATTCGATTTAATTTTCTGTAGGCCAATAGATTTCGGATTTGGCAAAGTTTTAATTGATACCTTATATAGATCTTCAAGATCTAGCTTAACTTAATGATGATGGAATTAATAGCGAGTACCAGCTTGAATGCTTTAATTTAGTCCAGTGGACTTTGTATTGATGAGGTAGATTCCATTCAAGACCACCGAAATATGGTTCCCAAAGAATAATCAAATAACGGCACTCGTGAATATGCCAAGGCCCAACAAGGCGAATATATATACTTGACTTTGTTGGGTCCCCGTGAACTTCAAAATCAGATCCCACCAATATAATACATACATATATATATATATATATATAAACATTAGAAGAACGTCATTATTTTTATTTTTATGAACTCAAATCGTTTATCCAATTCTAAACTCTTAATTCACTTTCATATATACACCACAATAAATAGACAACAGAGCGAGGACGCCCAAAACGGCGACACTTTAATTTGCACCAAAAGCGGTGACAACTAAAAATCGCCACTTTAAATATTACAATGTTAATGCACACTAGTAATTCCCACTATTACCACTGCTTTAGATTAAGTTTGCTAAGTGGCACGAGAAATTCCCACCAAAAACTCTTAAGTCACTGCTTTAAATAAGGTGGCCATTTTCGAGAAATGGGTTGAAAATATCTTATTTTTAGAGTGATTATAGTCGCCGCTTTTGAATTTTTAATTCGAGTAAAATAAAATCATTATAAATAATAAATATAGTTATTTTTGTAATTTTATTTAAATTCCAAAATGGCGACTATTGTCACTGCTTTAGCATTTTTAATTCAAATAAAACTTTTAATTGAAAAAGTAACTTTAAATAATAAATAATAAAATATTTTTGAACTTTAGTCGCCCTTTTAGCACTTTTAATTCAAATAAAACTTTTAATTGAAAAAGTAATTTTAAATAATAAATAATAAAATATTTTTAAACTTTAAAGCAGCAACTAAACATTTCCTAAAAATTTTGACAGTCTAGTTGACCGCTAGAATTATGTTCTTGAGGAAACAAAATAAAGCCAGGACATGTAGTCTAAAGCAATGACGAATCTTGTTACTTTAAATGTTAAAATCTTTCAGATCCGCAGCATCGCTTCGTCTTCCTATTTCGTTTTTTTTTTTCCCTTAACTTTCACTCTCTCTCTCTCTCTCTCTATTTCTCTCACTCTCTCTCTCACTAACTCTGGCCATCTCCTCCTCCTCCTCCTCCTCCTTCCTCCTCCTCCGCTGCCGCCATCTCCTCTCTCCACCACCGTTTCCTCCGGCTCCTCCTCTCATAGATTAGTTTTTATTATATATTTATTATTTTTAATTATTTAATTAGTTTTAAGTTGAAAATTTAATTTTTATTTATTTATTTACATTTTATGTTTGTAGAAAATATTTGGATATTTTATGTTGAGTTTATACAAATAAGAAAGGTGAGTATATTTATTTTGTTAAAGTTTGATGAATTTTGTAATTTTTAATATATTGGTGAAATAATGAATATGTTAAAAATTTATATTTTGTTGGATATTTGTGATTTGATGAATTTAAAATATGGGTTTTGGTGTTTGTGAAGTTTTTGGTTTAGGATTATAGAATAAGATTTTTTGTTATTTAGTGAAAAATCTGTGATAATTTTTGGTATATGCAAAATTTTAATATGTGGTATATTATAGAAAATTAATTTTGTAATTATGTGGAATATTGTGGAAATTTGATTATGGATAATTTTGGATGAAAATTTGAATTGAAAAAGTACGAGAAAAAAGTTTGTGATATTATTAGGAGTAAAAAGTTAGCAAAAGGTAGAATAAGTAGAAAAATTTTAATATTATTAGTTTGTGAAATTAGGATTGAAAAAGTTATATTTATAATTATGATTATTTTAGTGAAACATTTTATGATAAATTTATTGTATATAGTAATAATCTATAGTTTCAGAATTTTTAGATGATATTTTTTTATATTTATGCATTTGTTATTAGTTTATAATTATTCTTAATTATGTTCAAAGTATTTAAATAAATTAGTTTTAATATTTCATTACTTGCTACTCTCGGTAGTCTCCAATATATGCATGTATTATTTTATTCATGTAAGAAATTACCTTAGACCCATTCAAGAGTCAGCAAGAGATTATGTGTCTCGATATCGATTCCTGAATTGTCCCGTTTGAACAGTTTGAGATTATAAGTTATGTATTGTTATTCACTTATAAACATTATTCTTTGGTCGAGTTCCGGTGGTATTTCCATGTGTTCTCCAAGTGTGTACATATATGTAGCACACTTAGAGAAACTGTAGGGAGATGCTGCCGGAATTTCGACGTGAACGGAACAATATTTGAGTGAATGATGCACTATATAACAAATTAATCTTGAATGGGATATGCCATTTTCCTTTAGAAATGGAGTGATAAGGTAGATTTAGAACACATTTGTAGAATTTAATTTCAATATTCCTGTACACTTTTTAATTATAATATATTTATCACTATATTATACATGCACATAATCATGGCCACTGTTGAGCCTAGTTATCATGGTGGTGATGGAGGTGCGGATCTCCACAGTGTCCTACCAGAGTTCCTCAGTGGTGTGAGTTAGGTATTGTTCGTTACATATTAAATTTTTACTTTTTCATTACTTTAGATATGTGGACCCTGCTTACTAATATGCTTATTTATTTTTCAGAACCGATTAGAAGGAATGTGAGATCAAAGAGTAGATCATTAAACCTACGTCACCTGTTTGAAGAAAAGTGGGGGAACCCCTTCCTATTAAATTCAACAAGGCGGGAGGCACTTGGCGCCCAGTCGATGACTATAAAAAATACCTCCCCCATTTGATTGACGTGCTTGCCTGAAAGAATATGTATCCTTGGTACAAAATTGGAAGTCGGTTCCAGCTGCACAGAAAAGGAAGATCATTTCTATTGTTGAGCTAATAAATAGGTCATATTTATTAAATATTATGAATTTTGTATTTACTTTTAATGTAATGATAATTTTGCAATTGTATGAATTTTTTGAATGCAAAGATCTTGACGAAACAACGACGATTTGGCCAATATCAGGAATGGCATTCTTAGGCTTACGGCAGATATATAATGAGTATTTCAGGCTCATTGGAGTGACAAAAATACTATTGACTTAGCCACAATACATTCCAAAGTGATTAACGAGATAGGTGTTGCGACATGGGGGCATTGTTGCTACCTTTTTTACTCTCCAGAGTTCAGAGTTAGTATATAGTTATGAATTATTTACTTATTATTAAATAATATAATATTTCATTTTAATTAATGTTTTTCATACATGTGATGTCTGAGAGAAATGTTGCGAATATGACACGTTAGTTAGCAGTAAGAAAACAGGGAGCCAACTTTCATTGCTCACAAATGATATAAGAAGGCAATAAAATTGTGATTTTTCCTATAATATATTTTATTTTGAAAACATTAAATTTTAATAATAAATTATATCATCTTAAATATTTTTTTCAGCCAGTTGCTGAGAGTTTCAAAGACTGTTACTTTACTGAGCGGACTAGATGGCCGATTGCAAAGTTTGAGGCCAATTATGTATGTCATTAATTAATTTTTTTAAATAAAATCTCTCTTTTTTTATATACTAATTTTAATCTTTTTTTGTAGAATAAGATGCTTGAGATTCAGAATACTCAGTCTCAAGCGTCTTTCCAATCTGGTTCGAGCTCATCTACTTCTGTCACTGATACCATATTGCGGATGAGATTCTCGGTATATGTCGCGGATTTAAGAAAGGTGTCGGATGAAAGTTGAGTAAATTAACTTCCAGTACTAGATCTGTCTTACCAGACTTTCTACCGTCAGTATCTGAGGATATCCAGTGATATATACAAGATAGCCAGCAATACATGACGATAGCCCAACAGTGAGAGGTGGCCACTCAATAGATGATCACTCAATAACAGCGATTATTAGAGGCTCAGGCAGCGCAGATAACGCATATGCAGAGGATTTTATCATCTCTAGTACTAGATGTTAATATGTCTATCCCTACTCCTATCCATCCAGGGTCCACTTCGATATTGTTTGACACGATGCCCTCGCCCCCACCACTGCTACCTTGTTTCGCTCCTCTTCCACTACCTCAACTGACTCGTCAAGAAGATGAGAGTGAAGAAACTGAGGACGAGGACTTAGGATTGTAGACTTCTTTTTAGTTTCAGACAACTCTATTTAATATTAATATCATTTAAAATATCACTTTGTCTATTTTTTTAGTAATTATTAATTTATTTGGCTTACCTTAATGTAATTTTTATTTATTTAAATTTGAATTATTTTTATTGTTTTAAAAAATAAATATATAAAAATAATAATTATTTTAAATAAATATTTAAAATAATTAATTACTAAAAAAATAAAATTCCATATAAGGCGACAATTGTCACCGCTATTTTAGGTCATTAATTTAGTTACTTATTTAATAAAAATAAAAACTCACTCTAAACTGGCGACAGTTGTCGCCGTTATAAATAAACATATACCGACCATTGTATCACCACTTTAGATATCTATACCAGCGAACGTTTAACAGCGACTCTAAATCGGAGGCATTATTGTCGCTTTAGATCTAAAGTGGCGACACTGGCTTTAAAGCGAAGATAAATTCCGCCGTTCTATTATTGTTTTCTTATAGTGATAGTAAATAAATGTCACAATTTAAAACTATCTAAACAGCTTTTTAAATTTATCATCTTCATTTATATCTTTTAATTTAATATGATGTAATGTCAATTCATTAGCTTAAAATTTGAGAAAAATAAGATTCCACTAATATTTACATTATGCATACGGACAGAGAGTTAAAACTGCCATTCATTCAATAGATGAACAAAATATTAACAATGTCATATACTTAAGGAGAAGAGCTAAAACACTTTTTTTTTCGCTCTCATATCTCATTATTTGAAATATAAACTCTATTAAAACATTTAAGGATTATATTTCCTGCGGTCCCCAACCTTTACCCCAATTATTAATCAAGTCTCCAACCTTTTTTGTAGTTTTTAGATCCTTGACTTTACGCATTCGTATCACTTTAGTCCATTTTTCATTTTTCCATCCCATTCAGTCGTTATTTGAGAGTCTTAATATCACTTGGGTCCTCAATCTTTACACAATATATCACTTAGGTTTCTATTCTTTATTTTGTAGCTTTTGACTCCTTAAACTTTCATTTTTGTAACACTTACGTCCTTTTGAGTTAATTTTGAGTTAAAAATCCAACTCTAATCAAATTGTATTAAATAAATTAATGAAAACTACCAACGGAATGTTCAATACCAATATAATATTTTTCAAAAAAGATAATCTAAACAACAATATTATCTTTAGTAAATTCTTACTACAATAATATTGTACTATTTAATTATGAATTTTTACTAATAGTGGTAAAGTTCATTTTCTCCATTTCTATAAACTCATTAACCCTTTTTTTTATTATTTAAAACTCATAAATAACAAAAGAAGTTTAAAAACCGCTTAAATATCAAATAGACATTAATTTAAATAAAATCAAGGGTTTTAATAATGATACTAGTTAATAACACAAAAATTAGTATTTATCATAAATAGATACCGATCGAGTACATACATGGATATAATAAGAGAAAAAAATGTACTATTCAATGATGATTTTTTGTTAACTGTTGTGAAATTTATTTTCTATAATTTTATGAACTCACAATCATTTAAAAATAGGTAAAAGCCTCTCAACTGACAAATGGACATTAATTTATACAAAAAAATATGAGGTTTGATATGTGTAATTTTGGTATGTATTTCAATGGGTATCTAACTGAGTCATTTTTTGTATTACTTTTGAATTTGGTAATTTTTATTAATTTATTTAGTACAATTTAATTAGAGTTAGATTTTAACTCAAAATTAATTTAAAAGGATATAAATGTTATGAAAATGAGAGTTTGAGAAGTCAAAAGCTATAAAATAAATAATAGGGACTAAAATGATGCATTGTATAAAAGTTGAGAACCTAAGTGATATTAAAACTATTAAATAATAGCTGAATTAGACAGAAAAGTGAAAAAAGGATTAAAGTGGTACAAACATGTAAGGTTAAGGATCTAAAAACTACAAAAAAAAAAAAATTTGGGACTCGATTAATACTTGAGGGAAAGGTTGAGAAGAAGCAGTGATATAAACCCAAATATTTAATATGTATATATTAATTGACAATAGTTTTTTTGTAGTCCATAATCAAGCAGGATCAAAGAAGGTGAGAAATAGAATGTGACTAGCAATCCTATAATTAGAGAGAGGAGGTAAATCCTACAACTAATAAAAATCAGTGCATAATTGTTTGTCTAGTAATTAAAGAGTTTTTGTTAAAATAAATGGAATATAATTGAATGACAAGGGGCGTTTAAAAAAATGACAAGGGACGGTCATAATATTAACAAGTACTGACTAAAAATAAATGCTGAATAAAACGACGACACCTGCTAACCCGAAAAATATGATAAAATAAAACAAGATAAGATGAAGTTACAGTGTGTCTGCTCGTGCTACTCTGTTAAGTGGCATCATCGTGGATAATTTGAGTTAAACGTTGACTGAAATTGGAGACGAAGGGTTTCATCAATGGTAGAGCATCATTAACAAGCATAAATGTTGCATTCCCATGAACGTTATTTATTTATTTTTTGAAAAAATACAACATAAATTAACAAAACAAGGAGCAATATAAAATACAACATAAAGAATCCCAAAGCCGAAACAACATGAAGAGATTAAAATGGAAACAATCAAAATAATGAACAAACCAAAGACAAGACATAGAAAGAGTAATATATAGAGTGCAAGGGTGGGTTGATCTTAATATATTACTCAGGACATATCAAGCCGTAGACGTGGCCAGCCCCACACTTGCCGAAAAGAGTTTCTAATACGGTGTCTTCGGCGAGATCAATTCTGCTAAGTAAGCCCGAGGTTATATCTTTCAAGGTTTTGCAAAGGCAGGCTGGAACTTTGATGCCAACCGGGGCTAGATCCTTGATGACTTTGCAGCAACGAGTCTTCTTGAATGCGTAATTCAAGTACAAGTCTTTAATGCCCTTATGGTCCTTCAGCAAGTCGATATTTGACAAGTCATTACCCTGCAACAAGCTATTCAACAATTCCAAGTTGTTCAACAAGTCGGTATTCGACAAGTCGGTACCCGGCAACGAGTTTCTCAACAAGTCCGCATTCAACAAGTCGCTATTGCAAGCTAACAGCTCGTCCAGGTCGATGCCTGCCGTAGGACACTTCTTGGCCTCGGAGTGGAAGTACTCGTTTCTGGTGCAGTGGGAGCTAACCATGCTGAAGAAGACTAGGTTGAGTGAGAGGAGAAGGGCAATGCAGACTTGAGCCTTAGAAGCCATTTTTTTCTTTTTCTTTCTTTCTCAAAATAAGACTAATTAAGGGCTCAACAGTCGTGTTCTTAGCTATCTATGGCTAGAGAGGATTATTCAATCTGATGGATAAGTTTCGAGTTGGGTGGTGCTTTTTATAGATACCCCAAGATTACTTGTTTAATATGAAGATGGCCTTAGAGTTGTCATTAATGCAATAAATTAATCAAGAAAATGATATGTTCATATCAAGGAAATCACGCAAAATCATGCGATATGATAACAATGAAACTCTCCATCCAATGCTTCAATCCTGGCCGTGACAGCTAGCTTGCTATACTAATTAATAGTAATAGCAATAGCGTGATTTGCTTAATATATACTTTCTCCAAATGGGTCTAAAAGTGTTATTGTATATATTCGCCGTGCCCTCCATTCACGAAGAACATTTCTACAAGTCTCAGAAAAAATCTTCCACTAATCATCTGTCATCTAACAAATTATAAAATTATTCATTCCATACTAATTGTCTTAATTAATTCTTATTATAAAAAAATTGCCAAGCATGAATCGACTGACCAAACTAAATGACTGATACTTATTTAACATATACTAGCTAATTAATCTTATTTAGAAGAAGCCGCACATAATTAAGACATGGAAAAAAAATTTACAATGTCACCTTTGTACCAAAAAACCCATCTATGTTAATCTTTTCTTTTAAACAAATTAATTGCCGCATTTTTGTCACCACTAAATTTGATCTAAGGTGAAAAATTATTTTGATATAAGTCAACATGTGTTAATGTATTTTTCATACAGACATTTGGTAACTTATCATATATCTTAATTTCGTTTTTCTTTTTAGTCGAGAGTTCTTGCCTGTTGTATGACCAATAAAATGTGAACCCAAAAGTGTAAAGGTCCTGATTTTATAAGGGCATTTTGGTCTTTTGACCATAATTTTTCGACAACAAAAAATTTTCGAACTTGGATTAAAGTGTAAAAATTTTCAAGACAGGGACTAAATTGCAATTATAAAGGATGAAATCGAAAGAAAACTTGAAAAGCAGGGACTTATGTGGAACTCTCTCTTTCTCCACTCTCCCCTTCTCTCTCCTCCCTCGATTTCTGTCTTTGCAAAATACAGCCAAAATGCCGAAATATCGGCCAATCTCTGTCGACAATCCTCTGGCGAGTTTTGAGCACCGCCACCACCGCCGGCCGAACTGCAAGGGTCGATAACCCCCCTAGCCGGAGTCTTGTCACCTGAAAGTCTCTCCACACCTGACAATTGCCGAAAAATGCTGCCACTTATTTTTCGTTACCGGTGTTGATTCCGGCAATGACGGATCTCGAAACCGGTCACTGCTAATTCGTCTCCTCATGAGTAATCCACTGGTAGGTGCCTTGTTACTCGATTTTGCTGCATTTAATTCGATCTCGTTGGACAATTTCGTGTATAATTAGTTTCGAAGTTGACTTTTTGATTGGGTCATTATATTATAAAACTAATGTCATTTTTGGAATGTACATACAAAATGGTGAAAAATAAGACATATATTGACTATGTTTCGAAATGAGTACAGAGAATGAGATCGGACGGCTCGAATTATCTCGTTTTGCGTATTGAGGGTCGAGTTTCGTTTCGAGCCCAAATCAGTCAAATTATATGTCTAATCTAGCTAATTTGGGAGTTAGGAATTCAGTGGTGAAGTCCGTTTCACGATTTGAAGCTCTGTTAGAAAACCAAACTTTTGAAGCAAGTGATAGAAGGTTCAAAAACGACCTTCTACCCTCCGAACGATCACTAAAAAACGTCAAATACTCTACATAGTACCGTAGCACTATCTAGTTACTCATTTGAGATAAGGATTCGATTACTTGATTATAAATTTAGTTTAATTATAAATTTACATATTTTAAATAAATATAGAATTTCGTGAAATATTTTGTAAAAATGGTGTTTATACCTGTTTTGAGTTTATTTGAGTTTTAAACTACCTACGAGGTACGTTACACTGGTTGGCGTGTCATATATATTGTTTTGAATTATTTTTTACAGGAAATTAGATTTTTGAATTTTGATTAAGAACGGCTGTTATGCTGCCAAAATTTCAGAAAATCCAAAATGATTAAGAACTAAATGTCGTTTGATTCAAGAATATTACATGATTATTTTATAATTTGGTAGAAAATGGTGCATATCTCTATTCTGTCATTCATATGGCATTTGTATGCATTCACACACTTACACGGCTATCTGACTTATAGTACTCCATATTGGGTGCTCAGACTTACGGTCACCTTTATAGGTAGCTCGAACTTACGGGTGACCAACTAGGATACCTCGAACATCACATGATTTCAGACATAGTTATATGTTAGCTTGAATAGATACGTACTTTTTTTAATATGATGTTTGACAATGGTTTGAAATGTTCGAACCTTTGGATAATGATTTCACTTAGATTTTGTGAATCTTTTTGAATGGATTACTAACTATACAGGACCTTCAACGTGAATCTATTTATTAATTATAAAAAAAACTTGTAATCGATTCTCTACTGGGCTTTAGCTCATCCTCTTTCTTCCCCCCAGGTGGCACTCAGTACGATTTGGATAAGGAGACTTAGCGCGAGGTATTCAAGACATACTAGTGTTGTTTTCCTGGATTGCTCATGTATCGGCTTACAACTCCCACTGCATGTGCTATATCCGGTCTGGTACACTCCATGGCATACATGAGGCTGCCAATAGCAGAAGAATAAGGCACCTTGGCCATGTGAGCTTACTGCTGCTCTGTTGAGGGTGACTGCTCCTTGGTTAGTTTGAAGTGACTAGCCAAAGGAATACTTACAGGCTTTGCATTATCCATATTGAATCTGCTAAGTACCTTCTTCACATACTCCTCTTGAGATAGTTTCAAACTCTCATTCACCCTATCTCTAGAAATCCACATCCCAAGGATTTGCTTTGCAGCTCTCAGATCCTTCATAGAAAACTCCATTGACAATTCTTTCTTAAGCTTATCAATTTCCTTCATATTAGCTCCAGCAATCAACATATCATCTACATGCAGAAGTAGAATAATATAAGAATTGTCAAACCTCTTCACATAACAGCAGTGATCTGCCTGGCACCGCAAGTGACCATTGTTACTCATAAATGTATCGAACTTCTTGTACCATTGTCTATATTAATATGTCTATATTAATTGACAATATTTTTTGTTGTAGTCCATCAAGCAGGATCAAAGAAGGTGAGAAATAGAATGTGACTAGCAATCCTATAATTAGAGAGAGGAGGTAAATCCTACAACTAATAAAAATCAGTGCATAATTGTTTGTCTAGTAATTAAAGAGTTTTTGTTAAAATAAATGGAATATAATTGAATGACAAGGGGCGTTTAAAAAAATGACAAGGGACGGTCATAATATTAACAAGTACTGACTAAAAATAAATGCTGAATAAAACGACGACACCTGCTAACCCGAAAAATATGATAAAATAAAACAAGATAAGATGAAGTTACAGTGTGTCTGCTCGTGCTACTCTGTTAAGTGGCATCATCGTGGATAATTTGAGTTAAACGTTGACTGAAATTGGAGACGAAGGGTTTCATCAATGGTAGAGCATCATTAACAAGCATAAATGTTGCATTCCCATGAACGTTATTTATTTATTTTTTGAAAAAATACAACATAAATTAACAAAACAAGGAGCAATATAAAATACAACATAAAGAATCCCAAAGCCGAAACAACATGAAGAGATTAAAATGGAAACAATCAAAATAATGAACAAACCAAAGACAAGACATAGAAAGAGTAATATATAGAGTGCAAGGGTGGGTTGATCTTAATATATTACTCAGGACATATCAAGCCGTAGACGTGGCCAGCCCCACACTTGCCGAAAAGAGTTTCTAATACGGTGTCTTCTTCGGCGAGATCAATTCTGCTAAGTAAGCCCGAGGTTATATCTTTCAAGGTTTTGCAAAGGCAGGCTGGAACTTTGATGCCAACCGGGGCTAGATCCTTGATGACTTTGCAGCAACGAGTCTTCTTGAATGCGTAATTCAAGTACAAGTCTTTAATGCCCTTATGGCCCTTCAGCAAGTCGATATTTGACAAGTCATTACCCTGCAACAAGCTATTCAACAATTCCAAGTTGTTCAACAAGTCGGTATTCGACAAGTCGGTACCCGGCAACGAGTTTCTCAACAAGTCCGCATTCAACAAGTCGCTATTGCAAGCTAACAGCTCGTCCAGGTCGATGCCTGCCGTAGGACACTTCTTGGCCTCGGAGTGGAAGTACTCGTTTCTGGTGCAGTGGGAGCTAACCATGCCGAAGAAGACTAGGTTGAGTGAGAGGAGAAGGGCAATGCAGACTTGAGCCTTAGAAGCCATTTTTTTCTTTTTCTTTCTTTCTCAAAATAAGACTAATTAAGGGCTCAACAGTCGTGTTCTTAGCTATCTATGGCTAGAGAGGATTATTCAATCTGATGGATAAGTTCCGAGTTGGGTGGTGCTTTTTATAGATATACCAAGATTATTTTTTTAATATGAAGATGGCCTTAGAGTTGTCATTAATGCAATAAATCAAGAAAATGATATGTTCATATCAAGGAAATCACGCAAAATCATGAGAGTATGATAACAATGAAAACTCTCCATCCAATGCTTCAATCCTGGCCGTGACAGCTAGCTTGCTATACTAATTAATAGTAATAGCAATAGCGTGATTTGGCTTCTAATTCTCTAGCATATATATCTAGTGCTTAATATATACTTTCTCTAAATGGGTCTAAAAGTGTAATTGTATATATTCGTCGTGCCCTCCATTCACGAAGAACAGGTCTACAAGTCTCAGAAAAAATCTTCCACTAATCACCTGTCATCTAACACATTATAAAATTATTCATTCCATACGAATTGTCTTAATTAATTCTTATTATAAAAAAAATGCCAAGCATGAATAGACTGATCAAACTAAATGACTGATATTTATTTAACCTATACTAGCTAATTAATCTTATCTAGAATTAAGACATGGAAAAAAAATTTATAATGTCACCTTCGTAACAAAAAAACCCTCTATGTTAATCTTTTCTTTTGAACAAATTAATTGCCGCTTTTTTTTTCACCATTAAATTTGATCTGAAGTGAAAAATAATTTTGATATAAGTCAACATGTGTTAATGTATTTTTCATACAGACATTTGGTAACTTATCATATATCTTAATTTTGTTTTTCTTTTTAGTCGAGAGTTCTTGCCTGTTGTATGACATATAAAATGTGAACCCAAAAGTGTAAAGCCCCTGATTTTATAAGGGTATTTTGGTCTTTTGACCATAATTTTTCAACAACAAAAAAATTTTCGAACTTGGATAAAAGTGTAAAAATTTTCAAGATAGGGACTAAATTACAATTATAAAGGATGAAATCGAAAGAAAACTTGAAAAGAAGGGACTTACATGCAATTTTTAAAAATTACACAGCCCATTAATGCCCAAGTACGTGGCAGCTCTCTCTTTCTCCGCTCTCCCCTTCTCTCTCCTCCCTCGATTTCTCTCTTTGCAAAATACAGCCAAAATACCAAAAAATCAATCTCTGTCGACAATCCTCTAGCGAGTTTTGAGCGCTGCCACCACTACTGGCTGAACTGCAAGGGTCGATAACCCCTCTAGCCGGAGCCTTGTCGCCTGAAAGTCCTCCTACACTTGACAATCATCGAAAAATGTTGCCGCTTATTTTCCGTTGCCAGTGTTGATTCCGGCAACGACGGACCTCGAAACCGGTCGCTGCTGATTCGTCTCCTCACGAGCAATCCACTGGTAGGTGCCTTGTTACTCGATTTTGCTGCGTTTAATTTTGATCTCGTTGGACAATTTCGTATATAATTAGTTTCGAAGTTGATTTTTTGATTGGATCATTATATTATAAAACTAATGTCATTTTTTGAATGTACATACAAAATGGTGAAAAATAAGATATATATTGATTATGTTTCAAAACTATCACAGAGAATGAGATTGTACGGCTCGAATTACCTCGTTTTGCGTGCTAAGGGTCGAGTTTTGGTTCGAGCCCGAATCAGTCAAATTATATATCTAACCTAGCTAGTTTGGGAGCTCAGAATTTAGTGGTGAAGTCCGTTTCGCGATTTGAAGCTCCGTTGGAAAATCAAACTTTTGAAGTAAGCGATCGAAGGTTCGAAAACGACATTCTACCCTCTAAATGATCACTAAATGACGTCAAACGTTCTACATAGTATCGTAGCACTATCTAGTCACTCAGTTGAGGTAGGGATTCGATTACTTGATTATAAATTTAGTTTAATTATAAATTTACATATTTTAAATAAATATGGAATTTCGTGAAATATTTTGTAAAAATGGTATTTATACCTGTATTGAGTTGATTTGAGTTTTAAACTACCTAAAAGGTACGTTACATGGTTGGCGTGTCATATATACTATTTTGAACTATTTTCTACAGAAAATTGGATTTTTGGGTTTTGATTAAAAACGGATATTATGCTGCCAAAATTTCAGAAAATCCAAAATAATTGAGAACTAAATGTCATTTGATTAAAGAATATTGAATGGTTATTTTATGATTTAGTGGAAAATGGTACATATCCCTATTCTGTCATTCATATGGCATTTGTATGCATTCATACACTTACACGGCTATCGAACTTACAGTACTCAACGTTGGGTACTCAGACTTACGGTCGCCTTTATAGGTAGCTCGAACTTACGGGTGACCAACTAGGATACCTCGGACATCACATGATTTCATACATAGTTATATGTTGGCTTGAATAGATATGTACTCTTTTTAATATGATGTTTTACAATAGTTTGGAATGTCTGAACCTTTGGATAATGATTTCACTTGGATTTTGTGAATCTTTTTAAAGAGATTACTAACTATAGAGGACCTTCAATGTAAGTCTATTTATTAATTTAAAAAAAAAAACCTGTAATCGATTCTCTACTGGGCTTTATCTCACTATCTTTCTTCCCCTCAGGTGGCACTCAGTACGATCTGCTCAAGGAGACTTAGCGAGAGGTATTCAAGCCTTACTAGTTTATTTATATTTTAGTAAATTCCTACTAGACTTGTGGAATATAGACTTGAGTAGGAATTTGAATTTAATTATAACTGAGTAAGCTTAATTGTGAGATTTGGACATAATTTATATAACATATGTCTATGTCTAGGCTTTATCTCACTATCTTTCTTCCCCTCAGGTGGCACTCAGTACGATCTGCTCAAGGAGACTTAGCGCGAGGTATTCAAGCCGTACTAGTTTATTTATATTTAAGTAAATTCCTACTAGACTTGTGGAATATAGATTTGAGTAGGAATTTGAATTTAATTATAACTGAGTAAGCCTAATTGTGAGATTTGGACATAATTTATATGACATATGTCTGTGTTTGGGTGTGAGATAGATGCTTGATGCATGATTCTGAAATATTTATTTTTATTACTGTCTATGTTTAATAAGTAACGCATAACTGTGAGTTTTATTTCAATTAAATATTTTATGGATTCTGAACGTTTTTGAACTATTTTTAAAATTATTTCTAGTATTTTTATTTTATGAAATACCTATTTGCCACTAACTCCGGCCTTAGGTCGTGACAAAAGGTACTTGGATGAATTTTACTCTTAGAATTGGAAAATGTGTCTAGATCGATCAATTTGATATGTACAACACAACAAAAGGTATTATGTGTTATGTCTTCAAAGCTGTTATTGAGATTAGTATTATTTTTTTCTCCAAATTATGGTCTCTACAGACTTTTTCTACCCTAATTTTTTTTGCTTTAGGTCGTCCCGTATACTATTCATTTGGAATGAAATTTGTCCTTCCATTACACATAGGTAAAAAAAAAAATGCCTACTGGATTGGCAACTTATATATATATATATATATATATATATATATATATATATATAACTAGAAGGAAATACTCAGATGTGAATAATTTTATAATTTTTCGACTAAAAGAATATATTAATGAAATACTAAAGTTTACAGCATGATTATTACAAGCCAATGAACATTAATGTTAATTTATCCCTCCAATGATCTAAATTATATGCATCAAACGTGCAACTGAAGTTCAACAACAAAAATACATTAACATTTATCTGTTTGGACGTCGAACGTTTTACTCCTAATTAAACGTTAGTTTCTAATTTTAAAACCTCCGTAAAATACATTAATGTCTAGTAGATGTCTTCATATAATATTAGTTTATTGACCTATGACTCCGACATTAATTTTTTCAGTTGTTAGAGAGAGGATATTTTCTTTTGAGAATCTTGTTAAAAATCGACTACCTAAATGATCAAACAGAGATGAATGAATGAATGACTTTTTATATGTACATTGATTGAGAGATCTTCCATGACTTTTCTAATAAATAATTATATAATATTTTTAATGCATAAAAACCCATCCGGACAATTGTATTTTTTAACATTTATTAATTCTTATTTAATTTTTTGTTATTGGCATTAAGGGTGAACCACTATGAAATTAATTTGTGCGTGTTTTGTCACGATCGGGAATCCAATGCCGTGACTTTTAGTAATTTTATGTTGAAACAGTGGTAAATAGTAATTTTCTAAAATTCCAGAAAATCGAGTACTTGAAATTTTAGGTTTTAGTCCTCAAAAGTGAGTAAACTACAAAATCATGAAACTTTCCATTTCTTTTAATTTCTCAATAAAATCTTCATTTAAAAATTTAGAGAAATTATAAATAATTAGTTTGGAAACTTTTACTAAGTCATGAAATTTAGTGAAACGTTCAATTAAAACCTTAGGCCCAATGTCCAAATAATTTACATAAAATCATTTATATTTCTAAGTACTCAAATTTATAGAAAAATCATCCTCATACATCCACTAGTAAATACATTATTATTGGTTAAATAAATTTGACATAGAAAAGAAAGAAGATATGGAGTAAGAACTAACCAATGAAGAGGAATGGACAACATACTTATGCCAAACAAGCTTGTCAAGCCACCATGACAAATTATCCCAAAAATTAATCATCACCTGAAAGTGGGAGGAAGTAGGGGGGTGAGCACGTGAATGTTCAGTAGAGAATCGATTACAAGTTTTTATATATAAGAAGTATACTCATATTGAAGGTCCTGCATGATTAGTATTCCATTCAAAATAGTTCATAAATCCAAGTGGAAATCATAGTCCAACAGTTCAAACATTCCAAACCATTGTAAAACATCCATCAAAACCAGTCCATATCTATTCAAGCCAACATATAACCACGTATACAATCATGATGTCCGAAGTGTCCTAATGGATCACTCGTAAATCTGAGTCACCTAAAGAGGCGACCGTAAGTCCGAGCACCCAATATGGGATACCGTAAGTTCGACGGCCGCGTAAGTATGTGAATGCATGCAAATGCTATATGTAATATCCCCCGATCCCACTCACGTACGTGAGGATATTCGTAAAATTATTTAGTGAGATCGGGAGACGCCACTTGACTTAGGACTGGTAAAATCGGAGAAAATTAAACTTTTTAAATTTTTCTTAAAGAAAAAAGAAAATTCCACTCATAATTATACATACTCCAATACATACATATATATACACCCTGGAAAAGTGAGCCTCTCATAAAATATACATAGTACATATTGTACACATACTCAAACAGATACAAAATTCTCAGTCAGAAAACCACAGCGTCAAAATACTCATATACACAGGCCGCGGTCAGAAAGTCAGCGCTCCTCCTCCAAACTCACATATGAGCAGTATCATCTGCAATGTAAGAATATTTATGAGTATAAAACTCAGTAAGTAACGTATGCAGATGCAGAGTGCACATGACAGAGAACAAATAATTATATGATTGGGATCCCTGTGTATATTGTATTGCCTGACAAGACCGTGAATCGCATACTGAGCCACTCAGAGAACATATAACATATCATGAGCTGCATGGAGGTCTCGAGCCCCAGAAAATCTCCTCTGTGTATAGCAGAGGTCCACCCCACACCGCCGTCAGAGTGTTCTCGAAGGAACCATAGTGTCCTTGAAAGGACCAGAGTGTTCCCGAAGGAACCAGAGTATCCCCGAAGGAACTATATCACATATTTGGGTGCTGGCCCGCCACACCCTATTCACCAATACTCGTCAGGCAATATAAATACATCACGTGTTCATGTCTCATGTAAAGCATAATGACAGATACGTATGTACACATATGTACAAATTTCACATTCACAAATTCCACATTCACAAATTCCACATTCACAGATTCCACAGATTCACAGAAATAAAGAATTTCTTACATTACAGGTGAGACGTTACTTACCTCAATTCCGGGCTTTTAAGTAATTTTCTTTTCTTATGTGGAATGCTCTTCACTCTTAGTACAATTGACGTGCTCCTATTATTATCCAAATAATATGTTTATACATGTGGTGCTATAAAATTTATTTCAAACTTTACTTGAAAATAATTAGTTCCTGATATATTTCTTAACAGAAACTAGAGGACAGCAAGCAATTAACTAATCAATAAACTTTGCCAACTCAATATTTGCAGGTTAATCTTGTACAACATATGAAGATTATTTCAAGGGTCATATATTTTACCAAGATGCAAAGTAATGGCAGAAAATGGTTAAAAACCTTTTGGCACCTAAACTCAAATTAATAATTCATTTTATAAACAAACGTAGAAGACACTAGTTCTTAGGAATAGTTTAATTCCCAAACATCTACGCAATATCACATCCATGTAAGGTCATAGAACTTTTCAACTTATTCCCACAAGGCACTTAAAACAAATAAGCATTTATAGAATAAACAAACTATTATCTTTTCATTATTAAATTGATGGGACAAAGGTTCTCTGGTTCCTATGAATGAATCCTAGTTTATAAAATAATACAATACTCGTACAGTACTTAATATTTGCTCTACCAAGATCCAAAAATAGTTTCACATGTACTTGATTGCACGATATGCATATAAAAAGTAAACTAATTAAATACAATTACTAATACCAAGTCTAGCAAAGTTCTAATAAGTTTCATCATTTCAAAGAATAAAATAAAACTTAAAAATTAAATTTGTGTGGTAAAAAGAGCTTCCTCGTAGACATATAACTTGTTCCCACTAATTCATAAGCATACATATACAAATATACACTCATATAATCAGCAACCAAGAACTATTACACAATTCACGAAAAGAACAAAGAAGTATTATTTGAAAGTAGATACAACCAGGTGTTTACCTTAGAAATGAGTTAAGATAATTTTTCTATTCCCTTTTTGCACCGAAACAATTTGGTTTATAGTTTCTAATTGTAATACATACTATTGTAATAGACTTGAAGAAGAAGAAATGATAAAGAAAAGAGACCATCGGTGGAAAAAGAAATACATCCAACTACAACTTATAAATAATATGATGCCCAAGGACTTTGCCGACATAACAAAGTCGGTCATTATTTTTATCTTTATTATTATTATTATTATTATTATTATTATTATTTATATAGACACCTATTTTTCATTTATATTAAAACGTATAATTAAAAAGAGTTCGTGCACAAATAAATATACGAATAGAAAAATCTAGTTACTAACTAAAAGATTTCCAAATATACAAAATCAATAATATGTCTAAAAATAAAAACAAGCACTTAAACAACTTATCTAATGAGGTATTTTCTAATTGGAATATAAATAACAAGTAAACTGAGATATAATTACACTATACATGGCATTATAAAAATAAATAATGTAATTGTAGCAAAATTAATGCATATCAACTAGTACCAAAGAGCATGTCTCGAGCATTTCACTGCAAAATTACTTCACAAGGAAAGATTATAAAAATAACCAATACACAAAAAAAATTATTTGAAATTTATACGCCCATATATGCATTAATATATTAAAAAAAATATTGTCCAATCTTGTTATATTGGCTCTTTAATTATGTGAGGAACTGGGTGTCATTAGGAAATTCGAGATATCACACTATATGAATGACATGAAATCAGAATATGTACCATTTCCATAAAATCTCAAAATAATCATGCAGTATTATTTAATCAAATCACTTTTAGTCCTCAAAACTGAGTTCTCAAACCATTTTGGATTTTCTATAAATTTCGGCATTATAACAGCCATTTTTGATCAAAATCCAAAAATCTAATTTCCTGCAGAAAATCATTCAAAACAGGATAATTTGGCACGCCAACCAGTGTGACATGCCTCTCAGGTAATTTAAATATCAATTCAAGCCAAAACAGGTATAAATCACATTTTTATAAATTATTTCACGAAATTCCATATTTATTCAAAATATGTGAAAATCAAAATTAAATCAATTTAAAGATCAAGTAATCGAATCCCTACCTCAATCGAGTGTCCAAATAGCGTTACGAGGCTATGGAGAAAGTTTGGCGTCGTTTGGGTATCGTTTGGAGTATCGGACGTCGTTTTCGTACCTTTTGATCAATAGGTTTGAAAACTCGATTTTTAAATCGGAGCTTCAGATTGTAAAAACGGACTTCACCACTGAATTTAGAGCACCCAAAAATGCTAGGTTAGACATATAATTTGTCTAATTTGGATGCGGACCCCACGTCACGCAAATCGAGACGATCTTAGCTATTCGATTAAGCTTTTCGGGCCCGTCACCAAATATAGGCGATATATATCAAAATTTTTGTTTTAACGAGTACATCACAAATATGAGGTTTATTTTACGATCTAACGGTCGGGTTGACAAATTTAAATATAAAACTAAAATAGCTCAAAATTGACAAAAATGACAAAATTCAATCCGGGCAATATTGAGTCAAGGAAATACTCAGATGTGAATAATTTTATAATTTTTCGACTAAAAGAATATATTAATGAAATACTGAAGTTTACAGCATGATTATTACAAGCCAATGAACATTAATGTTAATTTATCCCTCCAATGATCTAAATTATATACATCAACCGTGCAGCTGAAGTTCAACAACAAAAATACATTAATGTTTATCTGTTTGGACGTCGTACGTTTTACTCCTAATTAAACGTCAGTTCCTAATTTTAAAATGTCCGTAAAATACATTAATGTCTAGTAGATGTCTTCATATAATATTAGTTTATTGACCTATGACTCCGATATTAATTTTTCCAGTTGTTAGAGAGAGGATATTTTCTTTTGAGAATCTTGTTAAAAATCGACTACCTATATGATCAAACAGAGATGAATGAATGAATGACTTTTTATATGCACATTGATTGAGAGATTTTCCATGACTTTTCTAACAAATAATTATATAATATTTTTAATGCATGAAAACCCATCTGGACAATTGTATTTTTTAACATTCATTAATTCTTATTTAATTTTTGTTACTGGCATTAAGGGCGAACCACTATGAAATTAATTTGTGCGTGTTTTGTCATGACTGGGAACTAGATTGGTTACTCTAAGTAACATAATTGGTTACCTCGAGTACCATTGAAAAATACCAAATTTAAAGAAAAATGGTATTTTTCTAAATATTTTTTAAAAGTGTTATTTTTCTAATAATACTTTTAAAAATGATATTTTTCTAAATCGGGATATTTCAAAAAAATTGGTCCATCCGGGATTTTTCAATTTTTGATATCTTGGGCCTGGCATTTTGTAGATACCCCTTAATTTAATCATATGCGTTCCAAACATGACCAATAAGAATAAGAATGCGAACTGGGCTTGAGGCCCAGATCAAATGATCAACCCATGCTCCCTTTGGTTTGGTTTCTAGCCCAGGAATTTCCAACATGCCCATGTAGGTTGCTTTGGGCTCACCAGTCTTAATGTCCCTGTGGCCCAAACCCAAGCAATATTCCAATTAACCGCATCAGCATGAGCAAGAGTAAAAAGAAATCTGAATCAAAGAAATGCAATAGTCTTTTCAAGCAAAGAAATGGGAAAACATCTAGGCCTGACTCCAGTCCACTTGGAAAACTTTGATGCTTGGAAGTCTCAGCTTATTTTGGTATTTCTTGTTGTCCAAATATGTGTCTATTTGCTAACAACTGTCCTGCAACAAAATCTGTGTTCTTTGAAATGAATGGGATAGGCATTTAGCATCATTCTACTGAATTAGCGAGACAGCGTCATGAGAGATCACATGGAACTGTTTTCCCAACTAGCGACCCAGCATGTTGCAGAGGTAATACAAGAAAGAAATATCACTCTAAATTCAATAAGGTTTTGAGAGTAAATAATTAGAGAGAGTATTTTTACAGTCTCTTGAGAATATATTCAAGCAGGTCTATGGAAAATGCGGAAATAGAAGCATAATAGAACCACAAAAATGGGAATGTTGTTAGAAAACCAAACTGTCAGAGAGATTAAAACTCAAATTTCCAAGCTGATGTTTAAGCTACACTTATACATTAGTAAATCGATCGGTTGGATATTTCAACTGATATATTCTAACATTTTGCTGCAGTATTTGAAAAACATGCATCTCTTTTAAGGAGACCAAAGTTCAATTATTTTGCTAAAAATACCCTAACAAGATTAATACACACCTCTGTCTCTCTCATAATAATTTTAGAATTTTCGAGTTAGAATTCCAATATACCTCCACATATAAATATCCAACAAAAACAAAACAAAACAGAAATGAAATAATTATCAACCTAGTTTCCATTCAAGAGGAACATTCCAATATTGATCATGTCACCTGCAACATCTTTAATACAACCTTTTATTAGTTAGTTTCACCTTTACCTTGCACGAAGGTGTTCTTTCCCATTGGCTGACATAAAGTGTTCTGAGATTGTAGTTCTGACATTCACAATGTGTTAACGTCATACTAACTATTATTACCGCAAAACAAAGGGAGAATCTTACTTCCTTCCCGTTTGGTTTATAATTTACAACACGATGATGAGAGACTCGTCGTCTTAGCTAGCTCAAGACTACATTGAGGTAAAATTCGTCATGAAACAAGAAACACACCAAATACAATGAACTTTTGATTAAAAAGAAACAAGTGACTCTTAGTTTCTTACAATACAAAATGAACTTACGAGCTAAGCCTTCACTGGTACTAGTGCACTGCCCCCAAAACCAAAGCAACATAACCAAAGGAAGGACATTTATAGCATTTAACATAGACCAAAAGGATATAATTTAGAAAAAGCAATAACATAGATAATAATATGAATAGAGCCAAAGGGCCTCGGTGACTCCCGTCATGTATTATAACTGTCTATTGATCATCATATTCCCAACTGAGACTGCACCTCTAGGATGGTGTTGGCAGAGTCCCTAAGCCTCTGTCCCTCCTCGTCTGAGAGATGCACATTAGTGACTCCCAATACGCCGCCTCGTCCCAGTTGCGCCGGCAAGCTCAAGAACACCTCGCCTCCGTCAATGCCATAGAGCCCCGTGGCAAGGACCGTCACCGGGTGGATTTTCCTCTGGTCTCTGAGTATGCTTCGCGCAAGGTTGGCCGCCGAGTATCCAATTGCCCACGAGGTGTAGCCTTTGAGGCTTATGACTTCGTATGCGCTGCCTATGACCTGTTTGTGAATGTTCTCCAACGTTTGTTTCTCGTACGGTATTTGTTGCCTCTCTAAGAAGCTAAGCACCGGCACTCCCCCTACGCTGATGCTCGACCATAGCGCCACTGAACTGTCCCCATGTTCCCCAATTATGTATGCCTACAAATTTATTTTATGACTAGATCAATTAAAGACAACCAAAGTGTCACGTATTGTACATATTGAAAAGAACAAAATAAAATCATCTCCCAATGACCGAAATCAATAAAGAATCCAATCCACCAAAATTGGGATACATAATTCAGTTGATTTGGTAAAAAGTCAAGAGTCATATCCTAGTGTCTTTCCAAACACAATAATTTTTAGAAACCAAACACCCTTAGCTCCATGTACTTAGTGACAAGTTGCAATTTTTAGAAACCAAACACCTTAGCTCCATGTGCTTAGTGACAAGTTGCAATTTAGTTGGACATAAAAATTCCATCATTGGCTACTTAATATTATATTCACTGCAACATTATCACTACCATAAGGATTACAAGCACTACAAGAAAAAGAGAGATTTTCTACTAGTGTGGTTTCTTCGAAAGGACAAAAAAAAAAAAAAAAACTGACCTGCACATCTTGAGCATTGACATCAAGATGATCGGCAATGAGGAAGCGGAACCGAGAGGAGTCGAGATTGGTGCCCGACCCGATGACCCGATTGGAGGGGAACCCAGATAGCTTCCAGGAGACATAGGTCAAGACATCGACGGGGTTAGAAACGATGAGGAGAATGGTGTCGGGAGAGTATCGGGCGAGCGGGGGTATGATGTTGCGAAACAGGGCAACGTTCCTCTGCAGCAGGTTCAGCCTGGACTCGCCGGGGATCTGGCGGGCCCCGGCGGTGACGATGCAGAGGTCGGATCCGGCGGTGACGGCGTAGTCGACGGAGGCGTGGATCTTGGTGCGGGGGAGGAAGGCGGCGGCGTGCTGGAGGTCGAGCATCTCGCCGCGGAGCTTGTCGGGCTTGGCGTCGACGAGGACGAGCTCGTCGGCGAGGTCCTGGGTGAGGATGGTCTGGGCTATGGCCATGCCCACGTTGCCGGCCCCGATGACGGAGATCTTGGTGTGGCGTTTGGTCGGCGAGGGTGGTGCCGCGCGGTGGATGGGCTTGAAGAACGCCTCCGACAGGTCCAGTCCTCCTGGGCCCAGCGACGAGGTCGACTCACTCTTCTGCATATTTCTAATAATGAAGATGATTTTTTTATTTTTTTTTTTTGGGGGGGTTAAGATGGATAGTAATACGATACGAGATTTGACGTAGAGTTTAGTTTTCGATCTCTGAGTTTAGTTTTCGATCTCTACTATTTATTTATAAGTGTTGGGACTGAACTAAGAATGAGAGGTTGAAGAACCAGTCAGTGCTTTGCCTGTGTGTAGGGATTTTACAACGGTCAATGTTGTGTTTGGGAGAAATAATGAAAGGAAAGTGTTTTTTTTTTTTTTTTTCTTCAAAATATCCAATGTTGTACGGTCCTCTGACTAATGCACGTATGTTTTGGTAAAATTACGAGAATAGCCTCGCCGCACGTGGGATTTTCTCGGCATGCTTTGTTATGTGATGTGAGATTCTGACTTGGGGTCCAATTCCTCTATCAAGACTTAAGGCTATGTTTGGTAGGAAGGAAAAGAGAGAGGAAGGAAAAGTTTTGAGGGAAAAGTGGAGGGAAAAAAAATTTTGGGTTGTTTGGTAAGAGGGAAAAGGGAAGGGAAGAGAAAATGGAAGAGAAAAGGGGAGAGAAAAATATGGTNTTTTTAAAATTTTAATAAAAAGGGCAAAATAGTCATTTTAAAATATACTAATTTTCTTTCCTTCCTACATACCAAACAACAATTGAGGAAAGACACTTTCCTTTCCATCCTACACATTTTCTTTCCCTCCTAATTTTTCCTTCCCTCCTACTTTCTTTCCTCTCTACCAAACATAGCCTTAAAGTAAATTTACCAAATTAACCTTGTATACTACTTTTAAAATTTTAATAAAAAAGGCAAAATAGTCATTTTAAAATATACTAATTTTCTTTCCTTTCTACATACCAAACAACAATTGAGGAAAGACACTTTCTTTTCCATCCTACACATTTTCTTTCCCTCCTAATTTTTCATTCCCTTCTACTTTCTTTCCTCTTTACCAAACATAGCCTTAATTTTGGCAATGGCGTAGACTTTTCTCATTTAGCTGCTTTTTTTTTTTTTTTTTTATATTGTGATTTAGGGTAGCAAAATAGCAAAACCACTAACATTTGTGAGAGAAAACTAGGGGTGAAGGAAAGGAAAGGACCCTTGAAACCATGTCCTGTTGTTTTTCCCATGTTGTTTCAATTTTCATTTCAAAGCTTTGGAAGATTCCCACCGACTAATTCGAAGCTTCACTCGATGACCCATCATAGTCATAGATCTGTTTTCCTCTTTTGGGTTGGGTAAATGCCCCAAATTTCAAGTAAATTCTCCATTACCATTGGCTGAAAAAGCAAAACAGCACCCTGTTTGTAGTTCTAGTTCCAAGTACATACTAATTACCACAAGATTCAGATGTTGAAGAACAAATTGAATTATTCAAATCAACATTCTTGTTTTCCAAGCATATGTCTATTTGTCCTAACACGTTATGTTTTGCCGTACAAGTCCACCCAATCCCTTTTGGTTTTAACTAAATGTCAATAATATATGGGGCTTCTCAGATCCTTCTTTTTCACTTTCTTCTTTTCTTTTGAATAAGGCTTCTTAGATCATTCTTGAAAAATGCCTATATATTCGAAGCATCTCGCTTTTATGTTCATCTCTCGCAAGGTCACATTCACACACTCCTAGGGATGTCAACGGGGCGGGTGGGATCAGTTTTGTGTTTACCATCTCATTCCCATTATTATTTTACTATACCATCCCGCATCATTCACCATTTAATTTGGTACGGGGCAATTTCGAAGAATCTTTATCGGGGATTGGTTTCTCCATTAGTATATTGGGGTCCTCGTTTAGAATCGTCATCTTGAATAAATTAAACAATCCTATGTAAGTCCAAATCTTTTAAAAGTCTAAATACAGCGAAAAAAATCAAAATTAAAGTTAACTTCATTGAAAATTCTAATTTTAGACCTAAATAACTAAAAAACACATTCAAATAAAAACTTTAACATGTTAGAATTGTCAAATGTAAAATATTTAATACCAAAATCATATAGCATATCATTCATTTTTAAAGCTAACACAATCCTAAATAATTCAAATAATATTAGTACATGACTATATATATTATTAGATCTTCTTTTTTCTACTTGAATCATTATTATATTAAAAAAATAAAAATTTACTTATATATAATCGGGGCGGGGTCGATGTGGGGCACTCAATCCCAAGTCCGCCCCACCCCGCTAAATATTAAACGGGGAATCTCCGCCCCATGCCCCGCACCATTTATAACGGTGAAAGTCCGTCCCATTTGGGCCAGTGCACTGCGGTGCATCACCCTGTTCGGTGAAATTGACATCTCTACACACCCCCTTCCTCGCCTTCTTAAGCTCATTCACAGGCAAGAAAAACGACATTAAAGTATCCAAACGACATCATTTAGAGGACGACAAAAACAAAGAAACGACACTAAGCTTGAAAAGCAATACTGAATAGAGAACGACAACAACGTAGAAACGACAATAAGAATCGAGAAACGTCATATATTTTAAAAACGACATTACAAGGTAAACAGTAAACACGAATTTCCCCCACCCATAGTGTTGTAGACTCGCAGACAACACTACAGGAGAATAATTGCCTAAATAATTGCCTAATACGAACTAAGTTGAGAAACGACACACAATAAACGCAAATAATAAATAGAGAACGGCAACAAAAAGAAACGACAATGAGAAGCGAAACAACACGAAAATGGAAAAACGACAATGTTCATAAGAAACGACAGCGGAGGCAGACAACTGAAAACACCGAGGAAAATGAGTGTTGCCGTAGCGTGGCAGGAGTGAGAGGACGAAATTGGCGCCGAATGGAAGCGGCATTGGCAGAGCTGGAGAGGGTTCAAACCAGAATCCTCCAACGTATATCGGATCTAGAGGTAGAGGTGGAGGTAGCGGTCTCCCATCTTCCTCTGAGCGAAGCTAGAGCTCTTGTTCAGCGCGAAGCTGCTGTAGTCTCGTCCATTGTTCAAGGCGTATCGGAACTAGAGCTAGAGAGCGACACAGAAGCTCGGCTTTCGTCCATTCTGCGGAGCAATGGGGTCAAAGAGTTCAGTTTCAAGAGGGTCCCATCCGATTACTACGACTGGCCTCTCGAGGCTCGCCGGGACGCCCTCGCTGCCCCGTCCGTCCACCATCTCTGCAAAAGCATCGTCTTGGTATTGCTAAGCTATCTCTCGCCTTTTTGCTTCTTTTTCTTATTTTCTTTGCATTTGAGAATCTGCAAAATGGGATTTAGTGAAAATGTTTTATTAAGAAACGAGTCTTTTGATTGATAATAGTAATGTGGAGTTTTCAGGGCTTATACCATAATGGAAAAATCAATATGTGAATTGGGATTCCAGGGAATATGTATTATGTAATGCTATAATGATTTTGTATGACTTCTGGGTGTAGAGAAACCAGTATGGTAACTGGTATTCATGTTGAAAACAAGGGGAAAAAAAAACCCTTTTTGTTAGTTGATACAATACAAAAGTAGGTTGTTGGGGGCACTAATAAGATTTAACTCAACGTTATAGGACTGGAGGTGCTCGAATATTCTGAAATTGATTCTGGGGTGAAAAAAGAAAATAATTAGATGACATGAATAGGGCAGCCTTGTGATATTTTCGGGCCACATTTAGTAATCTGAAAGGGAATAAGAAACGATGAGTGGGAAAGGCTTAGGATTCCCTTTTGCGTGTTTTTAATTAGTATATAAACACATGAATGGGAAAGCCTTTCCCTTTCCTCATTCCCTTTGCTTCCATGAACGTGCGCTCAAAGTAAATATGATCAACTTGCATGAGTTCCGGGACAAAGGCAACTAAATTATTATGGTGGCAGTGCTATTGTTCTGTTTGGAACCATTTTATGTCTAAATCTTCTTACTTGAACTCACTCGATTTGTGTGCATTAAGGTCGACAGTCGAATAAACTACTTATCTTGTTTGTGGTAGCACGAGGCTCTTCTAAATTTATTGTTCTCCAACAGGTCAATACACAAGCTCAATCTAACGTTGTTGATTGCAGTGATTGCAACAATTCAAAGTACTATGTTGTTGTTGTTCAGGTAACTTTTCATTTGAAAAAACAACAAACACACACACACACACACACACACAAATACGTCGCTGAATTTCAATCATACTTGCCTCCTGAATTATTCATCTGACTTGAGATATTTTTTGCCCTTTTGCAGTACAGTGCCCGATTCAATGCTGAAAGTGTTAAAAATTTCTTGTATTCACTGAATGATGGAAAGATAGCAAAAAAGAAATTCAACTGTAAGTTTCTAAATGAAAAAAGTAATTCTAATTACTTTAATGTATCCACGTCTCATATTTGTTTCAATGTCTATTTACATCTATTAAAATGAGTCAAACATGTCACTTAATAGAATGTAAACATTTTCTTGCTATTAGGAGAAAATGTGATCTGATGTAGAAACTCAACAACCTCTGATAGTTCCTCTTTTTTTGAAACTCGGTATACTCAAGATAGACAAGATGAAATGGTTTGGAATGACAAATTGAATGCACAGGTCTGTTACAAGAAGCAGTGATCTGACCTAAAGGCTAAAGGTTTCTACTTTTCACCCGTTCATTTAGAAAAGTTCAATGAATAAGGGGGATAAACAGTATAGTATTTTTTGAAGTTGTCATTAGAATGAGAAACCCTTGAACAATGAATGGAAATAAGCAAAGATATGACAATGTTACTGGAATTTGGTGTCATTATGCATTAGCACATTTTTTTAAGAAAATCTTGAGGTCTCAAATGCTTTTGGTATATTTATCTCAGAATATGATACTGGTTAACTATTATGCAGTGAGGCTTGCCCCTGAGGAGACTTCAGTGAAGTTGACTGGATATGAGCACAATGCAGTAACATGCATTGGTATGAAGACAGACATTCCGGTAAACAATCTTTCCTCACAAATTAGTATACTATGTTTTTGACACACTATGGAAGCAGTGTATCTCAGGCGGAATAGCCCTGAAAGTAAGGATTTTGGCCTGTGTTTTATTTATCCCTTGGAGCAGCAAACCGACAACTACAAGAGACTGATATGTTAAAATGCGAATATGGCTGATAGAAAGGGAACTTGTGGAACTTCTGTCTAATATTACAAGTGACTATCATTTATAAACTTCTAACAGGTCTAAAATACGCATGATTCAGGACCGTTTCTAAGGATTTTTTCTTCTAAACATGCACTAGCACATATTTCTGTGACAAAAGGCTTTATTGTCCCTTCATGCTAGAAATAGCTTTCACACAGTGGCCCTTTAGGTTTAGTTGCTAGGGATTGCTTTAAGCTAGTGTTGTTGATTTACATAACCATTGATAACAACGTTTTCGTATGGCAAAAGGGAGTCTGTTCTATGTTTGAAATGTATGTATCCTCCCACTCAACCCCTTGTGACTTATGAGTTGAATCATTCCAACTTTCCTTCCAGCTATTGGCTGGTCCACTGTTCCAAATATCTCAAACACTAGTTCTGGAGTGTTAAATTTTAGATTGTAATAGGTTGGTCCACTCTATTGTTTGTTTTGATAAATAATAGTCTGTGCCAGTCTGCCACATCTACAAGAGATGGATTGACAGTTTAAGTTAGAATAGTGTAGCTATGGTTTTCGACAGCAAAAAACCATGAGGGTTTGTTTGCACATGCATTTGTGTAGGGAACACTATCATTTCTAAAAATTTTGGGGAACAATTGATGTTTAAACTATGAGAATTCTCATTCCTCATCATAAGATAGAAAGGTTAAAACTTAACAGGATAGAGCTGCATGAAAAAACAATAGGGTCATTGAGATGGAGAGTATAATGGATGCATTGTTTTCAGTAATTGGATGTATGGCTTGATTTCAGGTGATTTTGGACGAAGCAATTACAAAACTTAATCCTGATTTCTTCTGGTTGGGTGGCGGTGAGGTTGATCTGAAGCTTGGCATTAGAACCTCTGAGTTTATCAACTCTGTTAAACCTTTCGTTGTCAGTTGTAGTGGTATTTGACTACTTCAAGAGATCAAGTACCAAGACTTAAAAAGAGAATTTATGCCAACCAAGACAATGCTAAAGGAACCGGTGAAAAAATTTCTCTTTCTAGAGCAGGACTTCTTTCTTTCAAGTCACAACATCCGGGATATACTGCAAATTTGATTTAGAAAATTTGTAATTGTTGGCCATAGTTGATTGGCAGGACAGGCCATATTTTTGTTAATTTTGGATTAATGATTAAAAATTTGAATGAATGGCCCACAGCAGAAGATGTATGTTTAGCCCCTGTCTCAAATTGTTCGTCATGGAAAAGATTGGCGAAGGTGACGCATGAAATCTTAGACTACGCCACAAAGCATCAGTATGAGCCATTAATTTTGGTAGGTAGGTATAGTCATTGACCTTTTTCATTAAATACTAGTATACAACAGAGCCACTCCATGTTCTTTAATTCATCCTATCATAACGCTCAACCCAAGTTGCAACGGAAAATAAAAATGTGCTACATATCTACAGTACACAAATCTTTGAGGATTGGTATCGAAGTTAATGTGCTTCATATTACAATCTATAGTTTAATTTGATTAAAGTTTTGACCTCTCGTAAAGATAAGAAATTCATATTCAGGCTCCAATGTGATGAGAGCGGAGCAGCTACTTTTAAGTAAGTGGTGTATATGATTTCATGTCATTTTTTGAGAAACAATTTAAACTTGTTTGGTATCATTTTTGTTTTGTTTGTTTTTTGTTTTTATTTTGTATTTTAAACAAAAAGAACGGTAGAGATCGTCTTAAGCAATATTTTGAGAAGATCTTTTACTTTTCATTTATGTTACAAAATGAAAAACAAAAGTGATACCAAACAAGGTTAAAAGCGTTTGATTCATTCATGGCCTTGTCCAAAATAAGAGTTGCAGAGGATCTTCTCAAAAAATCTCCCAGTGTTGATCTATTCAATCCCTCTGTTCAAGTTGTGGAAGTTTAAGTCCCCACTAACAGTTAGGGACAAGACAGATCAACTGAAATGGAGAACAAGCTGACAGAAAATTACTATTCCTTTCATTTAAGAACATCAACCAACAAATTCACAACAATTGGGCAACACATGCCATGGGCATATGTTTCCTTTTTCACAATCATTTATTCCCACTTAATAAAATCACAGGTACAAACACATTGTAAGTAGCCCCTATCCGTCACACCAGATTGTCACACTAACTGATTATTCTTTGGCAGAGATATATCATATAGAACATTTATATTTCATGATATTTTACAAGTCCATCGAACAGTAACACGTGATTTCTTATTGATGAAAATCATGTCCCCAGAAACAAAAACAAAAAAAAAAAAAGAGAGAATTTTCACTTTTCTTATAATACACTAGAATTTAAGCACTTGGAGTTACGATTTCCCCATAGTTTTACGGATGGTACATCTTTAGTTTATAAGATATAGAGCCTAAGAACAAAGTATAACGTTATATAAGGAATAAGCTGGTAATTGGTAAAGATATGTCTAGGGTCTTTCGTTGTGAATAGGCGGTTTTCGGTGAGGTTGAGCATAGTCCATCATTTCTATGTCATCAACCGAGTCGTTTTCCTTAGTATCCACAGCTTCTTCTGTATCTTGTGGAGTATATCCCAGCATTGACCTTGCTTGCCCGTTTTGTCCCTAAAATACCATTATATATAGCTAAACACGTTAATTTACTGTTATCCAAACCATGTGCTTGTACGGATTCATTTTCAGGCAATACATCTTATCATATTGACTCAATGTCCTCAATTATGCATGCATGCATGATTGCATGTATGTGAGTGTGTGTGTGTATATATATGTAGATGCTTATATTGTATATGTCACCGCATTAGTAATGTATATGATGCATGCATGGACGGACCATCAGCTTTTGCTTTCCTCATCAGGGACATGGGGAAGTAGATGTAGGTCTAGATGAGGTATGGTCCCCAACACATAGTACTATATATGATCTATTTGAATTCAAAAGAACAGAGTACATCATGATCATATACATACCTTACTTATTTCAATTGATCGTTTCAACTCAATTTGAAAGTATGGTTTGCTAAGCTCGTTTCCTGCAGATCCAGGCCACCAATTAATATATCATCAATAATTATACCGTATATATATAATAATGATTTTATAATAACAAAAGAAACAACAAACACGAAGAGGAAGACTGACAACAAGTGTCAGAGACGATTTTTTTTCCCCCTTTTTGCAAGGCTACTTTATGCCTCGTTACATTTAGTTTAAGTAGAAATCAATGCGTATTTATATAATGGGCTAGGTATTTTTTTTTTTACCTATTTATAGTTATTATAATAAAAAATGAGAGAGAAAAGTACTAAATGATGGGTATTTATTTTTATTTTTATTTTTTTCAACTACTCAAATTATAGTAAAAAAAAAATACTTATGGATATAAATTTAAAAAAAATACCTACATTCGCAACTATATACAATTTATATATAGATAGATAAAAAAAATTTTAATTGGTCAAAATGAGACTTATGTATATGTTAAAAAAAAAAATACTTACTGGATTGGTGCCCATATATATATATATAAATATCAGTCATTTCAGAATCTAGGATAAAGTTCTTTTGATAATTTATACAAAAATCTAACCAGCTGGTGCTTTTTAAAGTTTGTGTATAGCTTCGTTCACAAAGGTTTTACACTATTAATTATCTATATATGCACATATCATCTGGCCTGTACATGTCAGTTTATAAGGTTAGAATAAAGAAAGAAAATACAAGGTAGTTGGAAAGGACTAAGTGGTGTATTTCATGTTAAGGAACTATATAACTAGTACTCCTTGTGCTATATATATATATATATATATATTCTTACGACCTAGGCATGCACAAAGAGATCAAGGCAAAGCGAGTACTTGATTTGAAGGAGAAGTACCTGTGGTCACGCCATCAATTGCTGCAGGTTGTTCTTGTTGAATCCTTAAACGAGCCACTGGAATTTTTTGCTTCAAAGCGTCTGCACCACCATTTTCATGCTTGCTTCCGGCTAATTCTTGCGCTTGGTGTTCTACTGATGCTACAGAAGTAGGCTTCGGATTTGGTGTCTGACCAGAAAGTTTTGCCTTCTCTACCCCCTGCACCGTTAATTAAACCCTAACAATTATTATTTCAAGATATATACACATTTATGTTCTCTCCAAAGAGTAAGTGATATTCTTCATTACTACTCATGCACGATATATATATATATATATGACTCCTGAGAAACGCTTTTCACACTACAAGGTTTTATGAAATATGTATATATATTATACAGGCCGTGTGATTTAGTATTGATCATGATGATATACCGTAAACATCTTATTATTAAGCAAGAAAAAAATAATAATGTTATATTTAGACTAGTTATAAACAATATAAAGAGACTGAGGTTTGCATCCTTGATAAAGCTAGCTAGCTCGGAAGTATATGATCTACAAGGATTATTCTAGGTATATAGTATAGAATTAAGTTTTAACACCAACCTCATTGAAATGTTGGATTTTAATGTCAACTTGCTTATCAATAAAGGCTAGAAGACGACCGTTGCATGCATGCAAAGAAGTAGTAATACATAGAAGAAAGAGAAGGGCAACAGAAGACATGATGATAGGATATCGGTTGAAACTAGCCTTAGAATATTAACAATATTGAAGAGTATTTTCCAAAGTTGTAAATGTGAGTTTCAGTATATGATTTCCCGTGGTATTTGTAGTGACGAAGATCCAAGAAGAGGCATTGAATGCAGGTTGTGTATGGGAAGAGAGACCTCCTTTAAGAGAACATGCTGGTGTTTGGATTTTGAACATTGAGAACGAAATTGAAGATACTGGGGTCCTCCCTTGTCCCCTTTCTCTCTCACTTTTTTTTTATCAAGTTGAGTACGTGGCCCACCTTGATCAAGAAGGACAAAGCCATTATAGGCTACGTAGTCAAAGATATATACATGATATGCATGCAAATTATATAATATATATCAAGCAAAGAAGAGAGACAAAAGAATAATTACATTGGTGAGGCATACCTTCATAATCTACGATTCTAACAAAAAGAATACTTGGTTATCTGAGATAGAGAGAGAGATTACAAGAAGATAAATTCAGAGATCATGAATTCTTGGCTTTTCAATACATATATATATAAATCTATATATATATATATATATATACAAACCATACTAAATCAAATCATCATTAAATGTAGGTGTAGTAATGAAATTTATTTCAAACTTGAGGGGTACGAACTGAGGAGTAAATATTGGCTACGCCACAAAGGCTTGGTCCACCCATGTGTTTTTACAGGAGAATTCCCATTCCTTGTCTTTGTGACACGAACTAGTAGGTTTATGGGTCGCAACTACAAGTCTACAAAGTCACTTCTTCCACTATGCATGCATATTAATTTCATTCACCGCTTTTGTACTTTTACACGAGTTGGGTGAACGTACGATAAGAAAATCGAGTATTATGTACTGTGTCTCTTGGTGTAAATCTACTGAGTAAAGACAATCATTAATAAACATATATACATAAATATATGATTCATCTAACTCATTTTAGTTGTATGTATAGTTGAATATATATATATATATGACCAAAGGATCAAATAAGGAACCTTAGTTTTATGTTGTAGCTAGATAGAAACACAAGCTAATGGGATATTAGTTTTAATAATAATGGAATATGAGGGGGTTGGATCAAATGGAACCTAGATTGGAGTGGGAGGTAGGGACATTGGACGAGGGAGACAAAGAAGCATGGCTAAACCGTCACATGCAGCTTCTTTTAGGGACAGTTAAGGGTCCAGAAGCCCAAAGTATCCCACACCAACGTCGGTTTTGGGAATGCACGCCAACATGGCATGTAGTCCATGTGCTTCAGACGTGGTGCAATTTCCACATCATCGCTGGACCGCCAAACAATCATGGGGTACCTACTGTTGCCAAAACGCCCAAACTGTCTCATTTAGCTTCTTCATCATCTTTTGTTTTCATTTTCATAGGTTTAATGTTGGACTCTTTGTGGGTACTGAGCTCGGTTATGAAGATTGAAGACTATGGTAATCCCTTCCACTCTTCCTCCTTCGCGAAGCATGTAGAGAAGCCTGAAACAACGGAGTCATAGATTCGACCTCGAATTCGGCACTTCGGTGTTGTGATCATTAGAGCTTCATGTGTTCACTAATCACCTAACTAATTAGTCTTAACTTGTGACCACGCAGACCAATCACCTAACTAATTAATCTTAACTTGTGACCACGCAGACGTTGGATCCTTGAATAGGAACTCTCAAAAAACAGGGGAAAGAGGAGTTTAAAACAAATTACTTCAGTAATATTTGATTTGTGGAACACGGCCTATACTTGTTTCTAAAACTAATGATGCTTGAAAGTGCAACCATGTTGTGATACGCGAACCTTCATTTAGTTCTTTAGAAAAGATGCCCTCCTCTCTTAGAGCCCTTGGTGCAGCAACAATGTTGGAAAACAAACACGCCTAAAAGGCTGCCAAGCTTGAGTAACGTGTATATTACTAATAGGTATGGTAAAAATCCCATTATCCAACAACGCTCAAAATCCATCTGAAAGTTGGCAATAGGAGGAAAGACGGAAGATACGGATTTAGCATTAAAGAGGTACTTATAGTTTATGTACATATGACTGTACACAATTATCACCAGCACGGTGTTCAAATAGTAGGTAAAATAAGAGAAGCACTAGCATAAGGTAATGAAAATGGCAGTTATAAAACCAAACAGTGACTCTGTCTTAGAATCTAGTAACCAAAAGTGTTCTCTCCACTGTAAGTGACATAAAGAAATCCATCTTCGTCCTTCTTTTCTTCATATATAGCAGACATAATTGCACCTGCAAAAGCCAAAAGAGACGGCAATTTCCATGGACCATGTCAAATTTAAAAGCTCCATACTGTATCAAAATCTAACGACAATATCACAACAATTACCTGTAGGTGGGAGAACATTGTCCACAAAGATAAAGATTGCCTTTTCTGCACTTAGTTTAATCCTTTTGCGGATCACATAAACAAACTGCCCCACGGTTAGGTCAGCTGGGACAAGGTACCTGTAATTTCTCACTGAGTTTTAATTAAAAGGAATACAAAAAAAAAAAAAAAAAAAGGTAAAAAGGGCAATAAAAGAAACTGAAAAACATATAACCTGACAAAACTCCTTGTTTTGTAAAGTTAAAACTTCGGGCACCAAATCCACTAAACCAAATTGATAACTATCCCACCAACATTCAACAGTCCCAACTTTACAGGAGAAAAATTATTTGTGTAGATTATGGTGTCAACAATAACTAATTATGAACTTTTCTTCAGAGGTTACTGAGAGCTTAGATATTACACTCTTGCAGGTGTCTACAATACATCCTATACCAGTGAACCTCCGTTTGCTTCTTGTAACATTTATATGTGTGTGCATACACATAAGCATCTAAGTGTAAGCAAAAAGTCACTCTGAATTGCAAGTAAGTGTCAGTGTATGAATATGCTACGCTTGCAGTATTTAGATGGTACACTCTTGCAGGTGTTTACGATACATCATTTACCAGTGAATATGAGTTTGCTTCTTGTAATGTCTAGATGTGTGTGCAGAAGCATGGGCATCGTAGTGTAAGCAAAAAGTCACTCCAAATTGCAAGTAAGTTTTGGTGTATGAATACAAATGAGTAATCATACACAAAAAGGATAAATATTTAAAGCCAATAAAGTGAAACAATTTTTTTTTCTTTTTTTCCTATTCTGACTTTGGATGCATGAGCAGAGTGATAGTCTACTATCTATGAGACTCGAATTAACTATGCGATAATGTAAATTGTTATAGAACTCATCAATGACGTGGCTGAAGAAAAACCAGAGAAAGGAAAATGGGTATTTAGAACCACGAATAGTGGAAAGGAAGACCTTACTTTTTCTTATCAATATTTGGAATATCACTTCTCTCTGCCTTCTCCACAATCACCTTAAAATCATAGAAGCAAGGTGTTAGCAAGTGAGCTCGAAGCCAAAGGTAATGTGTTACTATACAACTGAGATGGTTAAAGATGGTAGTAAAATTAGAGAGACACATTCCCAAGTAAGCTTAAGCAAAACTAAAAAACCTATCAGACAAATGTAAGCATCTGAAACCAACTAAACCATCTCTACAGATGAAAATATGTATACATGTATGTATTTCTTATTGATACTTAAATCTAACCCCGAACCTCATGGGAGCAAACCATAGGCCTAAGCATCATAAACAATATACAACTATCAGAGTACTCTACTTCCTATTGAGGCGCACATAACACTGGGGAACCCAAAATTTCAGCATAATGGCAATCAAATTCATGAAACAATATAAAAACAATACAACACTCTTGGGATAAGAGTTGTTTTTGGAAACTAAGCCCATGATCTTGTGCAATCTCATAAGGTAATTTACTTGGTTCATTTTTATTTTTTATTTTTCTTTTTGGGGATAAATGTTAACGAGTGCATTGAATCAACTGGAGAAATTAATGGGTATTTACCGGAATCCTATCAGGGTATTTCTCTCTAATCCTGGCAGCCTCTGCCCTTCGCTTATCTGAAGATAAAACAGAGCAAATACTAGTGTCATCTGGTGTATAGACTATATACTATTCAGTGTATATACAATAACAATTAACAAAACCAAATACATCATTAGATAGCATACCAAGATCATGCTCTTGCTTGAAGTAGCTCTTTGCCATTCTACCTGAAATCACTACCCAATTTTAGTTCTTTCAATTTTATTAAATTTTTTCACATGATATTTAAATTAAAGAAAAATTTAAAAAAAAAATAGAAATTTCTTAGCAGAAAAAAAAAAAGGACTGAAATAGGAAAAGAATCGAAAAAAGAAAACCTTGAATCAATGCGATCATCCAAACCGATAAAATTTTCGGAATAGTCAATTACAGAGTCCTTTTTGCTCTAATCTTAATCAAAATCATCATGATCAAGCCACTAAAATATACATATATTATATACATATATAATCCTATATAAATTAAGAAAATATGAAGGACCAAACAAAAAGAAAAAAGAAAAAAATCAAGACCAAACCTTTTCGTATCAGTGAGTCTACGAGAGCTCGCGATTTTGTTGATGATAACGAAACAATGGCGGCTTTGCTTTGCTTGGGCTCTTTCTCAAAGCTTTTTATATAAAGATCTTTATCTATATATTTATATTCCTTTATTTATTTATCCATTCAATATTAATAAATTTATTTAATTATCCTCTGAATACTTTTTAAAATAAAATAATAAAAATTGAAAAAGGATGTTTGCAGCTGGCTTATACGTCTGTACTTACGTGGCCCACCTATCCATACGGCAAATTTTCTTGCGCACCAATCAAGCAGTTTCTGACCGTCGGATCAGTAACGCTCTATGTTGATGCACGCTTCACGGAGTAGGAGTGGGTCCCGCCTTCTAAATTTTCGAAACGTATGGGAATCGGAATATTCTCTCCGCTTCTGCAATGCCAGTATTGCTGACTGTTAATTACGTGTCGTTTCACACAAAAAACACGTCGTTTGTTCATATCAAAATGTTGCGTCGTTTATACGTAAACTAGACATGTCGTACGACGTTAGTATACGACATGTCGTTTCCTTTTGTCACAGCAACAGTAGTTCTATCATCTACGTGAACAACACGGTCACATATAAAACGGCATGTCGTTTTCCCTGCATCAAACGACACTCGACTGTCAACAGCATTATTAATAAATGCATATGCTGCCTAAATTCAATTTCAATATATTAAAACATATATATATATAGAGAGAAAAATCCATTCAAACCGAAGGAGTTTTCTCTTCCAGATGATCATTTGGGATTTTTTTTATTTTTTTTGGTCAGGGGATCATTTGGGAGCTTTTTGTTAGTGAGAGAGAGACTGAAAAAAACCAGATAATTTTACTTTCATGGTGGAAATTGGAAAAAACACATGGTCTTAATTTTGCTCTCCTTTTGACAATTTGGGGCCACATTTTGGCCAAGAAAACAAATAAAATTTTTTAAAAAATAAATAGTTAAAAACAGAGTACTCAGACCCAACCAAAAGCAAAATCTTGTCTGAAGATCTATAGAGCTAATTACCACTTTAATTACTTTGGTGTGAGCTAATTAGTTTCCAAAGGACTTGGTAATTGCATGCCTTTTCTTCATGGCCACCCGACAAACACCCAATCTTATTGCCTTATCATTCAATAAAATACACCAAGAAAAACCCCATTACTAGATAGCTCCCTCTACACTTACTTTAATTTTAAAAAATAAATAAATAAAAACTGATTTATTAAACCTTTTTAAAACCTTGGAAATCGTCCTCGAGCAGGTTTTTTTTTTTCCTTATTTTATATTGAAAACAATCTATGTGCTTTAGTTGGATGGTGATGGAGAAGATTTAAATCCTAATTATAGAGGTAAAGTTGGAAGGATATATTATAATCTTGCTTCAAAAGTTGAATAAAGTCATGTGGATTATAGACAAAAGCTCATGGCTTTACAGTTTAAAAGATCACTAAAGATTTATTTCAAAAAAAAAAAAAAGGATCACTAAAGATGGATATTATTAATTACTGAATAATAATGCATATTCCAATGTAACAATCAGATTAATTATCTCAAAATAAAATAGAGGTCTTACTCTTATAAAGATCAGTCGTGCTTTGGTTATATGTCTCTTCCAATGGGCCTTTTCTCTGCCGCTTCTTTTCTTTTCTTTTCTTTTTTTTTTTTCAAATGCAATTATTATCGGCCATGCAAGTTCTCTTAGAGCAGTGATCCTATAATTATATATGGCACAAAGTGTCATGTAAATGTTAATTTCTAAGAACAATTTCCTTTATTGAGACAAAAGAAGGAAGTAATTTTCTTTCTTTTGGTCCAAATATAATGATAGTGAGGAGAAAGGTCCAAATGACATCATAAGGAAGGATTGTCAAATACAATAACAAACACCACACACAGGCTTTTAGCAATAACTCATAATGTTCTGTTCCTATAGACCCTATAAAGTCATCGAATCATAATAGTTGTCGTTTTCGAACTTGTCCGCTGATATATCATAGGCTCGTGGAACTTTGAAGCCCAAAAAGTTGATCCTTACCGCCCAAAAAAAAAAAAAAAAAGTGAGAAGGTTCTTCGTGATGTTTTTTTTGACCCATGGCCATGCATATATATATAATTGAACACGAAAACAGATCACGATTTTATTTTTATATGTATAAACTATATACACTGTATAGCATTTGACAAGGTGTATAAGCGCGTTTGCCGTTTGAAAGATTAAAATCTTCTGCGTGGGTTTAATTTGGTTTCGTTATGCAAAATCCAACGATGGAACATATGTAGTGCAAAATGTTGGAGACTCGATCGAATAAGGGGCCAAAAAAAAAAAAAGCACACTATAAAGCTGGTGCAAGCTAATATTTTGACCACTCCTATAAAATGAAAGATGAATATAATCTATCATGTAATATACATATATATTGATAATGAAGATATATACTATATATGTTGCATATATGTTTATGCTTATGGGGATTCATATATATATATATATAGAAGGAAATATTATATAGTGGGGCAAAGAGGTTTTGAGTTGTGTCACTTTCCACTTGATAGAAGCAAAGGGTTTTAATTAGAGCATCACATGGGGGTGGTGCATAAACTAAGCCTTCATCCTGACATGTCCAAATCATGGTTTTCCTAAACAATTCATGCAACACCAAACCCTGTCCCCTCTCATCCCTTCCACACAAATACCAAAACTTTTCCCTTCTTTTTCTTTTTTCCTTTTATTTTTCAAAAAATATTGGTTAACCCTTCAAAACGTGTAGACAAGGAAACACCGTTATATATATATATATATATATACATACACACACATACACAACTTGGTGAAGTCTTTACAATGTCTATTATTGTTTTTGAGATGAAATTTCAGAAGACGTAGAGCTGTATTTGAGACAAGTACAGTCGAAATAGGGCTGTATTTGTCCTTCAGATTAAGTTCACTTCCTAATCCTGAAGATCGTGAAGTAATTCAAAACAGACTTAATTGTTATAAGCACCGCTCTTGCATTTCCATGAGTTGTTTTGCTCTTATTTTTCGTTATTTTTTGGTTGTCTATTTTCTAGACAAAGGGACACGAGCGCTTACCATCTCACCCGATTTTTGATGGGGCTTTACTCAGTTACTTTGATTATCAACAAGAGTACCACAAGACCTGTGACCACTTGAATCACAAATTTTTAATGCCATAGCTTAGTATAGTATGATTGGCTCTGGAGGAAGACCAAATATATATTCACTAGAGTCTGCTCTAGTTATTTCCATATTACTCATTTCATTCTTGTTTGCACACTGTCTCCCAGGACTGGTCCAATCGGGCTTTCGTAGTCTACTTGGCCCTATATTTTTTTTATTTGGGCGCAAAATCAAATCATCCTCCTATCATAATATTTTTTTAATTAGCTAGTGGACCACATAGCCAAATTAAGCCTCTATTAACTGCCAGATCTGCTTGATTTATTACTTATAAAAAAAGAGGTGTCTTAAAAGATGTACCTTACACTACTGGTCCCACTAAGAAGGAAAAGAAAAGGTTAAAAGGAGGATTAATTTAGTCAATTCAAAATAAAAACACTGATTGTGACATTACGTAACACATCCTTTGATGAATAGGGCACTCTCTCATGACACTGCAGGAAAGAGCAGAGTTTGTCACGAAGTTAACTTAATTATTTTATTATTTGGCCATACAATGGTAGCAAAGTTAACTTAATTATCTGAGCCAAAAAAAAAAAAAAGTTAACTTAATTATTTTATTATTTGGCCATACAATGGTAGCACATTGTATCTCATGATATACTTACATACATGCAATTTTCATCTGCAGTGACCAAATTTATCATCATTACCCTGGCTGATATTACTGCAAAAGAAAAAATAAATAAATTAGTTAGAGAAATGAAAAAGCTTTTCAGCACATCTTTGTAAGCAAATTAGAGACATGGGGTTTTCAAGAAATTAGTAAACATCTATACTGAACATTTTTTTCAATGAAATAGCGTGTATATATCCCCACATTACAATTTGCCATTATATATATGGTGAGACAAAGTGATTATCTTTTCAATTAGCTTAAGTTAAACCTGATTTGCTAATCAAATTGAAAAGATACTGACGCACTAAAAGGGAAGGCAGGGGACAAAAGAAACAAAGAACCAAAGATAAAAGAAAGAAAACTACTTTGCAAATGTATATAGCAGCTGCGGAGGCTACTGTACACAAAAATAATGTACTCTTGAGGCTTCAGTTATGCTAACAAGTTGCGCAAGACACGATTCTTGTATAAGAACTTATATTGGCATAAGTCCTATGGGTCTAACTTTCAGATCTATGTGAATCTCATGCCAACAGTCGCATGGACTAAATCACTGACTCATGTATGTTTTTGAGAATATATTTAAAATGTTATCTTTCTAGTCGCATTACAAGCTCATACAAAGAAATATGGGGAACTAACTTGAACTGCCTAAAGTAATCATATATGACCAGTCAGTATTCCAGAATTAACTGTTCAAATCAAGCTGTATTATACTAATATAGTATGTTGTATACGTATTTAGAGAAATTCTAAATAGATTCTTTTTTTTATTCTTTTTTATATTTTCTAGTATCACTGCTAGATTTCATTATCTAATTTAATATTTTAATAATATAATAAATCATAATAAAATTTATATGTTAAATAATGAGATTAAAGAAGTACAAAAAAAATAAAAAAAAATGTTCTTAGTATTTTTAGTGTATTTATTGGTTTTTTTTTTTTTTTAAGACTTTCATTTAGTACCACCGTTTACTAAAAAAAAAGAAAAAACAAAGGGAAACAACTCATGATCCGACCCAATACTCATTTCCTACGTCAGCCTATTCCATCCACTCACTTAGCCCCGGTAGTCTATATGACTGTATGGTAAAAATGGGAGGGCCAGAAACGGTTAAATAATAGAGGTTAAATTATGGGGTTTAGGTCGCCGTCATTATTTAGCTTATAGAGGCGAGTAACGAGGACCCTCATTGACCCATCCTCAGTAGGGAAAGCGTAACAGCACGCGTCTACAATCTACATGGTTGGATGATAAAACACTTGGTTCGCGTGGTGCCTACGTTGAAAAATGAAGTTTACTCCCACACCATTGGAGCTTGTTCAGAAGCGCTTCGAAAGAGCGTTGAGGTTGGGAAATAAGCTAGTTCAACAATCAATCTGAGCCACACATTTTGATCCTGTTTTTTCTCACGAGTTCATTCATTTTTATTTATTTTTCTTTTTGGGATATGAAATGTAAATTTTCTTCTTTAGCGTCTAATTACATAATACATTTTTTCCATTTATTGTTAGGCCAAAGAAAAAATTAATAATTCATGTGTTGTTCCCCCTTAATAATTATAGGCAAAAAGAAGCTTATTTATTGCCTATATTTTAATTTACTGACGTAGTGTTTTTGACAAAAATATGTATGTGTATATATATTTATTGTTTAAGCATGGTACTGTACTCTTTTTTACTTTTTCTTATTTGGGTGACTATTTCTCGTGAATTCGGGTGATAACTCTGAACTTTTGCTGTCAAAGTATCGTACTTGAAAAAGAGATTCAAGGCTTTTCTTTCTGAAACGAGACGAGAGAGAGAGAGAGAGAGAGAGAGAGAGAGAGAGCGATGCATTTTACAAAGACAGTATAGCTTTTGAAAATGGAACTATTATGATTTTACGTAATTAAAGGTTGAAGTCGTGGGCAATTTGGGAAACTTAGATGATGGACCATATTTTTGGCGTTTTGCCCTTATTACAGCCCCAGTCCAAAAGGGTTCGCTCACAGTACTAATAAAAAAGTAAAAACAATAATAAAAATATAATTAAAAAAATATGTGTGGGGGGTATTCGTATTGGTGATATGGGCACCCCCAAACCCAACTCTATTTTCACGTCTCACTGAGGCAGAGCTCATAAAGGAGACCACTTTATTTGCCTTTTTCATGATGCACGCATCCATGGCAGAGCAGAGGGGTACTGCTAAGACACAAGGGTAGAAGTAGAACACAAGAGATTAGGATAGACACCCAACTGGAACAACTACCACAGGGGTTTAGTCTAGAGAGAGAGAATTAGAGAGTAGAGAGAGGGAGAGATGGAGCTGAAATGGAGTCACACCAGGGATTCATAGAGATGATGATGACGACGATGATGATAAAGCAAGGAAGGAAGAGAAAGAACAGTGGCCGAAAGGAGATGGGTCTTTCTCTTTTAGTACCTCTGAGTTGAAGAAGAAGCTATGGCATGCAAGGAGCGATGGTGGGTTTGAAGCTTCTTGAGTAATTTTAAAATTTTTAAGAAAAGAAAAAGAAAGGTTTAGGCTTTGGAAATCTGAGAACCCACTTGAGCTTATAACCTTACACTTTCTTCTTATACGAATCTTGGGCTCTGTTTTGATCTCTTAAGGGAATAAGAGGGTATTCGAAATTGCAGGCTTTTTCCCATTGATTTGGGTCGAAGAGAAGTGGAGGAGAGAAGAAGAAGACACAGAAACAGAGCTTATTAGCTTAGCCAGAAACGAACCCACTTATGTTTTTCACATGAGAAGAAGCCCGAGCCCTCCCACATCGGCGGCATCGACTCTCTCTTCGTCTTTCGGTGGTGGTGGTGGTGGTGGGGCTGGGGGAGGAGGCGGAGGCGGAGGCGGAGGTTGCGGTTCCATAGACAATACGGGAGGCGTGGCGACGCTTCCGCCTGAGCCACCGGCTGCGGCGCCCACAACCGAACCCACTGGCACTGCGCGCAAAGACGAGTGGGCATCGGAGCTTCAGCCAATTCCAGCTGGAGTACTAGAGGCTGTGACAACTGGTTCAGGAGGCGAAAGATGTGGGCTTGTTGGGTTGGAGGATTGGGAGAACATGTTGTCCGAAACGGCGGCAGCGTCTTCTCCGGGACAAGACCACTCGCTTCTACGGTGGATCGCCGGGGACATGGAGGACCCCTCCTTTGGCCTCAAGCAGCTATTGCAGAGTGGGAACACTCTTCTCGAGTTTGACGGCAATGCTGGTTTGGGAATGGTCGATCAGGGTCCCGGTTTCGACCACATCGGGGGCGTCAGCGTTTCGGGTACTGGTAGTCTAATGGCAGGGATTAATCCAAGTTTAGCTTTCTCTGGTTCTGGGTTTACGAACAACAACAACAACGACGGCAACAATGGTGGTGGGAAGATTGGTTCAATTGCGCCAACAAGTTCTTCAGGGGCACTTAATTACAAGATCACGAACTGTCATATGCAAAACCTCATTTTGTCAAACTCAGCTAGTAGTCTTCCTCTTCCGGTTTCTTTGCCTCCTGGAGTGATCTATCAGCCGCCGCAGCAGCAGCAGCAGCATTTCGAAGGCCCGGATGAGAAGCCGCAGATTCTGAATCCACAGGCGTTGATGAACCAACAGCAGGCTACTCAGTTCTCTCAAAATCCCAACTTTTTTCTGCCATTAGAACAACACTTGCTTCAGCCCCAATCGAAGCGCCACAACTCGGGCAGTGTAGACCCAAACTCTCAGATCCCAAAAGTCGTTCCGTTTTGTGATCCAGGCCATGAGTTTTTGCTCAGGAAGCAGCATCATCATCATCAGCAACAGCAGCAGCAGCATCTGGGTTTTCCTCAGGGGATGCAGTTTCTTCCTCAGCAGAAGCCATTGATGGTACCCAAGCAGATGCAGAAGGTGGTGGTGGGGCCGGCCGAAGAAATGGCCCACCATCACCATAACCATAACCATAACCAGAACCACCACCATCAGCAGCAGCAGCAGCAGCAGCAGCTTCAACAACATCAACATGCTTTGCTCGACCAGCTCTATAAGGCCGCAGAGTTGGTAGGGACTGGGAATTTCTCACACGCGCAAGGGATATTGGCGCGGCTCAATCACCAGCTCTCCCCCGTTGGAAAGCCCCTCCATAGGGCTGCTTTCTACTTCAAGGAGGCGCTGAATTTGCTCCTCTTGAACAACTCTCACACTAGTGTTCCTCCCAGGTGCCCAACACCCTTTGATGTCATCTTCAAGATGGGAGCTTACAAGGTTTTCTCTGAGGTCTCCCCTCTTATTCAGTTCGTTAACTTTACTTGCAACCAGGCCCTCCTAGAAGCCCTTGACGACGCCGATCGGATTCACATTGTCGATTTCGATATTGGTTTTGGTGCTCAGTGGGCTTCCTTTATGCAGGAGCTTCCCGTGAGGAATAGAGGTCCTCCGTCGTTGAAAATCACTGCTTTTGCCTCTCCCTCCACCCACCACCCCGTCGAGCTCACGCTCATGCGTGACAATCTAGCCCAATTCGCCAATGAGATTGGCGTGCCTTTCGAGCTCGAAGTGGTCAATTTCGATTCTTTGGAACAGACTTCCTACTCAATGCCAATCTTCCGTGCCGAGAGCGAGGTCGTTGGGGTGAATTTTCCCATTTGGTCTTCCTCGAATCAACCGGCGGCATTGCCCAGTCTCCTCCGCTTTGTAAAGCAGCTTTCGCCCAAGGTTGTGGTGTCTTTGGACCGAGGGTGTGACAGAAGTGACCTTCCCTTCCCGCAACACATCCTGCAGGCTCTCCATTCCTACATAAACCTCTTGGAATCCTTGGACGCGGTTAATGTGGCTTCGGACGCTGTTAACAAAATTGAGAAGTTTTTACTTCAGCCTAAGATTGAGAGCACTGTTCTGGGGCGTCTCCGAGCCCCGGACAAAATGCCTCTTTGGAAAACAGTCTTTGCCTCCGCTGGTTTAACACCAGTGACATTCAGTAACTTCACCGAAACTCAGGCGGAATGCGTGGTGAAGAGGACTCCAGTGAGGGGCTTTCATATTGAGAAGCGTCAGGCGTCACTTGTGCTGTGCTGGCAACGTCGAGAGCTCATCTCAGTTTCAGCTTGGAGGTGCTAAAGATTACCAATTTGACAGAACAGGGATGTTGGTTTTTAGCAACGCAATTTATCCCAGAGGTTCCAACTTATTCTACTCTGATATTAAGCCAATAAATGTTTGAACTCTGTTCTTGGCACCTCTGTTATGACTTGAATCTTTGTGAATTATCATGATTATCGGTCTACTATGCTCATTATCTATCTAGTCTAGATAAACTAGAATTTTCCGTCAAACAAAACATCTAACGGGAAGAAGTCAATAGAGTCTTATTTCTTTTGGCCATGCATATTATTGTTTTCATATGTTGATATTCTAATGGTGAGAAGATGCATTGTGTTTTGGTTAAGATGGTTGTGATTTGTTGTACACTTGACTATGACAACAAAAATTGCAGAGAAATTCTTACGTGAGTTCTGATCTTTTTGCCACTTTGGTAGTCGTAGTAAATATGCTTTGCTATTTTAACTATGGATTCACATTCGTGCATTATGTCTGCTCGCATTCTTTTGATATCTTTTGAGTCTGTTTCTGGTTAGGAACTAGTCTAAACTAGCCTTTCAAAGGAAATGAGAGCTTAACCTAAGAAAGTCTCTCCTCCTTTTACTGAAGAGGTTAAGGTTTAGTAGTTGCAGGTCTTCAATTGTGTACTACACTGTAGAGAGAAGTGAAGTCAAGCTTAGTTTCCAATAATCATATTCCCAATGAAGGGCTTCAATGAGTTTCAACTTGTGGTTATTAGCATAGATTTTGAAATTCTTCTAGTTTAAAAACTTCTTAGTTCCTCTTATTGACCTCATGTTGACTCAAATTAGGCCATGAATATATTAAAGGAGAATGAGGCAGTTAGACTTAGCAAATTTCAGGCATCTTAATCTGTGACATCACTAATTAGGTTACATCACATCATAAGTTATGCTTGTCTTGTTTACAAGGATCAAAATATACCTAAAGTTGCTGCAAGCCACCAATTTAGGTAATGTTGCACATTTTTAGGAAATTTTACAGATAGTCTCATGTCTTTAACCTTGCCTCCAATTGTTTACTAATTGGCAGCTGACAAGAGACTGCGGAAGAGAGAATTTCATGAACCCCACAACATGAATATATCATTATGTTTTGGGGCTTTTTACCTAAGAAAACTCCATATTAGTTGGTTTCCATGATTGCTTGAAGAACTGGTATGATGCAATAAGAGAAGGTTCTTATTTAGTATATAGCTTTAACAACATTTATTAGACATTCTATAGGAGTTACACTTATCTAACCAAATGTGTCATGTTTCAAGTTTAACGGAATATTATGTCTTACATGCATGTATACACACAATCACAGATATAATCTTATGAGATTTTGACATATGAAAATTGAGATCTTGCTTGCTGCAGATAACCTATTTTGCATCGTCAAAGTTATATAAATTTGCAAATTGCAAATACGCATTGAGTAGAGTAGACCAGCAAAAGAGCAATACTTAGCTAACACTGAAATCTTGTGAGGGGACAAAGAGTACATGACACTATATACAGACCATGTTATAGTTGAAAGTCTGTCATAACCTGTCTCAAAATTCTCTCTCTGCATGTATAACACCAAACACGTAACTCGTCATTCTCCCCTTGATTGAAAGCATAGCTTATTTTATAAGCCCACATATACATTCACATATATGGTAGATTGAATTCTTTAGATTAATACAGCTCTTCAAATTCTTGTCCTGTAGTTCATTGAATTTGCTATATATATATTTTTTTCATATTAGTTTCTATTTTCTAGACATCTAATAATCAAGCCACATGGCCCATGTTTGATTGAACCTCCACATGATTACTTTATTCAAATTTGTTTTTGGGGAGGTTAAGTTTTCATATTGGAAGCTTTTAATTTAATCCACATTTTTTGTTTAATGCATTTGCATAATGTAGTTGATATGAAAGCTAAAACAGTCCGTGTCAATGAATGAATTTCATGTGGGATTACTTTACGTAATTTGGTAGATAAAGAAAATTATTATTTAAAGTATGGGAAAATAAAGAAAATTTCAATGGTATAAAATTTAGAGGAACATGCCTAGTATGAACAGAGACAAAGATTAATCACAGATTATGGTTTCCCCATTTTCTTTAGTTCAGAAAAATGTTAATAAATTAACTAGAAAACTGTCGGTTTCGTTGAAAACGAATTCCTATAATAATCCTTTGCGAACAACCTCGATAATGGGTTATAGATTAAAGGATTATAATAATTAAAATTGATTATTAAAATCTGTATTTTAGAGATGTAAAGTTGTATATAATAAGGTCTTGGTGGATTTTGTAATTCTTCTGAGGTTTTCCAACTAGTTCTAAATTATTGGTTTGACATTATTTAATTGCTTAGGATGTTATGTTAGGGGCATCGGCATTGGAACTTGGCAGTGATTATTAAAATTTCTCATATACGTTAATTACTATTAGACTAGAAAGCTTTGATCAGACATAAAGATGGCTCATTTATATAGACAAAAGCTAGGTTTAGGTGCCGGTCGTACAAACCCAATCACTTTCAATTGGGGCACACCTATAAGGAAAATAAAGGTTTTTTTTTTTTTTCTCCCTGTTTATGTGATTGGAAGCTTTGCCTGTCATTTTAACACAGCTGCTTGAGACTTGACATAATGTGACATTTCCATGTCAAAATTGAGGAATAGATAATTAGGAGTGGAATTAGAGGTTTTTTCCACGTTGTTATATGATTATTATTATTATTATTAACTTTGATTTCGAAAATATTTTTGAGGCCCAGAATTTCAAGTCCATTCCCAAAGATGAGCTAGCTATCTAGCTTTTGCTAATTTTCTCTATATATATTTAAATAATAATAATAATAATAATAATAATAATAATAATAATAATAATAATAATAATCAAGAAAAATAAGACCCATATACGGTGCATAAAAGCTGTGAGCCACTTATTATATGGTTCATGGGTGCGCCAGTGGTCCAACCCAGCCTATTGGGGGCACAATCTCTTTTGGCTTTTTGATCATTTTCATGTTTTTTTCTTGAAAAATCATTTTCATGTATTAACAAAAAACACTAACTTGTCAACTTAATTCTTTTTGTGATTTAAGTAGTAAATATCAGGCCGTAGATCTGTTGTGATAGGTAGACTAGGTCAGGAAGATGAACGGTGCATATGAATTAGGACATGCTACACTAAGTATTATTCTAGAGTCAAAAGTCTAGGCAGTCTACCAGGTCAGGTCCTCATGTGAACTTTTTCGCCATTTGCATTGGAATTTTGAGGCTCTATGATTTTACTAATATAGGTATTGAGAGAGCTACATTACAAGTTTTGAATGATTTAATTTTGTTAAGGTGGGCCCATACCAGTTGAAAACACTTTTGTTACTAGATTGTGTAGTTTAACTCTTAGATTGCAAATCAGAGATTAACAATATAGACTACAAAATTTAATACTCCTTAACTCTCTCTCCAATCTTTAACTCTATTTTTGAGATTTTTGACAGAGTGGTTAGTACTAGTTTTTAATTTTTATGTTGTTTCTTTTACATTTACGGGAGACCCATATATGTCCTTACCTGACGTGTAATATTTCAAGCATGCCCCTCAGGTCTTATTAGTGCAAGGCTGCAGAGAGCCAGAAAGTTATGCTGCACAATGGCACGAAAACGACTTGAGATCTCCTAGGCCCCTTAATGTGGGACCCTGTGCACCCACTGCCTGAATCGTCTCCATCATGATCGTGCCACGTGTACGGAAGATATTTTTGGAAGCCACGATGTATGACACGTCATTGTCTACTTGGGGATTTGATCAGAGTCATTATGCCTTAGGGAACTTCACACATATGATCTGTCACTCAGTCCGTAGAAAGAAATTTAAGCTTGGCCTTATCACTATACAGTTTAAACCAAAAAAAGGGAAAAAAAAAAAAGAAGAAGAAGAAGAATAAAGAAACACTTGGTTTTAGGTAAAGAAAATGACTTGGAAGTAGGAATAGTGCTCTAATATATAGTTCAAATGGTGGTTAGGGAAACGATTCAACCGTCCAAACAAACCTCCAAAGACAAAAAAGTCGGCCTGTTTCATTCAAGTTGATAAGATTAATACTAGTGCTACTGCTACAACATGGTGACCAATTAAATTTCCGAATTGGCCTATTTTATGTCACAATGACCGGCCATGTAAAATTGATTAATTCTATATATTGTTAAAAATAAGTTGACTTTAAAAGATATGGACTCTTACATCATATTGTATTATTTTAGTTTGACCCAGAACACTTCTCAACTTAGCAATCATTAGGGTAGTTTCAGTTCTTTGTTGACAAAAACTAGTCGAGTTTTTGGATACTAATTTAAAGTCTGCATCTTGTTTCGATCTCTTCATGAGATCCGAACATGTCTAAGTTCAAAGTGCTTGGTATTTTAAATATTTCTATTCTGTACAGTATATTATTATTTTGTAATAATAGATTAATGGCAGGGGGTTGAACTTGGGAAGTGCTTAGGTGGTCCACTGAATAGTAACTCGATCATGAGGGTCCGGATGTGAAGTACATAAATCGTTGGCATGTTTGGTTGCCCACATGAACCACAGACGACATGCATCTTTCCTTGTAAGAAGGGTCTAATTTTCTGGATGAGAGAAAACTACTTCGGTCAATATATATATATATATATATATATATATATATATATATATATATATATATATATATATATATCCACGAATGTAGTATTAAGGGGACCGGTCCTGTCTATGATTTGATCAATATAGGTCACATTTAAACTAATACAGTATTGAATAAACGTGACCTGTGTTAGTTAAAATATGAACGGGACCGGTCCCCTTAATGAGACTATATCCATACCTTATATATAAAAAAAAATATTTATATAAGTTCTCAATCTAGTATGTATTTTTTTTAGCCATTTGATCATGATCTAATGATTACTATAATTTGAGTAGTTAGAAAAAAATAATAATAAAAATAAATACCTATTATTTAATGATTTTCTCTCTCCTCTTTTAACCATGAAAAGACGTGCGTTATTTTAATTAGCCAAAATAATACTTATAGATAGGTAAAAAAAAAAAGTAGCTACTGGATTGATGCCCTTATATATATATATATATAGGGTAAATATCACGTGGAGTCCCCAAACTTTGTCTCATGTATCACTTAGGTCCTCATTCTTTGTTTTGTAGCTTTTAACTCCCCACACTTTATAATTTTGTAACACTCCTATCCTTTTTACGTTTTCCGTTTATTTGGGCTGTTAAAGCACATGTGCTGAGCATATGATCCATTCCTAGGATGCATTAGATGTTTTAATAGTTTCACTTCAGGGGTTGAGTAATTAAAGAAAACAGAAACCAAATTCAGAATATAGATCATAAAATTATTAAACCTTGAATGTAGATCATATAATTTCTTTTAAACCTTTACTCTAATGACCAAAGTCAAAATATTTTGATTCTCTGTGCTCCAATGTATGTTGATGCCAGGTCCAGTCCTTTCACTTCACTATCATTCAGACGAAGTTATCTGCTTTACTCTTGCTCTATCATTACAGACGTAATGAGAAAGAGAAAGAAATAAAATATGCGTATACACAGGTATATAGAGAGAGTAGGTAAGTATAACCTTCCGAAAAAACTTCAAAACCTAGCAATTCAAAGAGCTTTGAAATTCAGTCAATTAACGAATTGATAAATAAACAAAGTAAGAAAGGGACAGAAAGTATTATTGTTAATTTAGCTGAGTACTTCTAAGATAGATAACAAAAGAGTTTAAAAGGATAATGCAAGCTAACCCTTATAAGGTCATGAGAAAATACAGACTAGTAATTACTAAACCACAAAATTATTTTGTTTCATTTTTTCTCTTTTTCTTGTTTCTACTATCATATTTTTCGCATCAAAAATTTTGCGAAGGCTATAGGGAGAACTCGTGGGAAGCAATCATTAACTCTTAAAAAGTTTCCTTAATAATCTCAATGCAAAAATTTACACCAATGAATTGTTTTTAGGCCAAAGTACATAATGGACGGCCAGCTATATTTAATCTGAAAGTTTGTGTTAGTATTTTTGCTCTGTTTTAACACTAAAAACGGAAGAAAAAACAGAGCAATACTCAGGGGAAGGTCGAATACAGTTAAGAGATGGGTCAACTCCTATGATCTTTGATTGCAGTTAAATCTTTTTTCCTTCATTTTTTATTTTTTCTATTTGTTATTGTTGAATGGGGGAGGTGATGAGAAAATTGGCGTCTAAATTTCCTTCTCTTCTTGATTTAGTCCTCTGTTAGAATACCAAAGGAGGAAAAATCAGTCCTTCCATTCCATCTAATGCCTTTTAGGAATGGATCATGTGCTCAACAAATGTGTTTTAACAGTCCAAATAAACAGAAAATATAAAAAGGACGAATGTGTTACAAAATTTTAAAATTTGGAGAGTTAAAAACTACAAAATAAAAAATGAGGACTTAAGTGATACATCGGACAAAGTTTGGAGATCCGAGGTCATATTAACCTATATATATATATATTTGTATGCTTATTAAGAAAATGTGGACCCTCGGAAAATAGAAACAAAAACATGCGTCTTACTTCAAAATTGATTCCTGAAAATGATATAACAAATGGGGATCCCATATAAATTGCCATTTTCATCTCAGAATACTTTTCTTCATAAATAGTTGAGTCTTGATTTATAACAGTACGGCACCAGTTGGGAGATGATCAGGAATATATTCACTTATAAATATATCCAAGAGATTATTATCTTGTTCATACTACTCCACGTGGTAGCACTCGCCTCATCAAAGACAATATCATGATCCTTTGCTGAACTTGTCACTTAGATATAGATATGTATAGATTAAAGTTTAGGAGACTTTAGGGAAAAGGTGCATTTGTACTATTTATTAAGGCCTTTAGGAAAAACTGTCCCCATGGAAAGTTTAATGATGTAGCTAGCAACCACTTGTCAGTGAAAATGGGGGAAAGTGCTAATTGCCTAGCTCCTTGGAGTTAGGGACTTTGGTTTATTTATAAGGCAATATATAAAACATGGACGCTCCTCTCATGAGGATGAGGCATATACATACCAACTTTTTGCTTTTTGGTTTTCATTCAATCATGTAATATACAAGCAAAAATAAAATAAAACAAATAAACGTAATTAAGGGATGAATACCACCAAATCCACCCTTCTACTTATAAGCGACATTAATCCCACTAGCTAGCTAGCACTGCATGATATGCTGTTTTCCTAAGTCTTATTTATCAGTGATGGTGATGCGAAAAATTGTCATCTATATCTTCCTAATTAAATGTATGCTTAACAAAACATGAGTCGGGTAACAAGAGACATTAAAGGGACATGCATACGCTTACTCATAGAATAAGTTGTTCAAGTCAGTTTAACGAAGAATACATATGCGTACTGAAAATGAGTGATGCAAAATCAACCACATAATCCACGTGGAGATTTGAGGAAAACATATGGCTAACTACGTACTTAATTATTAGTGGCCTAAAGGGATAAAAGAAAACAAAAAATGGATACATGGGCCGATGGGCGAGCGTGTGGGATGACAAAAGTGATAGTGATATATATATATATATATATATATATATATATATATATATATATATATATATATATATATATATTATGAATGAAACATGATCGATCCCACAAACTTTTGGTTCTTGTGTCTTTTTATAGATGCTTTACACATTGTCCCCCAACATCTTTTCTCGTCCAATCTTTTCAGGTTTCACTAATTTGTTGTTTTTATTTCTCTCTTTGAGAATTATGTATGAGCGTAGAAAAAACGCATTCCCTATATTTTGAAGGCAATCATGCAATTTCCAAAGGTACGTAGGTCCCAACCCAAACACACACGTCCCCTCCAAGGAGAATTCTCCCTGCTTGCTCCCATTTCCGATCCCTCATTGAGGTAGCAGTCCCTCAACTCCCCAATTTTCTTTTACTTTTGGTCCATGCAAGTTACTCTTTTGACCACTTAAAAAAGAATAATCTCTTTTGTTTTGCTCATGTTTTTTGTTGTTTTTTATTTTTCTTCTTTGCTTTTTTTTTTCTTTCGTTTTTTTGTTTTTGTTTTTTTTTTTCTTATTGGGGACAAAATACCCTATAGCCCCTAACTTTTGCTAAGAGTAGTTGTTTACCAATTTACATTTGAAATTTAGCCCGTGTACCCCATTTTTTTGCAAATGTAAGCTTACCCCATTTTTACAAAGATATTATTGTTTTGCCCTAATTTTTACAAATTTGGTACTAGTTTGTCCCACTAAAGTTCTATGAGAATGGACAAGTAAAGCTTGTTTTTCCACTGAAAATGATACTCATTTTAACTAAATACATTTTTGTGTAAATGAGATTATTGAAAAATTTCTCATCATTCTCAATTTTAAATATAATTTTTTTTAAATTTATATTCAAATTTGAAAATATAGTGATTTAATATATTTTATTCCCCCTTATTTAGTGGGCCCCGACATATGGTGGTAAAATAATACTTCAAAAAAAAAAAAAAGCATCTGCTAAGTGGGACAAAGTGACATAATATTTGCGAAAATTGGGGCAAACTAACATTACATATGTAAAAATTGGAGTGCGGGTAAAATTTCATATGTGAGCTGGGTAAATGACTATTCTCAATAAAAGTGAGGGGTGCAGTATATTTTGTGGTTTTTTTTTTTAAAACATTGCTCAATTAGTACTTTTGATGCAGGAGCATGTAACTTGTTGTTTTATCGTTTTTCTATTAAGTTTGTCGTTTGCTCTTTATTTACTTGTCGTTTGTTATAGTTTTACTTTGGGCCAAAACTTGGTCGTTTTATACTAGGCAGGCCTTACTTATTGGGATGTCGCTGGGTTGTAAAAGGGAGATGATAGAATGCAAAACAGAGAGCTCTTTGAGCTTTTGAGGTTTCCTTCTTCCTCTTGCGCGCCATGGATTTGGCTTTTATCTAGCTTCTTGCTGCATCAACGTTGGTCTGATTATATATTGGAGGACATTTCTAAGAACTAGTAAAAAGAATGTCCAAAGAGTTCTTGTATGCCTACTCAAGTCTTGCTATTCTATATATAGATTACTTTATATCACTATTTTTTTTTGTTTTGATCACTGTCTACTGGTCATTCATAAAATTGGACTCTTTTATTGCCAACTCGTGGTCTGTAAGCAAAAACAATAACCATCAAAAGAAAAATATATGAATGAAAATTGTCGTTTTACCTAAAGAAATTAAAGAAACTAAAACGTGTTTTTTTTTTTTTTTTTTTTTTAAGTTATGTGAACCGTCGTTTATGCACAATAAATGACATGTCGTTCTATTTCGCACAGAAACGACATATTGTTTTTTCCCCCAAAAACAAAAAAAAGAATCCGTCGCTGATGTGATGTGTAACTAAAACGGGTCATTTTCTGAAGAACGACATCGTTTTTACTGATAAAACGACAACTTGTTACATAACATAACAACTGTCGTTTAGCTTACTCTTTTCTTTTTTCTTTTTTTTTTTTTTCAAACGACATCTTAGGATAAGTTTCCTAAGTAAAAATGGGGATAATGGGGAGCAGCTTCTAGTTTATATTGGGGACTATGTTCGGAGTGTACGTAGCTCAGAACTACAACGTTCCAAACATTAAGAAGCTATCCGACACTGCCCTTGTGTTCGCTAAGCACATCCAAGAAACCTACCGAAAGCCCAATAACAAAGGCGACAATTAGATTAGATTACCAATGTTTTTTTCGTTCAATACCCAGTTTATGTTGTTGCAAATCTAATAAATATATGACTACATTTTTGGCCTCTCTTTTTTATTTTCTATGGGTTGAGAGAGAACCCTTTCCGCCCCCTTTCAGTTGACCTTTGTTTTTGTATGAACTATGTACAATGCAATACCAAATTCAGTGTCAATGTATGTTCTATTCGATATCTGCATTTTTCATATTACTTTTTACTTGAACCCTTTATTTATTTATTTTTAGAAGTGTTGAAGGGTATAAGCAAGATTTTCATCCAAAGCCATTATGTTGTACCGTGATATAGACATACAAAAACTTAGCGTTTAAATTTCACCTTAACACGCCTTAAACGACAAGATTATGATAAACAAAATATTATGAAGGTCAATATTTACATGTAAAAACCATTATAAGCTCTAACATGATTGTGATTTTTCTAGTCCTTTTTAATTCTAGTCTATGCCTATGCGAACATGAGTTGAACCAGAAGAAATTGTGACAGTCTCTAATTGGGATGAGGCAAAGGCTGCGCAAGAGTTCTTTTCTGTGTGTGACAAATGCCACTCGCCCATGCATGCCGGTTGCTGACACTGAGTCCCCAAGTTGGCAACTTGTTTTCTGTACTCTAAAATCTTCAGAATCTCTTCAATTTAATTTACCTGGAATGACATTAGCGTCCAATATATCAGATATCATCACTGTTATGCCTACATATGCGTTCTCATACATGGTAGATTGAACTCTTTAGATTGATACAGCACTTCAAATTCTTGTCCTATGGTTCATTGAATTTGCCATATTACTTTTTTTTTTTTTTTTTCCTTCTTTTTAGTTTCTACTTTCTAGACATCTACTAATCAAGCTACATATGGTCCATGTATGTTTGATTGAACCTCTACTTGATTACTTTATTCTTTCTGTTTTTTTTTTTTCTTTTTTTTTGGGTTAAGTTTTCATATTGGAAGCTTTTAATTTAATCCATTTTCATGAGGAAGTTGATATGAAAGCTAAAACAGTCCATTTCAATGAATGAATCTGGTGTAGGGTTTTTCTATGTAATTTGGTCGATAAGAAAATTTTATTATATGCTTATTTAAAGTAGATGGGAAAATAAAGAAAATTTCAATGCGGTAGTATAAAATTTAGAGGGACATACTTGGCATTTGCTTCGATCTAGTCCCTTGGCTGCCAATGTGCATCTCCTGTGGGTTAGGCCTTTAGTTGGCTAAGTGTTGTCACTTCACCAGTGGTACCATTTCCAGCTAGTTCTAAATTATTGGGTTGACATTATTTAATTGCTTAGGATGTTATGTTAGACGCATTGGCATTGGAACTTGGAACTGATTATCAAGATTTATCATATGCTTTAACGTTAAATTAGAAAAGCCTTGATCAGACATAAAGATGGCCTATGTACATAGACAAAAGATAGGTTCAGGTGCCGGTCGTACAAACCCAAATACCAATCACCGTCATTTTAACAGAGCTGCTTGAGATTTGACATAATTATGCGACATTTCCATGTCAAAAATGAGGAACAGATTAGGATTGGAATTGGAGATTTTCTACACGTTGTTATAGTTATATGGAACGTAACGTACCATATGACACCCAGCAGAATTAACTGACCGAGCTTAGAGTTAGAAGGAAACTCCTAGACGTTCAAGCCTGGACTAGAAGATTTAATAAAAGTATAAAAACTATCAAGGAACACGAGTAACAGACTGGTGCGAATTGTCGGAGTGGAGATTCGCAATAAGACAACATTTCCAGTTGAGTTGTCCTGACTAGAAGCGTCCGGTGCTTTCTCTTTGTACTTTCTGAAGATCGTGTTTCTAGCAGGAGTTAATCGGATTTGACACAATGTTCTAGCTATATAGTTGCTTCTCATGTTGTAGATTTGAGGATGCTGCTCTATTCTGTTCCAAAGATGAAGTATTAGATGCCATGTACTTTAGAAAAATTACGAGTATCCCACCATTTCATACACACCACTATCACAAAGATGCCTACCTATGGTCCGTACGTATATCAATATTATGCATATAGTATATGGACATAAATAGTAAGAGTAGTAGCCTAAAAAGCTTCGACGGACATGAAGAACATCACCAGAAGTAGAGCTAGTAGGGGAGTTAAGAAAAATGGAAAACACAAGGCCTAAAACAAGAAGACAACTTGCGGAGAAAGATAAGATAATATATGCATTTGATGCTTGATGACTCTGTGAGAGGCTGCCAAACGATTCCCAAATACTTTCCATTCACTGGAAAGGATCAGTCAAAAGAAAGCTAAAAAAGGAGAGAATAATCACTAAATAATTGCCAAAGTTGGTTGCTTAAAGCATTGATGTGATTTGAAGAATTTAATCTTTCTTTCTTCCCACTTATTCTGGACCACCCTTCTATTTAGACCAAACCGATAGATGTCTCTATTAGCTCTGTTGTAAGCCACAAAGACAGTTGTCAAAAACAAAAAAAACTATTAAGAGAGAATGCTTAGGTCTTGCTCTTACCTGTTAGAGTGGTAAAGTTTTCTTGTGTCGTTTAAGAAAGAGATCTCTAAACGAGGACAAGGACAGGAGAGGCTTTAATTAGGCTTTTACTAGTCTAGAGAGAGAGTGAGTATCAAAGAGTAGTGAATCCAATGGCCGAGGGGAAGAGCTGTGATGAATGGAAGCCTTTTATTGCAATGGTAGGAGTCGACTTTGTGTTCGCCGTGCTGAATATTCTTCTCAAGAAAGTGCTTGACGAGGGAATGGACCATTTAGTTCTTGTCACATACCGGTTGTCTATATCTGCCATTTTCTTGGCCCCAATCAGCTACTTTTGGGAAAGGTACGTATCAATGCCTCAGTTTTATCTTCTTTCTATTTTGGGAAATTTTTACATAACAGAATGAGAAAACTTGCATGATCATAAGTCATTTCCCATGTTGTGATCTAGAGCTGAGAGATCTCAGCAGCTAGCTGGTATCGTAACATTGAGTCAAAAATTAAAATATATATATAGGGGGTGGTGTGTGTGTGCGTATGTCAGTTAATTGATCCACAAGAACTTAGCTTATATAATAAAAGCTTGCTTGCAGTGATAGCAGACCTAAGCTCACACTTCGAATCTTATGCTACCTATTCCTGAGTGCCATTGTCGGGTTAGTGAGTCATCTCAATCACTTTATTACTTTTCGAAAAATGATGGAACATTCATTCTCTCGTGTGGTGTATACCTGGTTTACTTGCAGGGCATCCCTAACGCAGTACCTCTTCCTTCTTGGGATTCAATACACATCGGCCACTTTCGCATGCGCCTTTGTGAATATGGTGCCTGTCATCACATTTATAATGGCGTTACCGTTTGGGTACGCAGTAATAATTGTAACGCGCATCCATGATCAGTAAGCCTAATTTTCTTTGTCTAAGAAAAACATAATGTCTGTTTGGTCAGATTGGAGGCAGTGAACTTGAAGTGCAACAGCGGGAGAGCCAAAGTGATAGGGACACTGGTGTGCATAGGGGGCGGGGCTCTGTTAATACTATACAAAGGAGTGTCCTTGTTTGACAATAATGGTCATTCACAAGCAAGCATAGAGAGGGCCATTACTAGACTCAGCTCATCCAAAAAGACAGAGAGATGGACGATCGGGTCAATAGCTCTGGTGATGGGAACTCTGTCATGGTCTTCCTGGTTTCTCTTGCAGTCAAACATAGGGAAGAGATATCCGTGCAAATATTCCAGCACCGCCATCATGTCCTTCTTCGGTGCCATTCAGTCCGCCATCTTGAGCTTGTCGACAGGTAGCAACCTCTCCGTGTGGGTTTTACGGGGACGGATACAAATCATAACGGTCGTGTTTGCTGTAAGCATTCCTTAGCTCCTTTAGCCTTTTTCAGGATTGAGAGCACTATAACAAAATGATGAACAAAGTAAATTCACTTTCAGGGGATGGTCGGATCAGGGTTGGGGTTCGTGACCATGGCATGGTGCGTAAAGAAAAGGGGTCCTGTCTTCACTGCAGCCTTCAGTCCACTCGTTCAGATTATAGCTGCAATGATAGATATCCCCATTTTGCATGAGCGCCTCTATCTTGGAAGGTCAGTCACTTTCTTCATCTCATTTTGCATTCATTCTCTATACATTTCTGCTCCTTATAGTCCTAATAACTTCATACTAACAATCTCGCTGTGTTTGCTGCTATGACGAATGCAACAGTTTGTTAGGATCCATCGTTGTAATCATCGGATTGTACATCCTCCTTTGGGGTAAGAAGAAAGAAATGCAGAATTATGTGACCAAACTGGCTCAAGAAACTGAAGAGAACAAGGCACAGGAGCCACATTTACCGGTTATTACTGTTTCCTGTGATTCACGCCCTTCTTGAACCCAAACGATTCACAAGAATGCACTTATTCCGCCCCCCATGGATTTTTCCTTTTTCTTTCTGAAGTGTTAATCCTGATAGAACGTCTATACAAGAATCAACTGGCAAATGTCCAATCCCTCATTCCCTCAATAATAATACAAGCTTTTCCCTCCTCTGCATCTGAATATTCTTTGAATGAGTCATGTTAATCAAGTTTACTACTAAGCTAAGCGTCCTCTGAAATCAAATTCAGATTAGTAAGATATTTGATCAGAGGACTCTTCCTTATCAGCTTCTTGTAAGGATAAACATGAGATATATTTATAATACATATGCATGCTACACAAATTGTAAAACCATGCACCGAAGCAAACTTAATTAGTTGATCCCAACTTTTTATCTTTTTTTATCTGTTCCAAATCAGTTATCAACTCGGTTGGTTATGGCATACTTACCAGTTACCACACCATCTCAAATGAGACCTAAAATATCAAGAAGTAAAACAACAGTAATCACACGATTAAATTAGATTTGTTTGACTTAACAAGATTAAACATGAGTTTCTTGCATACCTACACAGCTAATTATCTAGCATAAATTATTATGAACAATTGCAGCTCAGTAAAGTGCCTTCTCCTATACAAGGTCCAATTCTGTCATTCATAAACTTAATCAACACCACTAAACAGTGACCTGGTAACTCTTTGTCACCTTGAGTCCTTCTCCATTATATATTAATTAATTACCATGATATTTTTGTTGTAGTATGACCTGTATATGTAGAGAGAGTGTTTGTTGGTTGAAACCTAAAATTATTAGCCGACAATAACAAGAAGGCCATGGCCTGCTTGGGACAGCGACTTCCGATTTGAAAATAAAAAGAAAATGAACAAGTAGCTCTCTCAGTTTACGTTTTTGTGATTTGTCATTATGCGGGGAGTCGAAGATACCCGACGTAGGGGATGGACCAAGCTTTAATATAAATATATAATACAAAAACAAGATTTGTTGTTGTAATTAGGTAGAGTAGATTAGATAGTAACTTAGAGCAGGCCATGACGAGTGGGTGCAGAAGGAAATCATCCTCAAGTAGGGGTCACCAGAGATTTGTTGGAGTGCGCCAGAGACCTTCAGGCAGATGGGTGGCGGAGATCAAGGACTCTCTCCAGAAGGTCAGGCTTTGGCTCGGCACCTTTGACACAGCTGAGGATGCGGCCCGCGCCTATGATGACGCTGCTCGAGCCTTGCGAGGTGCCAATGCCCGCACCAACTTCGAACTGCCCGCTGCTGCTTCTCATCATCATAATCAGTATCATGCTAACTTGGAGCCTTTTTCTTTTGAGCAAGTATCCGCTGGCTCTGCCTCTACTGGGGTCGAAACCGAAGGCCTTCTCGGCGCCCTTAAAGCCAAGCTGTTCGATGGCGATGCTAAGCCCACTAGGGCCTCCCTACTCTTCCCTCTCAGGGCCAAACCTCTAGTACCTCAGCAGTATCATCAGAATCATCATAAGATGACTACTAGTACTACTAGTCCTAGTCCTTCTCATGATCATCATGATGTAATTGTGTTACGTGATCATGATCTTGTTGGCCTTGGGGTGCATCATCAGCTGCCTGCAGCTACTTCAACGAGCCTGGTCTGGTCCAACAATGAAGCACAGCCTTCATATCCTGATCAAGTACTGCCTTCGATCATCAACCATAATAACATTCATATGAATGTTAACGCTGCATCTTCTGGTGATCATTGGCCTCTGCTTTCAGCTGCAGCAACAAAGACTTCAGTTAGCCTTAATTATACAAGTAATAACAACTCGTCCATAAATCCAGATGAGATTATGGTACATCCAATTACGTCCTTCAATAATAACAATGATGATATTAGTGGGACACACCAAGGCCTTTGCTACTGTAGTTTATCTCATGATCAACAATTTGTGGTGTATGACAACAATGTCACCGCCGCCTTATTGGGAGGTTCTTCTACTAATTCTATTACTACTAGTACTACGGGCCCTTGGGATCCTCTTTTTTATATGTCTTCCGTGTTAGGCTAATACAGATAATAACATATCTATATAGACTTATTGAGATCATATATATATATATATATATGGGTGAGGATATAGTCCAGTTATTGAATCCAATTTATCAATTCTTTTAACCGAATTAATTGCTTGCAAAAATACAATAATCCGTGTGCTGCACGGGCCGATGATCATCAAAATACTTGGCCGGGAAAGAGTTCTGCGCGCATTATGTAACAGTCAGAATCTAAGTTGATATGAATTAGCATATATTAATTTCTCATCGTCACCCTCTCTCTAAGCAATGATGTTACACTTTCAACAGCAGAGAGTAACAAAACATCGGTTTTATGTTTTGCTTGTCTGAAAGAATTAGTCAACCCCGTGGTTTATTAAGAACTACAATTAGTACCATTAAAATGTAAAATTAATCATTAATTAACTATGTTATAAGCAGCAAAATTTTACTGTTCCCATGGAAAATAGTCAGCAACAGACCAAAACCAAATAGCCGTGTGTAAGCACATATGTCATAATATCAAAGTGCCAATGAAGCTTTTTCAGTGCTCTGGAATATTATTCTTGTTATTATTATTATTATTATAATATATCATGTTATATAGGTATATACGCGGAACGCGAGATAAATATGGGAAAAAAGATAGGGGAAGGGGGGTGAAATGTAGCAGACGCCTTGGACATAAGGATGTGGAATATATGCCTCTTGTCAAATTTTGTTCTTAATTTGAGATTAAAATATTGCCAGTTTTGACTTTTACTTACTTCTATTATCTATTTGAGACAGAGGGAAAGAGGGTTGTACCATTAAAATAAGTCGTAGAAAGAACCAATAGAATGGTACGTCATACCTTAGCTCATTTCCTCGTGGATGACATTAAACTTGTCTTTGTTTTAAACAATGATCATGACCTGTTCCGTCCCATGATACACACCTACGTAACAATGCCCGGCGGCCTGTTAAAATAAAATAATGCTTCTTCGTTGGATTATATCATTTCTATAGATGGTTTGTTTTTATTAAAGGTTAAATCATTGGAGAGAAGACAAAGGATCTAATGGCAAAATCAAGTTGGATATCTAAACGCTTCCTAATAATTAACTTAGTAATGCGTCGTCTTAATCAATAGGGTCAAATTTTTGTATCCATGTCCAATATATTCCTACTATCTTAGATAGTAATGTACATGTGACGTACTCACCTTCTTGTCATTATTGCCAATCCAAAGGCTAATTAAAGACAAGATTATTAATTCCACATGTTTAAAGCCTAAGGTTGACACGTAGTAGTACTGATAGGGGAGAATTGGTTGCTATCGAGGAAAAGGTGGTATCGAGGTATAAAGGGTCGAATTCCAAAGCTTCCAACACTAACGAATGGGTCTGTGGGAGAGCCTCCTCAACCCAAAAGCCAAAAGGCCAAAAAGGCAAAAAGTTTGAGTGACAATGACAAATGATGCCTATTAAGTTTTTGTCAGCCTTAGGGCATCTAGCTCCTTTTCAAGTTTCAACCATCAATGACCAATTCCTATGCCCTTTTATACTTTCAGATATTCTATTCCATTCCTGCTCTTGAGCTTAATGACACGCAACTTATTCTATAAAATATATATTCTTCAAAGACCGCGCACTTGGCAGTTTCAGCTAGCCTCACATATATTCCCATGTTGCTTTGATTTTGCATGTTAAAGCCTTTTACTTACGTAGCTTAGCTCAGTCATTGCGCGCTTAATCCACCTAGTTAATTAGCTACTGATTAAACTTACCAAGTTATCATATTATTATTCGATAATTGATTTCGGAAGTACTTTTGAGGCCCAGAATTTCAAGTCTATTCCCAAAGCTGAGCTAGCAGCTAGTTACGTTGCTTTTGTTATTTTTTTTTTTTTTAAAAAAAAAAGCTAAAATAAAATTCAAGAAAAATAAGACCCATAGACAGTGCATAAAAGCCCTGAGCCACTTATTATATGGTTTATGGGTGCGCCGGTGGTCCAACCTTTAGCCTATTTCGGGGCACAATCTCTTCTGGCTTTTTTTTTAATTTTTTATTATTAATAATCTCTTTTGGCTTTTTGATCATTTTAATGTTTTTTTCTGGATACATTATGGAGGCATTTTCAAGTATTTAGGGGGGGAAAAAAAAAAAGACACAATCTTGTCAACTTAATAATCTTAATTCTTTTTTTTTATTTAAGTACTAAATATCAGGCCGTAGATCTATTGGGATTGGTAAACTAGGTCAGGAAGATCAACAGTGCACATGAATTAGGACATGCTACACGTCTTATTCTGGAGTCAAAGACTAGGCAATCTAACAGGTAAAGGTAGAAATCCGGGTTACTACATAATATGATTTTTTACATGTTAAGGTCGAAGAAAAATGGAGTGAGTTAAAATTTACCTCATAATAAAAAATTTCATTACAAGTCAATATCAAATTAAACATGGTCTAATAGGAGTCGAACCTTTGCATGAATGCAAAAGATGGATCGTTTATGTATTTAAAAACAGCACACGTCGTTATATGTGCCATAGAAATTACATATCGTTCTCTCAAAAACGATCTGTCGTCGATGCAGAAATGAAAAAGATTAGTCGTTTTCGTTTTAAAAAGGCATGTCGTTTCCACCAATAAAAACGACAAGTCGACAACGTGCGACATAAAATAACGACTGTCGTTTCTTAGCTAAAACTATTTGGGATCAATTTAAACGACATCGTATTATGATAAATAAAACTCTTTCATCAGTTTTTTATTACTTTTATTTGTTTTAATTCAGTCAAATTGGCGTGGGGAGGAGGTAAGCGTGGGGAGCACGCTCGGAAGTAGCTTGAAAAAAAAAAAAAAAAAAACTCAGAAATAAAAAGAGAAGAGTTTCGGCAGGAGGGAGGAGCAAAGATCAAGATCAAGAATCAAGAGGGTCAGGAAAAAAAAAATTAATAATAATAATAGTAATAATAATAATGGGGATAATAAGGAGCAGCTTCTCGTTTATAGCGGGGACCATGTTCGGAGTATACGTAGCTCAAAACTACAATGTTCCGAACATTAAGAAGCTTTCCGACACTGCCCTTTTGTTCGCTAAGCACATTGAAGAAACCTACCGAAAGCCCAAGAACAAAGGCGACGATTAGATTATAATTACTGTACTTTACTTTACTTCTCTTCTCTTCTCTTCTCTTCTCTTCTCCTATGTTTTTTTTTTTTTTTTTTCTTTTAGGGTAGTTTTTTTCTTTCGTTGAATACCCGATTTATGTTCGGTTGTTGGAATGAATCTAATAAATTCATTATTCCATTTTTGCCCTCTTTTTATATATATATTTTTACCTCTGTATGAACTATTATGCAGTACCCAATATTCAATTCAGTTCAGTTCAGTTCAGTTCAATTCAATTCAATTCTTTGTTATTGTCTGTCTCATCAAGTGTGTGTACGTTCTATATGATATCTGCATTTTTATATATCACTTTTAAATGAACCCTTTTCTTGTTTTTTTCTAGTGTTGAAGGTATCAAGCAAGATTTTCATCCACGCCATAATGTTGTACCGTAATATAAGTAGTGTTTAATTTCACATTAGCACGCCTTAAAAGACAAAATTAGGATAGAAAGATACTAAAAAAGTAAATATTTACATGTGAAAACCATAAGCTCTGTCTGTCTGTTGTCTAATACCAGATACAGGGTTGTGATTTTCTTAAGTCCAAGTCTAATCTATGCCTATGTATACATCAGTTGAAGCAGAAGAAAATGTGTCAGTCTCCAATGGGGATGACCCAAAGTTCACCAACGAGTCCTTTTGCGTGTGTAACAAACGCCACTCGTCTATGCATGCCATTTGTTCAGTGTCCAAGCTGGGAACTTGTTTGTGCTCTAGAATCTTCAGAATCTCTTCAATTTTACCAAGAACGAAAACTGCATGCCTGACATTTCTTTCCCTCTCTTCTATGGCGCTGCTCAAGCACTTGACCGATATAACTTGTTGTAAGTTGGTCATACAAGCACCCAGTATATCAGATATCATCACTGTTATACCTTCAAATAGTTTCTCGGCTGTTTTGTTGCCTTTTTCACAGTTTAGCAGAAGAGATTTGCTTATTCTGTACATGGAATTAGAAGCCAGTAGTTTAATGGGCCACTTCAAAGGGCTGTCCTTTAAGCATAGAGCAGTAACGTTTGCCTTCTCATACTCCAAAAACTTGTCCTTAGCAATCTGGGCAAGTTCTTCGAGTACTTCGTTTGCGCTTTTCCCTTGAAGAAGTGACACTTTTCTGAGATCCAAACCAAGCCATTTGTGATAGAGTTCGACTTCTGTCCATACGATTTCCGCTGCCTTCTTGATGTTGGTCAGATCAGATTTGGTATCCAAGTATTTCTCCATGTTTTTCACGTAAAGAAGGCCTTCATTCACACCACATCTCAAGTCTCTGATTGAGCTGCGGTCAACGTTTGGAAGCGCAAGGGCAATACTTGTCAGTGTCACCACGGGAAGAGCCCAACTATTGGGTGGCTTTTCATAGCCTAGGCTAGGAACTTGATCACTGTCAAAATAAGCCAATGCCCTGAATCCTTGTGACGACTTCTCCAACAGTTTCATGAGATATTTAGGCTGTCTCTTTGTCCCCAGATGAAACCAATGCTTCGTAGCATCATAATTCTGCCTGATCATCAGATCAACAAGTGCTTCCTCACCTTCGAGATGCAAAACAAAACGGCTAAGGTCCAATCTGGGGTCTGGCTGTGAATCTAGCTCAGAGTCAACACCGCTTGAAACAGTGTTACTCGAGCGAAACTTCCTCTTCAACTTTCTGCAAAAGTCGCAGCACAACAAGATATAGCTCGCGGAGAAAATGGAAACAAATCGAACCCACTTGCTTACAGAAACAATCCCTGTCTGCAGCGCGATACATAAGTCCAACAATCGATTTTTGGCATCATGGGCAACTCTCCTGCAATGCCTGTTTTGGAGCTTAAAGATGGCAGAAGTTAAGGGACACTCTTTCATCTCTTCTAGCCTCTGGATCCAATACCTTTCTACTTTGAATTCGGTCTTGCTGCCTTTGTTCCCTCTATATGGACACCTGAAACGTATGGCAAATAACCATCTGCAAGCTGGGGCAATGGTACCAACTCCTACTGCAACAGTCTGTGTTACAAGAACTAGAGTGGTTGACCATTTGTAGTCAGACTCCCCATCGCAAAACTTAAGCGACCAAGGCATGAAGAAAGACCGAACCATGGCTTCTCCCAAAATCATGGCGCTCACCAGACAGAAAGCCCCAGAAGCGGTACAGGTCACCGAACGCCCCATCACAAACTGGGGGCTAGAGCTATAAGCCATCATCCAATACTTGGTCAGATTCTCTCTGAGCTTGCTAACCAATGTTTTGTTGTTCAAACTTGGGGCTTCTTTCAGAACTAATTCATACTTTTTGCTATACTTGTACTCTAGATAACGCTTAGTAGTTGGAACAGTTAAAGCAGAAAAACTCAAAATAACAAGCAAAACAAGCATGATAAACATGACAAAAGCATGTTCTTTCCAGAAAAGAAAGATTGCCCCCGTAGCTAACTGGATGCAGATATTGACTATAAGGGTAATTACCAGTATTCCCAAAGCCATGATATTCATGAAGATTTCTTCGTTTCCCATGGTTCCAAGAGAAGGCATAGAGTTGGCCATTATTGTACAGACAAAGACGGTGCTGCTAAGCTTGGCGAGCTGATCACAGCGGCTAGGCATTGAGGTGTTTAGATCCACGGAGAGCTTGACTGCTGCAGCTATCAAGGTGAGGGAAGTAGCGTTGATGGAGAAGAATCTGCAAGGGAACCAGAATTGTGTGTGGCGGAAGCCATTGATAAGATCTGCAGCCATAGCAACAAGGCATGCCAGAGATGCTGCTGCTATGTATATGCCAATCCAAGGCATAGGTGCGCTAAACTTCTGGTCATTCAGGTGGCCGTCGAGGGTGCAGCCAAGCCCACCCATTTTCTTGTTCTCTTCTGTTCTATTCGATCTTCTCTTTGGTGTGGGGCTTTTGTATCTGCTTGTGTTGTTTATGAGACCCTTTTCTCAATGAAATTTGATGAGATTTCTTTCACTAGTAATGCTGTATATCACGAGAGTTCATCTCCACTGGTACGAGGATGAAGGAGGAACCCAGATAAAAGAGAATAAGGACAGAAAGCATAGAAGGAAAGAATTGAAATATGCACAGCCCGTCATGTATGTTTCCAAGATTAGTGGTGAATTGGTCAACAGTCAGATCCCCAAGTTGTTTTGTTTTTTTCTTTTGATACTTGGGGATGGGGGAGGAGGGTGGGGGGATTCGATCCCCATACCTCAAACTCCTCTTTGAGGAGGTTTACCACGAGGGCCTCAAGACTTTCATTCAGCAACACTGCGGTCAAAACTAGTACTGCTGTCTCTTGTGTACTGTTGCTCAAACCTAACTTTTACTATTATTAATACTTGACTGTATGGACCACTGTTGGGGCAGGAACCAGAAAAGGTTGAAACTTATAAAGGAAAATCCCAGTGGCTTCCAAGGGTATAATTGGTTTTTGCTTATTGAAGGCAGGTGAAAATTTGTCTTCCAAGGATAGTCTTAGTGGAGTATTTTGGACTTTAGGTAGAGGTGCAATTAAGAGGTTGAGCGTCCTGCAATTATCATTGTTTTATTGGATAGAGTAGAAAGGTTGGATACCACATTCACGAGTATTTTGGACTTTAGGTAGAGGTGCAATTAAGAGGTTGAGCGTCCTGCAATTATCATTGTTTTATTGGATAGAGTAGAAAGGTTGGATACCACATTCACGTAAAAAAAAAAAAAAAAAAAAAAAGAAATTTCAATTTTGATAGAAGTGGGTTATTTCTTATTATTTGAGTCTATTAAGATTGGAGTGGGAATGGGAATCATGATTACTAGTGCATTTGGGTTTTATTTATGTATAACTTAAAAATGTGACAACTGGAAAAGACTAGTAAGTGGAGTTTTTTTTTTTATTAAAAAAAAATAGAGCTTAACTAATGATAATTAAAAAAAGGGCGCGTCTACGGTAAGGACGTCCCTGTGTAGGGCTCTGTCTATACACCGTTTGATGGGAATCTGTGTATAAATAGATTCTCCACAAATTCCCATTATTCCCCACAGATTCCCATCAAACGGTATATAAGGGGTGGCCCTACGTAGGGGCGCTCCTACTGTAGCCCTCCCCTTAAAAAAAAATGCTTACTATTACGTTAATTCTCAATCCATCCCATCTAACCTCATTAAAGATAATAGGCTTTCACGCATATCTTAATGTGACTCGAACCTAGGACCGACATCCTCGATACTTATCATTGTAGTCAACTCACATCATCAAGTAAGTAGAGTTTCTTAAGTTAAAGATGCACATGAAATTTTCTAATTGGTATAGAATAGATTTGGTTCATATGTAAATATCATGATAGGGATTGATTGATGCTGTAAAAACGATGAATTCAAGGGAATACTATTGTTCTATGAATATTAATATGTTGTTGCATTGGTCAAATTCAATTTTGAAAAACTTGGATGGGTTACGTGCTTGCTGAGGCTATCAAAGATATTATTACTGGGATCACACACGCAGTATACATCACCTCCAACGGCTCCCTTTTTCATATTTTTAACAGCCAACGCCAATGAATGATGAAGTGAGGAGTTACCTATGATACAAATCATAAGCTAAAATTAACAAAATAAGAAAAAGATGAGCATATACAACCAGAGACAATAGCAGCTCAAATTCAACTAAACATCTTGTCCCTATGTGTGTGGATGGTGGTACCTGCTACTGCTTGCCACGTAGACACTAGCTTAGCCGCCTTTGCTCTCAGCCTCTCATTCTCAACTCTCACTCAAAAGCCAAGAGAAAATGTGGTATATGTCCACTTTTTTAAACTTTGTTAAGTATATGTCTAAGATTTTAATTTTATAGCTAATATGTCCAATTTTTAAAAAATCCACAGCTGATATGTTTTTGTTTTACCATTTTGCCTTAATTAAATGTTTAGTTTTTCCTTTTTGTTTTTTCCTTTCCCGATCTTCTTTCTCATTCTCTCTTTTTTTTCGTTCTTCTGTCTTTCTAACCTCACTCCTTCCACCATTAATCTTGCTCACTCTTCTTCTCAAATCTCTATTATTCTCCTCAAATTTCCAACATAGATCTCCATTATTTCCGGCATTTATCTCTCTCCGACGTCGTTTAGTTCATCATCGTCTTCTCCGGCGTGGTTTGGTTCGTCTTCTCCGGTGTTCTTCTCGGATCTCTGGCATTTTTGGCTATTTTTCTATTTGTATTGATCGAATTGTTCTAGACTTTGATCTTATACAGGTATGTTTTTGTTTCTTGATCTTGAATTAATTTTATTGTGTATTGGTTTTCGTGATTTTTATTTTAATTTATAATTCGTATTATAATTAATGTTAATTCAAGCATAATTTTATTTTTTTTATTAGGTATGAGTAACTTTTTGTATATTACTGTGTGTCTTAAATTTTTTTTGGTAATCGGTAATCGTTCATTAGTTTTTAGTCATAGTACATGTGATATTTGTAGTGGTATATATGATTTTTTTGGTGGTATATTGTATTACTATTCACTGGTTTTTTTGTGGTAATAGTTCATCATTTATTTATCGTGGTACATATGATTTGTTTAGTGGTATATACGATTTTTCATATGGTATATGAGTTCACTATTCTCTAGTTGTTGATTTATTGTTTTCTTGTTTGATTCATATATTCTTAGTCTTGGTATAGTTATCTTTTTTTTTTTTTGTAGTGGTATATGTTCCATAGTTATTATTGATGAAATATTAATTATTTTGCTATTATTGATTAAGAGTTTGAATCTAAGTATGTTATTTTTCTGTTTTGGTTTTTTTGTGGTACATGATTTTTTGTGCTTGGTATATTGATTTTATAACTTGATATATATGTGTATCTCCTGAACTAGTAGATGTGATATATTTTTTTATTAATGTTCATTTCTTGGGTTCTTCATACGAGTTCATATACTGATTATGAAGTTGATGAAGATGAGAATTTTAAGTACTTTTTTATGGCGTTTGGAGCTTCCACTAAATGGTGGCGTTATTGTAGACTTGTGATATCAGTTGATGGGATATAGGGATTATTACTCTTTTTTTTATTTAGTTTGTAGTTTCTTTTATTTTGAAACGAAGAATTTTTTTTTTTTCATTTTTAAGTACATGATTTTTTTTGTCTTGGTATATATAGTTATATAGCATATTTATTACTTTAGATATTTGATATTGTTATTTTATTTCTAAGTTTTTATACTTTCAGGTACATGAATTTTTGGTCTTAGGATATGAAAATTTTATCATAGTATATGAGGCCATATACTAGATTCATCACTTGCTATATTACTGAATTTGTTTTTTGTTGGTAGAACGAAAAAATTATCATTGTATATAATTTATAGATATACCAGATTATATATAAACACATATATTATTGTCGATATCTTATGAAGCAGTGAAAAAAGAAAGTATTATGGACAATTTTTTGAGTTGAGTCATTGTATATATAAACATATATACCGTATTCAAAATAATAAATTTATGTATCATTTCCTAGTTGGGTTATGGTATTTGAGCATAGTGCCCTGTTTTATAGATTTTGTCAAAGTATTAGAAGTTATATCTCTATGAGATAACTGCAAAAAAAATACCCTGAAGTTTAGGTGTTCTGCAATTTAAACCCTGAAGTTTGGATTCTGCAAAAAAATACCCTGAAATTAAGAATTTCTAAAAATTAATACCCTGGACAGATTTTTTTGACCAATTTTAGGAACGAACAAACAATAATATCCTCCATTAAAATTAGATTAATCTATATTATTCATCTTAATTTTGATGATATTATTGTATTTTATCAGTTAAAAATCAACACAGGGTATTAATTTTCAGAAATTCGTAATCTCAGAGTATTATTTTGCGGAATCCAAACTTCAGGGTTTAAATTGCAGAACATCCAAACATGAGGGTATTTTTTTGCAATTATCCCTATCTCTATTTTATATTAGTATGAACCATAAAGAAAATCTTATATACCTAATACAAAAGATTTTATACCATAAAGAGAGAATTTTTGTCAATATACATTTTCATTCGTGAACAGTTTTAGCCTTTTTTAAATTATTGAAGTATACTCACAAAGTGAATATATAGAAGCAAGTAAATAATAGTTTATATTTATATGAACTTGCACTACATAAAACATATGAACTAATGAGAAAATTATTTAATATTCAATATATTCACAATTAAAAATATTCAGTATAATAATAATTGTTAAACCAAAAAACTAAAATATCATATTAATTTTCTTAAACCAAAACAAGACAATATATCACTTTTATTTTTGTGTTTCTGTATCACTTGTGTATCCTGTCATCATCTTGTTATCGGCCCAATGATAATGTTCTACAGCCATCTTCTGCCGATAGAATACTATTTGTTACACCCAAGCTTTTCATGAATTATCAAGCCAATAATTAACATGTTGCATTGCATAATTATGTGACTATGTGATTAGAAACTAGTTAT
>JXTC01000061.1:922221-1227184 GCA_002914845.1 Trema orientale
ATAAGTGCATGCATATCATCGCATACATGGCATAAAACGTTTTTAGTTTTAAAGTTATGAAATTTTAGGTACGATGGTGAGAAGTTGATTTTGAAAAGAAACGAAATGTTTTGTGTATTATATTGCCTAGGAAGTTAGGATAGACACGGGACGTGGCGGGCCAACGTTCCAAATATGTGAAAAGTATACCCATAACGGGTTAGATCCTAATGTGGATCAATATGTCTGCAATATAGGGATGACCTCTGGTGTACACTGAGGTTAATGTGGCTTTCATATAAAAACCTCTATATTACTAATGTGATGGCCAGTTATGATATGTTATGTTATGTGGCTCAGTGACAGGTCTATTATTCTAACCAGGCTGTGTAATACACAAAGGGCCCTAACATGAATCTGTTTTAAATTTAGAAATTTGTGCATAATGTTGCTTACTGAGTTATCACTCACTAGTCTCACATTGCAGGATGATGCTTGGGCACGTGAATGGATGCCAAATTCCTACCTTGGTTGTGTATATAGACATTTTTGACAAGCTGCGGAAGAAGGGCCATATTTTGATACCGCTATGTAAATAGAGTGGCGGAGTGATTTTGGAATACTTATCTACTTTCAATACCGTTTGTAATGTATAAAGTAACTAAAGAAAATTTCTACTTTTCTAGAGATACCTAAGAAATTTAAATTTTTTTTTAGCCACATATTTTCTGTTTTAAGTATTTTAAGCTACGTTAATCCTTTCTAAATTATTTAAATTTGGCTTTAAAACCGATGTACGTGTACAAGCAAGTTCCGGGTCGTTTCACTATTTTCTCTTATGTTACTTCATTTTTGGCGACATTCATCATCAATACCTCCGTTTTTTTGATTACAAACATTCCTCAGTCGGCCCTGCTTTCATGAGAGAAATTGTCAGAATTTACAAGTCATATACCATGTATTAAAAACCATATACTACGTTCAAATTAGTATATACCACACTGAGGTGTCAAAGTAAGTTTATAAGTCACATAGCAAATATTAAAATCATGTACTATAGCTAATTTCATATATATCAATATTGATTTTGTAGAGTTATCTTACACATTTTGTTGTATTTCAATATCCTCTATAAGTTCAAGGTGAAGTCTTCTTGGTTGATCTGTTTTCTCTCCTCATAAAAGGTTGTGGATTCCAAGAGGTTTGGTATCATTATTGTGTAAACAACGAGTACTACAAGAGGTTTGATCACTTAGTTTTTGGTACAATGTACTCCATTTTAATTAGAATTCTACAAATATATGAACTAAATACACAAAGTTATGAATGAAATACATAAACTTATAAACTGAACACAAATTAAACAGATACTTAAAAATTCATGAACCACTATGAAAAATTCTTGAACCAACGTGAAAATTTCATGTACCACTATGAAAAAATCATGAACCACTATGAAAAATTTATGAAGCAAATAGAATTGGATATTACGTGAACTTGCCTTTTAAATTGACAACTATGAACCGCATACATTATATAGTTAAAACAAATATTGTACAGAAATAAGTTCACAGTACCAAGCATTGAAAAAATAATGAACCTAAAATCAATAGAATATAATTTATGAACTCATCTTATTATTTATGAACGACAATGAAAAATTCATGAACCACTATAAAAAATTCATAAACCAAACAGAATTGGATATTACCTGAATGTGTGCACTCAACTTACAAATAGGTGCACTTGAGGAATGTGTGCAATTGAGAAAAACAGAAATATATAAACCAGATACCTATAAACCATATATCTATAAACCAACAAATTAAATGAGGAAATGCAAATTATGATTTAACCTACCTTAGAACAGCAAAAACAATAATTTGCAATGATAGGAAGATTACATTAAGCAAGTGTTATAATGCAACAAAAGAAGAGAAAAATTGACCATAAAAAGAGTTAAAAGAAAACCAAAAGATTCGTGAAATAACATTTATTATTATCTACAGGTTATATTGGAAGACAAATTTTGATTTGTTTTTAATAAAAACTAGTAGCATATTACTTCATCAAACAACCATTCACATATCTAATAATATGCAAGAGATATTTAGAATGGGATATACCAAGATACAAATATAATATATCCTGCTTAAAAATCATGTACCGTATATAAAAAACTATGAACTGAATTTTATATAATTCAGATTAAATTAAAAAATATCAAAATTCTTATTTTTTTCACCATAATTATGAACTAAAATGGTAATTCATCAACCAAATATCAGAACCCCTAGAATAGGATATATCAAGATAAAAATATAATAGTTCTACTAAAAAAATCATGTACCACAACTAGAGAAAGATATACCATAGTTAAAAGTTTATGAACCAAACACATCTGAAATTCAAATTATCTCCCATATAAACTAAATTATATTTATCATATCTAGAGTAAAATAGGCCGCAATTTAAAAGAATTTATGTTATAGAAATATAATCCTAAAATCAAACTTAATTTGAATAAAACTAAAATCTAAAAAATACAATTGAATATGAATATATCTATAAATAACAATCAAATTAAAGTTGATATACCTTTCAACCAATAAAAACTTGTTGCAGGACCTTCAATCATCAATGGCATTCCTTCGATCTTCGTTGAGATCGAAGAATCTTTGATCTTCGTTGAGATTCGGCGTGTTTTTGGTCTTCATTGAAATCTAATGGATGTTCGATCTTTGTCGAGATCGGCAAACCTTCGACTATCGTCAAGATCTAGCGGGAGTTGTGGAAGCAAAGCTTTCATTCATGGCTGTGATCTGCACTGTGAAGGAGAGAATGACAGAACGCGTGAGAAAAAAAAGGAAAAATGACGATGAAGATGAGTTCTGAGCTTTGAGGGGTATTATTGGTACTAAATTTCCAACGGGCCTTTTGTTGGACATATATCTACAAGATTTGGGCTGTGGCTATAAACTAAAATGAGGCCCAAAATTTGGTTATATATTAAGTCAACCCTTCTTTCAAAGGTACTCACTTACTTGGGTTTTGGGCCCATTTCAAAAGCCCAAAAGCTCTCTTAACATACATGGGTTCGGAGCCCAAAAGTTTCTCACCCGTTGGGCCCATTCTTATTCTTCGGTTCCTGCTCAGTCCTGCCAATATGGCCATACCAACTCTCTCTGCAGTGCCGCTGGTTATGGTCGCAAAGCAAAAGCAATGGGGACGAGATCGAATTTCTACAAGAACCCTTCAATTACTTACAAGAAAGATTTTGGTCTCAACTCTGTTCTTCAAAACTTGAGAGGTACCCACTCTCAGATATTGATATTGGTACTCTTAAATCTTTATATATTTAGTTTTTCTTTGTTTTGTTTTGTTTTGTTTTGGGTTTCTTCAGCTTACAACGCTGCAACTGGCGCCGCTCCTTCAACCCACCTAGAACAGTCAAATCGATATGGAGATGGAGATGAACATGAACCCAAACGCAGACGCCATTGTCATCCCAAATCAACGACTGGGCCAATCTCTGCTGTAACTGAAGACAAAGATGATAGGCCTATGTCTCACCACGATTACATCCAGAAGATAAGGTCTCTCTTTTTCTTTGTTGATTAGAATTGCACCCTTTTGATTATAAAGGTGGTTTATTTATGTTATTTTTTGTTAAATGGCGTGACGTGACCAGGAAGGAACTTTCTTCTTCCCAGCATTATCAGGAATTATCTGCTGACGTTCTGGTAATTCAAATATTATTGGGTTTTCATTCATTGGTTTATATTGGATTTGTATTTTACTGGGTTTTCTCCAATTTCTGAGTTTCTTTTATGTCTCTTTGTTGCAGGGAACTTCTTCTAGTGCTCGTGTAAATTTGGTAGCATATGAGAGTAAGATTTCTAGCAACTTCTGTGTTCAATAATTCACTTCGGTTTTGATCGGATTCGAAATGGTAGTGAATTTACTTGGCTGTGTGTGGTATAGTTTAGACTTTGCGGTTTACCAAATAGTAAGCGAGATTCAACTAGAAGACCTTATCCGCGTTTACATTTTGATTCTTTGAACTGTGGGGAGTTGGTGAAATCCCTGTTGGAAGATGAATTTTTGTATCCAGTGATTATTGAGTTTCTTTGAGTTCGATTTCTTCCATGTTGATGCTCATTTTGAATCATGAAAATTTGATGTAATTCGATGCTCATTTTGCTTCTATGAACTTCTTTTATTTGTATTGAGAAATTAGGTGATGAAAGTAGTTCCTCAGAATGTGAAGAAAAGCAAGATCCTCGAAATTCTGGTTGGTATCTTTTCAGCTATCAGTTTATTGTTTGTAAAAGTGAACTGAAGTATATCAGGAGCTATTTCTCTTTTTTCTTTTTTTTTGTTTTCTTCTTTTTTTTTTTTTTTTTTTTTTTTTTAAATGGAATAGTTGATGTGCTAGCTCTTTTATATGAACCTTTCAGGTCATGAAGAGGAGCTTGATCGAGTAAAGAGCAGAAGTGAACAGCGTTTTCCTGTTCCTGGAGAACCTGTTTGTGTAATATGTGGTAAATTTGGAGAATATATATGCAATGAGGTAGGCATATATACCCGTATAGTTTAAAGTTTTTCAGATGTCTACTCTCCATTTCATCAAGCGTGCTGATCTCTGTATGGTTTATGTTGTTTTGATAGACTGATGATGATATCTGCAGCATGGAGTGCAAAGCCGAGCTTTTGGAAATTGTTAATGTTACTGAGGTACTTACGGCCTGAACTCTATTGTAACATTTAAACTATACTGCTTCCAAAATTCTAAAGCCTTGCATTTTACTATTTTAGGAGCCTTCAAGGAACCGAAGAGCAGATGCCTCTTCATCCGAGCTTAAATGCACCTCACCCATGCCTGAGATTGAGGAGGACACTTGGGATTTTAACCGGAATCGCTGGTCCAAGAAGAGATCTATGCTTTGTTCTTATGAATGGTATGCTTATGAAATGCTGTCGTTAGGGATCATTTGTCCAAATTACTTTCAAGCATCTCATTTGTGGATGATCGATCATTTATCCTCTTACTCTTCAATTACAACTAATGGTATAAAATTTTTGTGCTGGGGTTGAGTGGAGAGCTAAGAATTTCGCAACTATCAGAAATCTTTTGCCCTTCTTACCATTTTTGATTGAAGCACAACGTATAATTGCCATTGAACTTTGTTGGTGCAATAGCAAGTCCAAATAGATGCACTAATGCACGTATAAAGAAGCATTTTCTCTCCTAATATGAGATCTTCTCTTGAAACTCAACTGTGTTCTAGCTGGAAATGTCAAAGACCTGGACACCTTGCTGAAGATTGTTTGGTGATGACATCTAATGAGGTTTGTTATTCTTTATACACATATGCTTATAGGAAAAGTAAAACAAGCTTGCTGATTCCATATTTACCCTTATAATCACAAGGAGGGAAAATCTAACTTGTTAATATGGTTGAATTTCATATAGGCGGCACAAGGCAAAAATAAAACCAATTCCCTATCCAAAGATCTTGCTGAACTTTACAAAAGGTTTGGATATTTGTCTTACTGTTCTGATTCGTTTCCATTGATAAACTCTTAAATTTTTTTGGATATTTGTCTTACTGTTCTGATTCGTTTCCATTGATAAACTCTTAAATTTTTCTGGCTTTTTGCTGTGGAAAAGACGACTCATGGTTTCATGGTTATGGATATGATTCTCTTAACTTGCAAATGAAAGTTTAAGAGTTCTTTTTGGGTCTCTTTTTAATCTACAGATGCCATCAGATAGGCAGAAATTTGTCGTCTGCTCAGTGCAATGCATGCCGCAGCTCAATAACTTTGGCCACATGCCTTGATTGTACTACTGTTTTTTGTGACAAGTAAGCAATATAATTCCTTGCTTATTTTGTGGGAGAACGTTGAGTTTAGCTCTGGGTCAAAAATTTGTGATGTTTCGAAGCCTTGATGCATATCTCTCACTGTAGCAGATGAACCGGTAAACACTACCTCTTAGCTAATATAAAACTTATAAAGCTGATTTCCAGTGCAGGTCATTTGAGCGAGCATATAGAGACACACAGATCTCATCGACAATTTTATTCTCATAAACTCAGGCGTCTAGTAAGTCTTGACTTTTCCTTGGTGTAAAAGAACAGAATCATATTTATTAACAGTATAGGTTGAATGATCCCAGTTCTGGTACAATGGCACTGATTAAATCCATAAATACGTTACATGCTTTGTTTCGCTTCCACTATTTTATATGATGCTTAATAATTTGTATGTAGTGTTTGGCTTGGAGGACTCACTTTTTCTTTTCCTCTTGCACACCTACTGTCTTCTTTCTGTGTCTTTTTGAAAATAAAATAATTCGTTCGTGATTGGCTTAGGTGAAATGCTGCAAATCAACATGCAAGGTGACGAACATCAACGATCTTCTAGTTTGCCATTATTGTTTTGATAAAGCCTTCGAAAAGTTCTATGACATGTACTCTGCGACTTGGTATGATGTTGATATGTCTGAAACTGTTCTTTTGTTCAGAATTTGTTTAATATTTGCTTCTCGTTTGGGCCATATATAGATGCAAGATTGACATCAATGTGGACTGTGTATTGAAGGAAAGGTTCAGGGTTGTCGATGATTTGGGGTTCTATATGCTGTGAAGACCACTTTGAATGGTTAGTGTTTGTAGGATTTGCATGCTACGCTCACCTCAATCCTTTTGGCGAAAACAGGAGATGACATTTTTTGGTGATGGGTTGTTGATTGTACAGGCATAGGATGAATTGCTTGAATGCAGGCGTAGAAGACAACGCATACATTATAAGTCGGAACAGTCAGAGACACAAATCTACTCAGCTTAGCGACTTCATCTTCTGAGGTTGCTCAAGGACGAGACATATCGTTGCTTGTTCATAATATATGATATCGACTTCGTATTCTTGTTGACAAGGATGTTGGCTGCGTGAGACTAGTTGTTAATGAGCATTTTCATCCCTCAGATCTACCGAATATTATTTACATGTCAAGTTCATAATTCATATACCACTTTGCTTTGTTTTATGCTTTCATGTCAATTGCTGCAGCGGCCACTACGAAATATGTCTCGTCATGTGTTCTGTATTCACATCAAAGGACAACTAGATCGAGGCCGGTAGGAAAGAAAATAGAAATACTTTTGTTAGTAAGTTTTAACGGAAATTACGAAAAATGACTATAAGAGAAGAAATTAAATAGTTGAGGACTAAAATGATAAAAATAAAAGTTGAACGACAAAAATATAAAATGGTATGACTAAGCGGATCAGTAGCAACCCATATTTGTATGAATGAAAGTATAATAAGTTTTGGGTAAATGGTAGAGGTGTTCATGATCGGTCTGGACGGTCTAAATCGCCAATCCAGAAACCAATCCAAATGTGTAGTTTGGCCAGTTTACCAATCCGTGCGGTTTGAGTTGGTCGATTCAAACTGGCCAGACCGCACCTACATTTTTGCGGCGGTTTGGGTGGTTTCTGTGATTTGAAAACTTACAAAATTTGAATTATTACAACATCAACTAAGCTCATATCATAATCATATTTCATCTAAAATTTAAAGTCCAAATATAAAACGAAACCATAACATAGTTAAAAGTTACAACCAAATCAAAAATCATAATAAACTTATATTTTAGTTACAACTTACAACCTAATCAAAATTGAATAGCAAACTTAAAATCTTTAATCTTAAACACATAACAATAACAAGATTTAAAGTCTAAAATATCATAAAAGTCTTAAGTGACATAGTCTTAAATGAGCTAAAAGTAATCATTACTCAATTAGAATGAATAAACTCAAATTTTTAACTATTAATATACATATTTTTTCTAAAAAAATATATATATACAAACTAATTGGCCGGTTCGGTTTGAATCCGACTAAATTTGTCCAAAACTGAAAACCAAATCGGCCAAGTCAGTTTTCATTTTTTCTAATCCGTAACCGACCATTTAAGAAGAGAATCCGCCTGGATTGGGCGGTTTGGACTGGATTGGACGGTTTCCACGGTTTGGCAGTTTTTTTGAACACCCATAGTAAATGACAAAAAATATCCTGAAGTTTGGATGTTCTATAATTTTAACACTGAAGTTTGGAATCCGTAAATAATACATGAGAATAAAAATTCCTTAAAATTGATATCCTAGATTGATTTTTTGAATAATTTTAATAAATAAAAGACAATGATGCTCTCAAAATTAAGGAAAATAATAAGAACTAACCTAATTTTAATGGATAATTTTTTTTGTTGCTAAAAATTAGTCAAAAAAATTTGAGAAAATTATGCCCAGTACGGTTTTTGGCGGAAACTTTTGAAAAATACGGTCACAATTTTTCCTATTTTAGTTTATACGTTTCTCTCATTTTTTCAATATAAAATCGAGTTGCGATCAGCAGTTGTAGTTGACAGTCCATTTAATTATTTTTTTATCTTAAAAAAAAAACTATGTTAAAGCTTTAATAGTTAAAAAAATAAATTTAAACACATAAAGATTTTTTCTGTTAGCTTTTTTTTTTTTAACGGATTTTTTCCTTTTTATTTTGTTTATTCTTTTTTAATTATAACTTAGTATTGAAATAAATTATTATTATTATGTATTTTCTAATAAATTATTATTATTATGTTTTTTTTTTTTTACTTTGAGCACCTTTTAATTTTTTAGTAGCTTTTTTCTTTTGGTTTCTTTTCTTTAAGCACATAAAGAAGTAATAATTAAATGGAAAAAAACTTAAACACATTCACGCTATTGTTGTTTTTTTCCTCTTTGTAGCTCATCAATTTAACACATTAATGTTATGTATATTTAATATATATATATATATCTTATAGGTATCCTATTTAGTCAGTATCTTAGCAAAGATACCACTGGTAACACCCATATTGGTATCTATAGGTATCTCACTTAGTATCTTAGCAAGATACTACCGAAAATTCTCATAGTAGGTTATATAAGTATCCCACTTAATCAATATTTTAGCAAGATACCACTGATAATATTCATATTGGTATCTATAGGTATCCAACTTAGTCGGTATCTTAGCAAGAACTTGTTAATAGAGATGTCAAATAGGCCGGACCGCCCATTTGGCATGAGGGCATGACCCAAAAAATCCGCGCCGAGCACGACACGGCACGAGGTGACTTTGGGCCGTGCCAAGTAAGACACGAGGTATTAGGCTGTGCCGAGCTCTAATTTTTGGGTACTATAGGTTGGCACGGCACGATACGACCTTGGGCACGAGCACGATACGACCTTGGGCACGAGCACGACATAAGCATGGCACGACCCAAAAAGCACGAAAAGCATGACTCAAAGTATTTTAAAAAATATTTATTTTTACTTTAACAATCTTAAAGACTTAAATGAAAAATTCTTTTTTATTTACTTAAATAATCAATTTTACATATTAAAAAAACTAATACTAATAATTACTAGTAAAAAAGACCAAGTGCTAAATAAAAATTGATTTTGAATCTCACACTAAAATGGCTAAATCGATATTAAAAGACTTAAAGATTTGTTCTCTTATAGAACATATGCTAATTCATATAATTTGAACAAAAAAACTACTCCTTACTAAATAAAGTTTTGAGAATATATAAATAATAATAGTTTGGGTATGTATCAACTTAATTAGGATGTATTCAAATTATTTTGATGAAAAATATAATATTTCAATCCAAGAACTTTGTTATATTATTTATATTTGAAAATTTTTTATGTCTTCTCTATTTTTGCTTATAAATAAACTAATTTTTCTTGTTATTTATTTCAGAATCATGTTTGTATTAGTGATTTTTACTTGAATATTTTTTTTCCAAATAATTATGGGTATATTACATATTTTTGTTATTGTTTTAAATCAAAATATAAAATTGTAATAAAATAATTTTTAAAAACTTCATAAAATATTAACTACCACAACAATTTAATAGGTAAACTGAAATCGGACGCAAAGATATGCTAGTATATTGGGCTCAGTATGCTTGACATGATATGAGTTTGACACATTTACAAGTACAAGCATGAGCAGGACACGAAATGAGTACAATCACGACACGAGCACAAGCACGACATAAGCACAAGCACGACATAAGCACGGCACGAGATGTGCCTGTGATTATAGGCCGTGCCAGGCCTAGAATTTTGAAACCTGCGCCAGCACGAGCACGGCACGATATTTTATTGTGCCCTACTAAGTACGACACGAAGCACGAGCGGGCCTATAAATCACAGGCTGTGCCGATTTGACATCTCTACTTACTAGTATCTTTCCAAGTTACCTATGATATCTAACAAAAATTAAAAACAGAGTTAGGTTTCTTCTTTTAAAAATTTAAAATAAAAAAAAAAAACTTTGATATTAAAATTAGAATGAGATATCATGTCACTTATAGTATTCAAAAATTTTTTTTTTAAAAAAAAAGAAATTACCATGGGTACCGTACTTGGTTACCTATGGTATCTGGTGAAATTGGAAAAAAAACATATTATCATGAGTATCCTTTCATATTATCTATAATATCTTTTTAAGTTACCTATGATATTTAATGAAAATTAAAAAAGGGAGTCAGACTCCTTATTTTAAAAATTAAATTTTTTACTCCTTTCACATTATCTATAGTATCTTTCTAAGTTACCTATGATATTTAATGAAAATTAAAAAAAAAAGAGTCAGACTCCTTATTTTAAAAATTAAAAATTAAAAAAATTACGTGATTAAAATTAGAGTGAGAGTTGGTGATTCCTAATTGCAATATATATATATATATATGGGCACCAATCCAGTAGGTATTTTTTTTTTTTTTTACCTATGCATAGATATCAATTTGGCCAATGAAAAATTATTATGCACATTTTTTTATTGTAAAAAGTAAGAGAGAGAAAAAGCATTAATGATGCACGTCTTTTTATGTACTTCATTATAGCCGTTGGATCATCATTTAACGATGATCCAACGGCTAAAAAAAAAAAACCTATACATAGGTAAAAAAAAAAAAAATACCTACTAGATTGGTAACCTATATATATATTAATAGGTATCCTACTAAGTTACCTAGAGTATTTATAGAAGCTATTAAAAAAAATAAAGTAGGGACTACCGTGGATATCCTCCCAAGTTATTATATAAGTATCTTACTAGTTTACTTATACTATCTAAGAAATTAAAATGGAGCTAGGTAGTTATTATTGCTTAAAAAATACTTAGAAATTGATTTTATTTTACTTAAAAAATATTCAAATAATTATTGGAGTGCAATTAAAAATTTATATTATTAAAATATAATCACATTAACAAAATAAAAAATTAAATTAGGAGCAGGGAAAATTTAAATTAGAGGAAAAAAATGCTGGAAAGAAGTGCCAAAATATTCATTTAAAAAGAAAAAAAAGAAAAGATACTTACTGAATGAAGCATGACATCAGTGCGTCAGCATTTATTTATTATTCAATTCTTTTTTTTTTTTTTTTTTTTTGTGTCCTGACAAGTAATTAGGTCATATTAAAAGGAAATGCATACCGTATTTTTTAAATTTTTACCTAAAAAGTCGTAAAATTGTGTACATTTCAGTGCCATCATATTTTTAAAACTTTTGTATAGTTTCATGTATTTATGAAGAAACCCCAAAAAATTTCAGGTTATCGATGTTCACAAATTCTTAATTTCAGAATACTATTTGAATAATCTAAATTTTGAAGTTTAAATTGAAAAACACTCGGATTTTAGAATTTTTTTATTTTTTTGTTTTTGGGCAATTCATCCCTATACCAATAACAGAATTACAAATGATGATGTTAGTATAGCATTGACATGGCACCTCCTCTATTATATAATATCTTGCAATAGGATTGGATTATACTGAATAAACAATATAAGATGAGTAAGAGCTTTTCTAAGAGATTATGAAGAATTGAAAGTTATAAAGCATTAATGTGAACAATTAATTTTTTTAATAAATTTATATCCCATCGAGTTTTAAATACTACATTTCTTTTATTGTTAGTTTTATTTGTGACAGCATTCTGGAATTATCTTAGATTATTCCTTAATATCTCTTCTTTGTTGCTAAATTTTCATCTCTTTCTTTCATCAATTTGGTTATGTATTACTACAATGTTATTAGAAACCAACTTAGTTATTGAAACCAATTTAGTTTTTTGTAACTAATAATCATATTCTAAAGAAACTAATTTGATTACTGAAAACCAGAAAACAAAGATTACTGGAAATTGGATAAAAACGTTAATTAAAACTAATTCGGTTGTTGGAAATCAAAAACCAATTTGGTTACTAGAAACACTGAGAAACTAATTTTGTTACTAAAAACTATTTTAGTTTCTTGTAACCAAGATATTTAGAAAAATGTCACTGAATGTCGTGTGAAAAAATAATTATTTCAGGAAGATCGTATTTTTAGTATTATTTTGGAAAACTTAGGTATAAATGTTCAAATCCCGACTTAAATCGCCCACTAGGGCCACCGACTTACATGAAGGCCCATTTAGAAAAGAAAGCCCATTGGTTATCACACACAAACAACTACCATATCCTTTTCTCTGGGATAAAAAGAAAATGCCGGCAAAGCAAAAGGAGCAATTTTAGCGATCCATTTCTGTATGTAAGAACCCTAATTTTACGATTCGATTCGATTCGATTCAATTCAATTCAATTTCATGCTTTTTATCTCTGAACCCAGAAATTCGAATTCATAATCAAGATTTAGAGAGAGAGAGAGAGAGAGAGAGAGAAAGAGAGAATGGGAGGTCATGGAGGTCTGAACATTCTTCCCCAGAAACGGTGGAATGTATACAATTTTGAGAACAGAGAGAAAGTCCGCAAAGACGAAGAAGCCGCCGCCAAAGAAGAGCAGCTTAAGCGCGAGCAGGCCCGCAAGCGCGATTCCGAGTACCGTCTCGAACAGCTTCGTGCTGCTCGTGGCTTGGCTCCTGTCATCAAAGCCGCCGCGGCCGCCGAAGGGCCCAACGAGCCCCAGCCCAAGTCGGCCCACATCAATCTCTTTGAAGGGATTAAGATCTTTGATCCAATTAAGGGCTCAGAGAACGAGAGAGAGAGGGGTGATGAAAGAGATGGTGGGTCTAAGAAGAAGATGAAGCTGATGAAGAAAGAGGAGGCAGAGAAGACCAAGGTTGTGAGCGCGGAGGATGAGAAGTACAGGTTGGGTTATGGACTCGCTGGGAAAGGAGTCAAGCTCCCATGGTATCTTGAGAGAAGAGGTGCTGAGGAGGAGGATGGTTTGAATGTTGAGGGTGGGCAGAGCAATGGGTCGTCCACGGAGGAAGCCAAGAAGAGCGGGAGGAAGAAGAAGACGATGGAAGAGTTGAGAGAAGAGCGTCTTAGAAGAGAGAAACGGGAGAAGGAAAGGGAGCGTGCTTTGATCACCCCTAGAGATAGAGATAGAGATAGATATAGAGTCAGAGATGGAGCTAATCCAAGGCATAGAAATAGAAAGTTTTCTAGGAGGTAAGTTAAAGTCACACTGGGTCTTTATGCTCTCCTTTACTGCTTTTGAATCTCTGATCTGAAGCCTACCTTGGTAGTTCTTCTCTTCTAAAGTCCAGTGCGTTGCCTTTTTATTTTTGTTTTTGTTTTTAATTTTTGCCTCCACCATGGTTGATTGTGGCTTTCAGTTAGTTTTGCACCTGCATTTTGTTTCAGTATTGTGTTTGGCATTGAATCTTTTGCGCTACAATTTTCAGCTTTTGTTGATATACTAGTACTTATTACCGGCGTAGCATAGATCATAACTTGTATATCTTAAGTTCCATTAGTTCTTGATTATGTACAATATTACCTTTGTGTCACTTCTTTCCGTGGATGATTTAAGAAACTTTAAATGACGCATAGTGTCCTTCAGATTGGCATTTTAAGTCCTGATTTACTTTCTCAAAAACATTCGTATTCAATAGACTGTATAACAAGATTTCAATTTTGAGCAACTCTATGACAATGGAAGCAAAGCAACAGAAAGCATTATGGCTAGAAAGCAAATGCTGTAATTCCTCATTCAGTAATTACTTGTCACTCTTCTAGAGCGAATTCTCTGTTGGTAGTGTGAAGAGCCGACCGAATAAGTAGAGTATAATATTATTTACCTCATAATGATTCTGTGAGTAAATGTAACATATTTCTGCTCTTCACTTTGGCAGGGTGTGAGACTCTGAGTGCGACTGAGACAAGGGAACAGTTTGTGTCCAAGTTTTTGCAATGCTTATATGTAGTTCCCCCTTGTTTGTACCGAAAATCTCGAGTCTCTTATTTGAGTTTCGAATCCGCGGAGAATGGAACAGCCGCGTTCTTATTTTCCTCATTTGAGGAAAGAAGTGTGTGCATTTGCCTAAAGTTGTACCATGATTCTTTTATATGATACCTACTGCTGTATCCATGAAGAATTCGTTGAAGAAGATGATGAATGCATAGGGAATCGTGTGCGAATTTCCCTGCTGGGATTTCTTATTGTTCGATTACCCCTTTTAGATGAATTACCATCTTTTGTTATTTTATGTTTGTGTTGACGTACGAATTTCACTGTCATGTGGATCATCGGATCTTGTATAGCTAAATCTTGTTCAGTTCAAATACGGAAAATAAATACAATATCGTCCAATTCCATTCAACAGAGTTATTCAAGATAGTTCTTTATCTATTATTTATCATATATTATTTTTTTACCTCAAGAGTTTCGCTTGCGATGATTCTTCATGTAAAATGCTTAAAACAGCATATATCAATATCAAATTTCTCTTGAAAGCCAACTAAAATGCTTATAGTACAACCAAGAAAACTCTCCCCCACTATTAAACTATCGAAAGACTCGAAAGCCAACTAAAATTTACAAAGAACCAGAAACAAAAGAGTTGGTCACTTGAGCCCTTTACGTACAGACATGTATAAGTTTAACAGAGCTTACTCGATCTGCACCTGGCGGACGTGCTTTTGCTTCTCCTCGTCCTTAACCTTGGGAATCACCAACTTGAGAACTCCATCCTTCATGCGGGCCTTGATGGAATCGAGCTTGTAGACGATAGGGGAAAGGTCCAGTCGGATAGAGTACCTCCTACGGCCGCTCCCATCTTCCTCTTCCTGATCATCTTGCTTGGCCTCTCCTTTGATGATGAGATTGTTGTGTTCCATTGAGACCTTAACATCGTCTTTGCTCAACCCCGGCATGTCTATCCGCAGATGCAGAAAGTTCTCGTCCTCCTTCACGTCCCACCCTCTCCTCCACACACCACTAGTACCACTAGTGCCACTGCCCACAAATGGTGCCTCCATCAACTGGTCCATCCAGTTCAGAACCTGGCTCAAGCTTCTTGTTGGTGAAAATGGATCAAACACCGCGTCTGCATGCATGCAGATATATATATCAAAAACCTTGTACTGGCCGGTCAACCAGAAAGTCTGATTTTACCATCCAAAGCCAAAACGTTTCAAATAAATATTTACATATAACATACCTGAGAAAATGGCGGGAGTAGAGTCGGGGTGGCGAGACAGGGACCTATCCGAGCGGCATTTGACATCGACGGAGCGCTTGTCGTCGTCTTTGGCGGACTGAGTGTTGGTGTTGAAGGAGCGATAAAGCGAAGGAGCAAGGGTAGCAGAGCGAACAGGGTTGAGCAGCTTGGAGAAGAGGGTGGGAGCTCCGGCCCTTCTCAGAGGGCTTGACAAAAACGAAGCCATTTTGGAATTTGAGAATTATTTTTGTGTCACAAAGAAGATGGAAGTTTCAACTCTTTTTGGCCTTTTCTTTCTTTTTTTTTTTTCCTTCCCGGTGACAGATGCTGCGTTCGGTGCTCTGTAATGTAATGTGTTGGGTTTAAGGAGGTTGGGGGTGGGTGAGACCTGACGTGGCCTCTTATGAGGAAACCAGATTACGTGGACGAGCAACTCCAGAAGGTTACGTGGAGAAACTTCGAGACCGTTAGAGAGAATTAGCTTCCAGAAAATTTTTCTTCTTCTTTTTTATTTTAATTTACTTTGTTTTCACCTTTTAAGTCTTTAGGTGCTTGATGCATTCTGAGCCTCTCAGGGATGTTACAACTAATCATATGAAATTTACTATTCATCATACAACCAATAAACTAAGAGGGACCTTGTCCGCTATAATTTAATTAATCTTCCATGACACCCACCAATCATCATGGAAAACCATCGATTGTTAATTACGTGGGATCTCTAATTAATTTATAATACGATAAAACCCAACAATGTGAGAAACTGGCATTTTCCTTGCCAGAGCAGGTTCGGAAGAATGACTTCACTATCACATATCAGAATGCCCCAACAAAAATGTTTTCCACATGATTCAACAATAGAATAAGACAATCCTCATGCATAAGGTCCTTGTCAGCATAGATTATTAGATTGGTGTTGATATGTCAGTTCCAATGCAGGGAATGCAAAAGGATAAATTTTAACTCTGGTTTATGTGTATACCTTTTCCTTCCAAGAAAATCCAAATAAGGGTCACAAATCAGATAATCAGTGATGAATCAAAATTATTACGAAATCAAGAATTACCTTGCAGCACACTTAAAATGTATAAATTTATTAACAGTCACAGGAGATACTGTTAGCAGGATCTCCCTAGTTGAACCATGAAAGAAGCAAAATGAAAAATCCTCCCTTTAAGTTACAAAAAGAATGGCATGTTACCGAAGACCATAAGTTAAACAAGCACTACTTACTGCAAAGTCCAGCAACTACAAGACCCATCAACCCCACCTACATTGTTACTTTCACAAGGCTAACAACTAACACAAAGCACCACCTCCTCTTGATTACTTTCCTCTCGTCCCGTCATCATTCTTCAATAATTTTGGGTCCAAAAAGGAATAGAGAAGGAAACAGTATGTGATATGATTTATAGTAGAGAGATGCTTACGTCCTCTTCATAAGATATCCCAAAATAATGCCAAGCAAGCCGATAAAGATGACAAACACAAACGAAACACCACCGCTGCGGTTCTTGCTGCCTTCACGTCTCAGAAGTTCCTGCACAATGTATAAGGATCCACCAAGTAACCGTCTGAACATATATATCATAAATAAATGATGAAAGAAAGTGCACTTCTAAAAGGCACACAGCCAAGTACCAAGAAACTGGATAAATGCCGGGTCATGCAGCTAAAGCAATACTAGCACTTATGTTATTTCTTAAAATTAGTTTAGACAAATCTAAAAGCCGTAAAGCTAATAGAAAGAATCGAGCACAAAGTATTTTGGATTCTCAGATCCAATACCATACGGACGACACTCTGATAAAACAGCCCCCCTCGACAATGTAATACTTCTTTGATTGGCAACAGTAAACCAATGTATACCTCGATGCCGATGGACATTGAAGAATTTCATATATTGTTATTAAACCATTTTTTTTTTCTCCCAATATGTACGAGACATCACAGTGCATTAGCTTTGCAGATTGCTAGTATATCTACTGGTTAGTTTGATGTCATCATAACATTCTAGGAATAACTAAATTGGTAAGGAACTGATTCCTATAAAAACGAATAATTTAACCATTTGGAGCAATATACTATGCATATATATAATTCTTTCAAGAAAAATATGCATGTTAGGGCCTTACCAGCTCCTGGCGAAGCTTGCTATTTTGTTGAATTGCACTGTTCTTTTCCTCAGTCAATCTCGAAATAAGGGCTTTTGCCTGCAATATAAAAACAACATTGTAAACGTTGTGAAAAAAAGAATCATACAGGACAGAACACCTACTAAAACAAAATACCCTTTATAAAAGAACATAACACAAATCAAACTGAACAAGAGCTACAGAGTAGCATGACACAGAAACATCATATGACTTCAAAGACAATGGCAAGATTAATAATGGAAACTACTGATATTCCTTCATGTGTGCTGATGAGCGCTTAGTATTTAAACAGAGATAAAAAGACCTTGTTAACAAATTCCTCTAGCTGTCACAGCTAAAATTCAAAGAAAGAAAAATAAAAAGTAAACTGCGAGAAGAGAAGAAGACCACAAAAAAGACATGAGATGTCTATGCGAATGCTGTGTATGTATGTGTGCATGTGCAAAATTTTAACTTTCTGCATTACAAACATAAACCAGAAACTGATTTCACAAGCTCAAATGAACTTCTATTCTCCTCTTTAAGTTTACCTCCAAAGATTTGTCCTGAAGCTCAGGCCGATCAGCCAATGACCTAGCAGCCTGTGATCACCAGTAAAACACATGATCTCGTCAATTTTCTGTCAATATGAAATTTATATATAAATTGGCCTAACTAGAATTCGAACCCCTACCCTCCCACACACTCACACACGCTCTCAAGAATCCTAGACCAATTGAGCTAACCGCAATTGACAACTGTCTGTCAATATGGAAGCTCATAATCATTCAAAACGTATTCAGCTCAAGTACTCACAGTGGCAAACTCAGCACCATTAACATTTCCATTCTCCGAAACAGAACCTCTCGGTGAAGATCCTTCTTCTGAACCTTCTGCCACCGGAGAGGGTGGTTGGGGAGGAGAGACATAAACCACTCTCAATTTGCATTCCTCGACCACGTGCCCTGCGTCCTTATTAAACTACATGAAACCCAAAAGCTCAAAAGTCAATATGATTAAAAACGTTCCATGATGTTCTTCTTATACAAGTAAAGATTTCTCTCTGTACAAATTACCATCTCGGCATTAATATCCTTGGCAGTAATACCATCATTCACTCTTACGCTCTGAAGAAGAAACTTGTCCCTGCATTGCATATCTTGAGGGGCCTCCTTTTGAGCTTGCATGGTGACTAAACGACAAAAACCAGAACAAACATGATTAAACTAAAATTGAATAACACTCGACTGACTCTACGGATGTATATGACTGAGAAAAAAAGAAAAAAGAAAAAAAAAGTTGGAGGAGGAGGAGGAGGAAGCACCTATAACATCACATGTGGAACGAGGTAAGACAACTCCCGTGTTGGGACGAACACAGTACTTCTTAGGATTGGTGGTTTTAACCTGAACGAAGGAAGGAACAAAATTCATGGTATCTATCAGGAACAAGATCCAGGTTTTAAAATACCCAAATTAAGAAGATCTCGAATGTTAAAATTGGGAGACTGTAGTTGAAAACCCAGAAAGGGATTACCTTGAAAGCGACATAGCTATCGGTTTTATTGGACAATTGAAGCGAACAAGAGATCTGCTTCTTCAATTCGACTAATGAAAACCCAAAAACAAAAGACAGTGAAAAGAAAAGAAAAGAAAAGAATAGAATAGAGAATGAACAAATCCAAAAGCTAAGAAGCTGAGATTAGAGATTAGAGATCCAAAAATCCAAAATCCAAAGAGACTTACAGGGAAACTTGAGCTCGACAGGCTCGATGCTAAGAAGTTCTCCTGTGCTCATTTCGTCAGTTTCAGAACAAGAGGCGGACAGATCGAGACACCACTACGCTTCCGATTTGAGTTTTTGGGAATTTGAGAAATAACCAAAACCAGATTTATCTCTCTCTCTCTCTCTCTCTCTCTCGACTGCCCAATTCGCTTTATTTCTCTCTCTCTTTTTTTGGTTTTTAAGGGTTACAATTATGATTCTTTTCTAATTTTTAATTATTTTTTTGGTGTGTGGTTTTATTCATAGACTAATTAAGTACAAATTAGTGAACATGTAAAGAAAAATAAAAATGAATGGAACTCACTCACTCACTATTCTATTTTGGCATTATTGTTGTCCTACTCCAAACAAACCTCATTTTACTATTCTCTCCATTTTGTTACTTTTTAATTTTATAATTTCTAGTCGTTAATAATGTGCTTTATTTTTATATTAAATACTATCTCAATAAAACAAAAAAAAACAAAAAATGTGTTCCTGAGAAAGAGCAGTGTTTTCTTCCTAATGAGAAAAGTTAGAAGAAACTTATACCTACAATACAGAGTGTCATACGCATTAAACACTTTTTTTTCTTTTTTTTTGCATTGCTTTAATTCAAGCATATGTTGTTATTTTGTTGTCATCCCAACAAGAATTTTGATAATACGTGTCGGCAATTTTTAAATGTGACCTCAAAACCTAGCTTGTACCAAACAACATCACTTATGTATCTCGCACATATAAATAGACAAAATTAAAATTAGAATTACAAAAAAAGTGAGATGGTATTTATTACATTAGAAAAAAAAAAAAAGAGAGATTGCATCTACTTATTATACTTATTATGAGAATAATATAACATCTATCGACATTCTCCCGTTAATAGTTACATAAATAATAATATGATAATGACTTTAATCACCTCTAATATTAAGCTTAAAAAGCTGATATCCATAATCTTAGCTTTTAAAAAAAGATAGTAATAATAAAATTAGCTATGTGAATATCATCAATCACAACCAGTATTCTCTAAGCAAAGGCTCTCAAACTACTAGGACCGGACGGCTACGGTTTCCACAATTTGCAGTAAAGTGATACACAGGCGACCACTCTTAACTATTTAAAATGAAATGGCACATTGGTTATGTACCTGCCTATCTAGTATATGCCAAGATATAGGGATAAAGGAACAAGGACCACTCTGCAGAGCTTCAATCCTTGCTTCAGAAGGTTGCATAGTCTTTTTTTTTTGGTGCTAAGAAGAATGCAAACTCCGAATACAAGAGTTGTTGACCCCAATACTTCCAAGCAAAGCTAATAAATATCATTTGCCTAAACCTGCCAACCCTAATACCAGTGCCAATCATTTGGTGTGTATTCCAACTTCTCTTGTTTCTATCAGAAATAAATAATCTCATGTGCTTTGATATTTGTAAACCAAAGTAGAATTATCACATGATTGCCTTATTTTTTTTGCTGACGAATATACATTATAGTGACTCCAAAGTCCTTGGGTGATAATCTTACATCTATTATTATCAGTTATGATGCGGGAATTAGGAGTCGTACAATCTCCAAAATGATCATCCCATAAGGGAAAAGGGATGGTATTGTGCACTGCACTGTGCATTGATTGTGCATGGTCAAAGCATCAAAACCAGAACCCAATCATGATTCCACTCTCCACTCATGGCCTGGCTTCCCCACACTCAAAGCTCTCTTTCTTTTTTGAAAAAGAAAAAAAAAAATAAAAAGGCTCTCTTTCTTTTTAAAGCTAATACCATTTGGTATATTAAGCTCAATTCAATAGCTTTTACATAAGCTATATAAGTATTAGTTGTAAAATGTGCTTTTCCATTACCCAATAAGCCCAAAAAGTATCTTACAACTTTAGTCATTTACTTTCTTCATCGTTGTAATATGTGATTTATTAATGCTATGGATATGTGTGTCCTTTCAGTGTAGAAACTTGATTTATGATTATGAAATATCAACAAGATGATAAATAATACACTAAATTCAAACTTGGGTTTCCAACACTCTCGTCGAGCTCCATTTGGAATCTGTATTTTGGAGGTAGGAAAAAAAAATTGCGATGAAAAATTCATGAAAGAAATAAAAAAAAAATTTAAATGTTTATAGAACTTTATTTTAATATTTTTTATTTTACTAATTAACGCGTCAAAAGTTTACATATTAAAAATTGACATCAAATCAAACTCGCTTTTCTTGAAAAAAGTTTCTATCATTTTTTTTTTCCCAATCTAAACAAGAGAAAATGAAATTTTTTGAATTTTTTATCTTAATTTCTCTTCAAAAATCAAAGTTCCAATGTTCTGAGGTCTTCAATTTGTAGACCAAGGGCCAGAGATTCACACAAAGTATGTCAACAACTCTCATTTGGAGCCATCAATGATACAGTAAAAATCGGACCTCTGTTATCAATTTATCACTTATCAAACAAATCTGGGTATACACTCAATAATGACAATAATGACGAAGATCAACAATATAGGTGAATTACCTAAAGCATAAAAAATCTTTTATTAGTAAACAACATGGTCATCATACGTGAAAGACGGTAAACACGTTAAACTCCACACAATTTAGACACCTAAAATTTCCGCATTGGATATGTTCTCTTGAATAAGGGTGTTCAAAACTTAAAAAATAGCCGTTCAAGTAAATTTACTAAATTCAAATTGGGTTTCCAAAACTTGTCCCAAAGAGTTTCTCATGTCTCCAATATGACAATTAATCAAAAACCGACACATTAAATTTGAGCATGTTTTATTAATAAGACCAGTACCAGTTAACAAGCATGGAGATAACGTTTTGGCTACTTACTCTATTCGTTTCTTCAAGTTGTTTTGCCAGATCCTCGGTTTTCTGCAATACAAAACAATTAATATGCATGCATATCATCTGATTTATGGTGTCTAAACTCTTAAGAAATAGTCTAGTATTATTAACAAACTCTTTTGGTCTCTGCAAGTTCTGCTTCCAAAGCCTGATATTAGCATATTTGGGTTCCACATATAAATACAGTGAATCCTATTGAATATTGCATTGTTCCACATATCATATTTCGTTTCCTCTTGTTGTGACTATTCTACTTATTATTGTAGATATAAGTCTCTGAGAAATAAGTTAATGTATATACTAGAGCCTTACCAGTTCCTGGCGAAGCTTGCTATTTTGTTTGATTGCATTGTTCTTTTTCTTATTGGTCATTCTCAAAATAAGAACTTTTGCCTGCAATTGTATATAGACTGTTGTACACAATGTGAATCAAGTAGACACGACGCCTACTAAAGCAAAACATCCTATATAAAGTAGAGGACACCAGTCATGCTAATAGAACTACGTGGTGTCTCCATGTGAATGTGTGTTTGATTGTGCAAGAATTTTACTTTTTCTGCATTACACACATAAAACCTACAAATTGATTTCACGAGTTCAAATAATCTTCTAGTCTCCTCTTAAGCTTCCAGATGTGAGGATTTGTCCCGAAGCTTAGGCTGATCGACCAAAGCACTTGTAGCCAGCTGTGTATCACCAGTAATAAAAATTATTTCATCAACCTTCTGTCAACATGGAGCTAGAATATTAACTACTCATCAAAAAATGTTTCAACATTTGATCAATTACTACTCACACTGGCAAACTCAGCACCCTTGGCTTTTCCATTCTCTGAAACAGAACCCCTCTGTGAAGATCTTTCTTTTGAACCTCCTACCACCAGAGAGGGAGGTTGTGAAGGAGAAACAAAAACCACCCTCAATTTGCTTTCCTCATGAACCATATCGTGCCTTGCCTCCTTATTGAGCCACGTCAGACACAAAAGTAAATGTATAATTCGAAACATTTTATCATATTCTTCAGATATGTTAACTAATTCATGGCTTCTTTAGTACACATTCAAGGCACAAATTTTCTAGAATCCCTCCACATAATTAATTAAGGCTATGTCTAGTAGGAGTGAAGGATGATAGGATGGAAGGAACCTATATTACGAGAAGTGAGAGAAGAAAGAGAATATTGTTCTCTAATTATATTTGGTACGAAAGTAAGGAGAGAAGACCAAAATCCTTTCTATTATTTGGTTAGAGGGAGAGGTGGAAGAAAGGGAAAAGATTATAGTTAGAGTAACTACTCTATTACTTGAGTAGGTATCTTCTTCTCAAAATCTCCCCAATTTTGAAAAGACTGAAAGTTGGTTAAAATTAAGGAATTGAAATCCATTGTCTAATCCATTCCCTCCTAAAATCCCTCTTACCAAATAACCATCATACCCCAAATCTATCCAATAATTCCCTTACCCCTCTCCTTTCTTCCACTTCTTGCTCCTACCAAACACACTCTATAGAGTTAAAATAGAGGATTAAACATGATATTCAAATCAAATATAGGGGTATTTTTGAGATTATTCTGATATAAGAGTCGAATACCCACAACAATAAATAATAAATAATAATAGGTGAATTAGGATATAACTAAAGCTCTACCAGAAGGCTACATCATTGCCTTTCTTTCTTAAAACTCCTAATTGGGTTATATCTGTTATCAGTTATCACGCTGACCAAATCCTGTTGAATATTCTGCAATGTGCATGGTCAAAACTTAAATACCACAAGGTCCTGAACCTTATCAGATAATAGATCCACTTGTCTAGTAGATTCAATAGCTTTTGCAAATTCTTAAAAGCTCATTAATATTAGTTGTAAAATGCGCTTTTCCATTAACCAATAAGGCCAAAACGTGTATTACAACTTTAGTCATTTCCTTTCTACATCGTTTTGATATGTGACATGCCCATATCAGTATATTATTAGATATATTTTGACTTTCCTAGTAGAAACTTGATTTATAAGTAGGAAATGACAATAAGAGGAAACGTATATTATACTAAATACAAACTGGCCGGCCGGGTTCCCAACACTCGTCCCTAAAATGTTCTGAGGTCTTCAATATGCAGAGCCAGTCCTTCCAAGGCCTGCCAAGAGAGACAACATCAAATTAAGCATATTTAATTTAGACCACTACCAACATGAATAATGAACATGGAAAATGTTTTGGCTACTTACTATCTTGGTTTCTTCAAGTAGATCCTCTAGTGCCTCAATTTTCTGCAATAAAAAACAATTAACATGCATCTGATTTATGATGTTTTAAACTCTAGGATAGGAAGTTGTATTTGTTAAACTCAAAACTCACTGTTTTGGTCTCTGTGAGTGCTGCATCCAAAGCCTGGATTTTCTGTCATGCCAGCTTATTAGCATTTTTCCGATTCCACGCATAAATAAAGTGAATACACACTGAAGATGTTTATTTGTTTGGACACAATCTAAATTTTGTGTGTGTGTGTGTGTGTGTGTGTATGTTCGCGTGAGGTGGCGACAAATTAACAATAAAACAAGACAAGTTTTCAGATTATTGTTTACCATATTGCGTGTTAAGGCAGATTCTGAAGCTGTTTCGTTGTCATCATCGCCGTTGTTTTCGTCATCTGTTGTTGAGATTGCCTGCAACATAAAAATGAAGCTAGAAGCAACCTTGTCAACTATAGTACTATAGTCTGCATTTTAAGAGCTAGAGTAATAATCTTTTAGAAGATAAAGAAGAAGAGTAAGATTAAGAAGTTGACCTGAACAATTTCTGCAATTTCTGGATTATTCCAGGGCCCTTTGTCGCTCAATAAGCAACCACCATAGTCGGCACATGTGCAGTTTCCGCCCAGAAAAGTTGGCAAATAACTGCCAGTGGAACATATTTTGTAACCTTTATAGTGCAGTACTTGATCCACTATAAATGCTTTTACATAAGATTATTTATTTTATGACACAAACTCAATGCAGTTAAACATATCATTATCATATGCAAACTATTTAAGATGAGCCATATATTAGTACAAGATTCTTAAGCACTTGCGGCTTGAAATGCTACCTCAGATCAATAACTTCAAGCAGGTCATCAAGGTAGTTGTATCCCAAAACCTATGGTAGAAAAGTTCCATTGCAATTCAGAGTAAATCACAAATAGAGGCAATACATCAATTATATATTACGGATGAGAAGAATCCATACTTTAATCTTGGCTAGAGTACGTGCATCCAAAAAAGCCTTCAGTACTTTCCACAGCATTTTAAACCCAGAACCAGCATTCACAATAAAGAGACGATGCAGAGTCTGAGAGTAATATCATAATCCCCATCTTACATTATTGAGTAAATATATGTTGAGATATATGGTACTTGGTATTTCATTCAAGGGTAACTAAACGTTTTCGTATCCATCCCTGAAAGAACACTGCCGTTTGTTAAATACGTACCTCTGGGTAGTAATTGCTGTCAATCTTCTGAATTTCCATAAAGATATATCTTGCAGGCTTTGAGAAATTAGCCAATCCCTATTCAAAGACAAAAGATTTCAATAACAGAAAAATGTCCTTGTAGAGATCAAGATATGAGTGAGAGTGAGAGAGATCGTTTTACCACTCCCTGCACATCTAGAATACTTGTTGTGGAAGCAACATGCTTCTTAGCTGCAATTGAACATGCAGGGTATCTCAACTTCAATGTTTTCTCTTGTTCTGATACATGATACTTGACAAATCTTTCAACCGTGGTTACTTGTAGTAGTTCATTTAGATCTACCATTCCAATCCTTTCGATGTATACTGGTCTACCATATCGATCAACACCGTGATAACCATGTGGATAGCATTTCTTTACCCTTTCATACTCCTCAAACTTAAATTCCTGCACCAATCATTGTACATCGAATATCAAAATGGAGAAATGCAAATAAATATATATATATCTAGTGGCACAATTAATAGTTGAAACGAGGTTTAACAGATCGAAGCCATTTTTTAAGGCAAAAATAAACACAAGGTACAGAGAGGGTGAGTACAAAACTCACCTTCGGAATTGCATCAACTCTATACTCTTCCCTCCAGTTAAGGTAATTTAAGAACATTTCTTTTGCTTTAGCAAAATCAAAATCCCTCATTCGAAGAAATCTAAAGTCACCCCAAAAGAAAGAAACAGAAAACACACATTTTTTAAGCATCAATCAAGTATGCAAAGCATGTAAAAAAGATTAATAGATCATATAGGAGTACAAACAAAGTATTAAGAGGTGCTAAGGCATATATATATATATATATATATGTGACACAAAATGTAATATTGATGGAACTAACTATTTCAGTTCCATCTTAAATCTGAAATGGACTTACCGCAAAAGGGTATGATAATCATTGTGCTTTGGTGGAAGCTGAACCTCAAGGAAAAGCATTTCGCTGAAAGATTGAACAAGTTTTTCGTCTTTTGGATCATGAGCTCCCTCAAGAATTAATTGCATACTTTTAGTCCTTCCGATTTTCTTCAATGAACCACCAAGCTTGATAGGGTAAGACAACATTGACTTGAAGCCTGAAGAAGGTTTTTCTTGCTTTATCGGTGGCAGCTGCCAATGGCATTCAATAGGAGGGTGAATGATTTTAGTCTTCTTTGGGGTTTTCCGAGATTTCTGCCAACTCGACGAGGATTCTTCGCCTTCTCCACCACCACCTCCACCTCTTGTTATGTCTATTCTACTATCGTTATCCTTTGAATTATGCATGTGGAAGCAACAAAAGTAGTGTCCTTGTGAAATACAGTTTGTAAGGGATTCAGTTTTACCCAACTTTGTGAAGTTGTGACGTTGTGTCATGCAAAACAAAAAGTCAGCTATTTGGGATTTTTTTTTTTTTCTTTTTTTCCCCAAACAAAAGCAACTAAAGCTAACAATGTTACCTTATGTCTATTTGAAGCAAAACAACTCAGAATGAATAAGATTCAGATAATGTGAAAAAAGAGAGAGGTAGCTATAGCATTGCATTGGCGGCTTAGTTTGACGATGATACAGACACAAAAGGGTGGGAATTAATGCACAGACAGCAATGAAAAGGAGGAACCAAATGAAACAGCGGCAGACCAATCAAAGAATGAAACATGCGAAAGTGTAAAGCAATGTTAGAAGGGATGAGGTATGGAATCAATGCTTTGCTTGCATTTTCCAAACGTTTGGTTTGAGCGCCAAGGAATCACAACTAAACACACAACTCAAGGTTTCGCTTTTGACACGAGATGTGCGTTTGATGAGATGAGAGGTCTAATCTGGTCTGGACCAAGTTTTTAACCAATGAGAGGAGTTCTTCTATAAATAGTAGTTTTAGAACTCAACTTTTCTCATATAGCAGTTAATTTAACGTGTTTAGAAATATAACAGTTTTTCTGGGTTTTAACCGAAAATTCACCTACTGCGATTTTAAATCTCAACTAGTTAGTTAATAAAAATCAACCAGTCAATTGCCAAAACTCAATCACTCAGTAGTCAAACCTCGACCAATCAGTAGACAAAATCTCAACCGGACAGTTGAAAAAGCTCAACCTACTAATAGACAAACCTCAATTATTTTGGAGAAAATTAGGAGCTGATTTAAAACTTTACAATAAAAACTGCTATTAAAAGAATTGCTAAAAGTAAAAGCTTACTTTCTCAATCTGCTACTGAGCCTAATTTCCTTAAGATGTTGGTTTTATGGAAATTAGTCATAATACCCCTTTTTTTTTAGCATATTTGAATACACACCACTTAAAAAAAATGAATGCATACTTGTCTTTAAGTGTACATTTCATGTATAAAATATGTGTGGTATTTATTTGCAGTAGTGCATATTTATACGTGTACGTGTAGTATACATTTCGTCAAAAAGCCAGCACGAATTTATTAAAACACTACGAGTAGCTATTAAATATTCTTTTAAAAAAAAAGGTATTTATGTAATTTTTTCCGTGGATTTCTGGTCAAAGATAGCATAGGCACAGGCTTCTAAGTGTCGGGAATTTGGTCATGGGTAGGAGTAATTTGTGCAAAAATGACTTTTTTGCAACTATTTTCAGGTATTTTTTCAAGAGTAGTCATAAAAATTATATCTAACATCTTTTGTGACCTATCACAACATTTCTAAAAAAGAGTTCTTTTGTGACCTATCGTAAGATGTCTAAAAAGGAATTCATAAAAATCGTAACCTTCATGACTAGTCCTGTTAGAGATAATTCCAGCGGTTCCGGAGTATGGGAGCCGAGGGAGTAGAAAGTTCACGGCCCGAGGTCTTGCCGCACGACACGAGAAGAAGCCTTGCAACTAGGGTCCATGCATCACAACCTGAATGGAAGCCTTACGACCTGAGATTGCACCGCAAGACCTGAGAGAAAGCCTCGTGACCCGAGGACACGTTGCGAGATCCAAAAGGTGAATTCACGGATTGTGGGTAAGTCCTACCATCAGGGTGTGCCTCAATACCTAGGAATACCTCGGGGACCGAGTTAAATCTCCTTTTTATTCGGACAATGGCCCGAGGCCGCTCTGAACCCTATAAATTACGGGTCATTATTGTTCTGACCCCCTGACAGTTGCCTCTAACTCCCAGCCTAGGGTGTACTACGCCGGCAAATAGGTTTGTAGCTGAACTGCTACAATGCCAGAGGTCTCATCGCATTACATGCACCTCCCTCAGCCAAGATCAATGGCAAGGATCACTGAACTCCTCCCCGAGACGATCCAACGGTTCTAATGCTCATCAAATTGCCTACTTAAGGCCCTCAACTACCATACTGAGAGTAAGCTGAAACTGAGGTCGAAACTCTACCTTTCTCTCTCCTCGTTTATATTTCTCTCATTAATAGCTCTCTATCAGAGACTTCCTCTCACACCTGATTGTTAACTTAAGCTTCGGAATCCATTTAGCAGGTATCATGCCAGTACCTAGTGCCCTCACCCCCTATTACTACCTTGGGACCCTGAGGTCAGGACAGATATCACCTCTATGCTCTCGAGCTCGAACCTAGCCCATAGAAAGGAAGTTTTGACTCAATTCTTAATAACAACCGGTGACTAATTTTGCTTTCACGCTCCTTTATAGTAGTGTTGAGAAGAAATTTTACACCAACAAGTCCTATAAGAAGTCAAGTAAATATTTTTAGAAGGACAATCTCGTATTTTTGTTCAGCTAGCCTCCAGTTGTTAGTCATAGAAAACGTATTCTAGAACAATCTCAAAAAGGTCACCATGCCCTAATTTATTAAGTAATTACATACAATACAACATGACTAAGAAGTTGGTCAAGCATGTTTGTGCAAACTTAAATAAGTTGCACTAACACGACACGACTACATTTGGAGAAATAAGGTAAAATAGACTATAATAACAGTGTATTTTGGAAAATAGACAAATTGCAAAAGCTGTTTGCAAAATTAGATAGTCATACCTTTGACTGCTTATTCTTTGGTAACATTTTATGATTATGATTCAGTAATATAGTCATGTGATTAATACATTCTAACAGCCCTTATTTTTCATAAATTGATCATGAACAGCTCACATTCTTGATCTATTTTGAATAAATTTTATATTCAAAGATAATAAGCTTCTTATACCCAAAAACAAATATTGACTGCTCCAACATTTGGTCGTAACGTATATATTCAGTGTATTTATCTTGGTTCTCCTTCCCATCTTTGCTGAAATTTTTGAAGACAAGAATTTTAGGAGATAGATTCTAACATTTATATGAAATTTTAATTAAGAACTATCTCAACAACCCATTATGGGCTTATAAGCCGCTAAGGTTGCATGAATGAACATCGTTTCCTGAGTTATTGGATTATACAAAATCTAGAAGTTGTAAGTTTTAGATTATACGCTAACTAAAAAGCTGGACACTCTATATAAAACCTTCTCTTCCAATGATGTAAATTAAAGTAAAACTTGCGGTAATCTTATTATGTTTTAAATAAGAGGAATATTAAACAAAAGACATTCTTATTAGATCTCTTGATTTATTATTAGCACTTTGCTGACAATAATACCATAAAAAGAATGTGCATATATCTTTAAAAAATCCAACTTGAAATTCTAATAATATTTTATTTGTTTTTGGATTTTTTTCCCCCTAAAAAAATGAACACTTTTTTTTTTTTTTTTTTTTTTTTTTTTTTTTGTTTTTGTTTTTTTGCTGTATAAGAAAGAAAAGGAACAATGGCTGGCTGCTGAATAAAGCAAAAGAGTAACAAAGTGGACCAACGACAAATCATTGCAATATTTAAAAATTTGGTGCAACTAGTGTGTCGTTTATAATGAATTTCTTTGTCGTTATATATTTTGTTTGTTTTTGTGGCCGAAAGTTCACGTCTATCAAGTGGTAGAGATTTTAGGCACTAATTAGATCCTAAAATGGCATCTACTGTATAATATCTGCATGCCATAACGCAACAAACCATGGAGTCCCCAAGCTCATTGAAGCTTACGTTTCTACATACTTGTGGTTTTCTTTTTTTTTTTTTTTTTCTTTATATTAACGTGATGGTATTATATGACACTGAACAGCAATAAAATATTAATAGTAATGATTGATATATACATATTCAATTATTGTTGAAGTCAAACTATCCATGCCATTGCATCAGCTTAAGTTTTCGTCTAAACATCCACGTTATTCTCTTCTTAGCAAAGAAATAGGAAAGATGCCACCATTCAATTTTTGGTGAAACTATACTTTGCTCATATAAAAAAGAATATAAAAAAGAAAAAAAAATTCTCGTAAAATCTTTGCGTTTTTTTTTTTTAACTTTTTTATTTTACACGTAAGAAATAAGAGAATAATTTATGATGAGTTTTTTTTTTTTTTTTTCCTTTCATCTGTCGACTAACTATGTTATCAAACTGTTTTCTTTTTTTGAAGGGCAAATCAATGACAATTTGTTAATAATCTTACTATCTCTTATAATTTTCCTTTTAAGTATTTTTTAATATTGGAAAAAAAAAGGGGGGGTTAGCTACTCATAAAAGACAAGTGAGCAGGGGTTCCCACTCCCGGAGGAGAAAACCCGAAGAAGCGTCTAGAAGTGCACGAGTGGAGAGAGCTATAGTATAGTATAGTATATAGCTTAGCTGTATCCAGAGTTTGAGACACGCTTTCAACTCTTTGGGAATTGTCAAATCTCGTTTACGTCATCCTCAACCTTCTCTTTCCATGCTGGCGGCGTCCTCCACGTGTCCATTCCTCCACTCACGACTCGCTCACCAAATAAATTCTAATTTTTTTCCATTTATCAAAACTCTAAAAAGTTTTCATCCTAATTGAAATGAAAATTCAGTAAAAATTAACTTTCATATATGTAATCTAATTTAATAGGATTTACAATCATTTAATTATTGACCATTTTTTCTTGAGAGGCATAGTAACAAAAAATTTTCCATTCTCTTGTGATTAAGAGTGCTTTGACCGTTCATTGATGTGGAGCCTAATAAAATAGTACTCTTACGTAGAGCCGACCTAGTCATGATTCGTGTGCAAATACTAACCCATTGCGCCCTTCTAATGCTATGTTTGTCGTTTGATATGAAAGGAGTAGAAAATAGTTTTCCATCCTTTCGTTTGATATTAGGAACAGTCGAAATAGTGGATAGATATTTAGTTACAAAATTACTATATTACCCATTCATTCATATTGGAAGAATAGTTAAAAGGACGGATCGTACGGATGAGATTAATTGTGCCATTACCCATCTCTTTTTTTTTTTTTTTTTTTTTCATTTACTCTTTCTCATCCCTCTCTATGGACTCAATTTGGATATTTTAGCTCTCACTGTGCATCTCTACCTGCTAAACTATGGATTTTAGTACCCTTTCACAAATTCTTTGATACCACACAAAACCTTAAAATTTGCAAAAAGGATTTTCATCTTAAATAAGCTTTCATTTTTTTTCCCCTTTCTTTAGGGAATTAATGGACTCGGATGAAAACAAAAAATAAGAAATTTTTATTTATTTATTTTTAAAAAAAGCCACCTAACAGTAATGGGGAGTAGAGGAATAAACTATAAAGTAGGAAGAAAATGATGAATCGGGAGGAAAAGTGAAGTAGCAAGTAGGTGGGGCCTCCCTTACAGCTGGTTTGCAAGTTTGAGCCAACTGTGTCAGCTTTGGGAGAAGCACAAGCACTCCTCTTTTTTGGCCTTTCCCCAAAGCACTCTACTTACTCTACTGCCCCTTCCTTCCTTCATCTCTCTCTTTTTCGATCGCAATTAATCAAATATCAATCTCTGATTTTAAGTTTATTACTTACAATCACTGATTGGCTTCTTACGTATTTTTACTGTCATTATTTATGATGCTTCTTTCTAATCTCTAATAAAGTTTTGAAAACTGACAAAAAAAATAATTGAAGTTGATGAAAAAAGCTTGTCGTTTATGATGAAAAAATTTGATGTTACAGCAGAGCAAGTTGGGGGTCTCATAAAAATTTGCAATATGCATATCAGCTCCATAAAATTTAAATTTTACAGCTTTGCTTGTCCCATTCATGATTCTTCAATTCAATTCCCAATTTATGTCTCTTGTGTTTGAAATTGAAAACAATGCTTTTTTTTTTTATATTACAGGTCATTGAGGCTTTTCGATTGTGCCCAATTATTTGAGCAGGCATTAACTTTCCTCTTTGTTCATAGCATAAGGAGCCTACTTTGAACTAAAATGTAAGCCAATGATGTTGAATTTTATTATTGAAGCTGATAAAAGTAGTATGGTCCCCTTCTTCTTATTCCACTTCCTTTGACTTAACAGTATTTTAAAAGTAAAACCAATTTATTAGAAAGAAAGTTGAACCAATTATTCGGCCTATGTCAACCTCTGACTTGCATAATTTTATTGATGGTCCACAAGAAACTTGGCCTAATTTCTTTCAATCAAATACACTGAACAAACCGACCACTGACCACAGAAGAAGATGACCGAGACCACGTCCAATGGATTAGTCTATAAAAACGATATTACAATTCAACGTAAATCACAATCCAATAACCACGTAGTCAAAAAAAGACAAGAAAAAAGACAAAAAAAAAAGAAAAAAAGAAAAGAAGATTGTGATGGATTTTACTGAGTCACACTTTATTCATTACTTTGCTGAGAGTGTACGCCATGACACTTTTAAAGGAGCTTGCTATTGAAAAGTTTTATGTCTCACTCTTATTTGGGGTCATTTGCTCATCTTTAATTAGAGACTTCAACTACGCAACCTGCTGTATAGTACAGCTGTACAGGTGGGCTTAGGTGGATTTACCTTCTTGCTCACAGATTTTATCTGCATAACCTCTATCTCTTTTTTTTTTTTTTTTAACAATTATCCTTACCCTTGTTCCCTTTCCTTGACAGAGATAGGTGGTCCTGTGAATGTAAAACATAGTGGTACTTTCCTGAATATCTATGATTCAAATTTGAAGCAAGACCATAATATATTAACTCATGCAACTCATGGGCTGCTTAAAAATATCTAAGAATGAACTATGGAGAAGTAACTTATCTTTTTCTCTTCTGGGATTGGGTATTTCTTAGTGTCCGCAGAACTCACAACTCCCATCTTTAAAACAGACACCCTGTCCCCAACCCACACTTTCAAGTATAGGGTCCACCCTACCTTGATATCCTTTCTTTTTTTTTTTTTTTTTATTAACCCTACCTTGATATCATAATTTACTGCCAATTTCATAAGAAGATTCTAAACCAAAGTAACCCAAATGATTAATAAGCTAGTATACATTATGAACAATCAATTTTCATTATATTGCGCTTGATGAGTAGTAAGCTTTATACCATAACAAAATGCTTTACAACATTTACATAGAACTGTTTCATTATTTTACACGTTCCTCATGATGCTATGTTTTCACACCATCTTTTGCTTAATATTGCTCCACTTTATGAGAAGGTTGTCTAAATATGAACATCATAGGTAGATGAATATTTACCAAATGGAACAGGAAGCAAGAGATGGAGTGCAACAAGATGAGAAATACCCCCACGTGCAGTAAAAGTCAACCCTTCACTGCAAGAAAAATCAACCCGATCGTAAGAGTTCTATCAGCTATGTTAGTGCTGGTTCAAACTATCCCAAAGCGAAGCACACTGCCTCCTTGCAAACCCGACCCTGCGATTCTCCAAATCATACACCACTTCGAACCCTTGTTGCTGATAGTTACCAAGTGTGGCCCCTGGCCCACCGCTCAACTCCTTCTCATCCCCACCGTTCATCAACATCAAACACCCCACTTTCCTCTTTTTCCCCGACCCATCACCACCGTCCAAAAACTCGTAGAAGTAGTTTGTCCTCGGCAGCACCACACTGGATTTGTTCCCCACAAAATGCAGGGCTACGGTGGGAATGTTGATCACCTTGTCATAGTAATAACAGGGCGTCAGCCCTGTCTTGTCCTCAATCTCGCTCGCTCGCTCGTTAACTCGTCCAACTCGGCGGTCGAACTCAGCCACCACTGACTCGTAAAAACTCGCCGGCAACATCGTGAATGTCGTCCCGGAATCAACCACCATCCCGCCGTTTCCTCTCCCGTCGACCCTTTTCAGAAACTCCGGCGCCGGAATATTCTTCTTCCCCACCGAGGCTCCGAGGAGCCCGACTGAGTAGAAATACGGGTGCTTGGGGTTGTCGAGCATGGACGTGTACACAAACTCAGCTCCGTTATCATCACCAACTCGCTTCTGTTTCTCGTCGTAGCGGCCGAGAATGAGCGGACTCGGTCGCCGAACTCGCTCTGCATCGAACGAGTGAGAGACTAGGCAATAGGAGAAGCGGTTCCCTAGCTGAGGAGAGAAAGCGGCGAGCTGAGCCGGTAAAGAGAGCAAGCCACGGCCGAATCCGGCGACGCCAATGGGCTCGCCGAGGGCCGTATGGGCACAGCCAAAGGTGAAGTTTTCAAGAACCAACGAAGGAGACGAGGTTGGCACTGATAAGCTGTACTTGTGAAGGCGAGCGACTAGGCTTCCATCGGCGTAAGCGTAGTAGAAATTTGGGCAAGAGAAAGAAGCGCAGTCGGAGGTCTCAATGGACTCCAAAGGGCACCCAGCCATGGCGCAGAGGTCGGAGGAGGAGTGGGAAGAGTGGGCGGCGGCGCAAGCAGGGGACTTGCATGAAACGGTGGCGTTTCGAGGGATTGTGGGTGGCGGAGCGGTGGTGGAAGGGTCGTATTTGCCTTCGCAGAGTATGCATTCGAAAGGCGCGCATGGGAACCAGACGAGGTCGCTGCCTGTGTCCATGTAGAGTGAAACGGGTTGAGGCGGGTCGGAGCCGACCGTGAGGGAGAGAGTGTAGTCGCTTCCAGGGGAGAGAGGGAGTGAGACTTGGTGGCCGCGGTGGTGCCGGTGGAAGCGGGCGGCGGAGCGGGTGGTGGTGGATTTGAGAAGGTGGTGAGTACTGTTGAATTGGGTTTGGGAGAGAGAGTGAGTGAGAGGGAGGAGTAGAGTCTTTGAGTGGGAGACAGAGAAGCTTGTAAGACTAAAACAGAGTGTGTAGTAGTATAGCAAGAACAGAGTAGAGGCCATGAATGGAGAGAACAGAGCACTTTTTCTGATCAATATGTTAATAAGAGAGAAAAAATGAGTTGAAGAAGTTATGTCATGGGAATGGAAAAGTAGTAAGGACTAAGGAGAGGTTTATAAAGGGGATAGGTAGGATGGGAATTGTAACTTGTAAGTTGTAATTTGAAAGAAAGGACGAAGCTTCTATTTGGTTGGCTATGGACTTTGGAAGGTGTATTTGAGGAGAGCATTATCTTATTATATAATATAATTAATGATCTGTTTTGAGCAGTGATTACATTGTCATTTCAATTTCAAACACTTAACTAATGATAGTGATAATGATAATGAAGAGGTAGGTGGTATGGATGGATGGTAGCTCTAATATCCTTGGGCTAAGTGCCCGTTGCTTTTGATTAACCAAAGGAACTAATAAAAATAAAAACAAATGAAGGCTCTGCTAAATGAGTATTATTAAAGGTTTCTCTGCTTTTCTTCTCATCTTGGATTATGACTCAGCTGGCTAAAGAATCAGATTACTTGGATAATAAGATAAAATTATGTTGGGTGTTAAAAGTTAAAAACGATATCTTCATGGTATAACATAATTGAACACAAGTCTCTTTGCACCTTTAATAGAGCCTCTCTTTTATCCGTAAGTGCTTTGAAATGAATAAACCTTAATAAGAAGTTTTGGTTCTTCTTTTTCTTCTTCTTTTTTTTTTTTTTTAAATTTGTTTTTTGGTTTCATTTACTACAAATTGCATCTCAAACTCAATCCAAAACTAATATTTTACATGGATGTCAAACCAAGTCATACCATCGTCAAGAGCTGGATTAGGATAATTGCTTTTTATTCGTCAAATTAACATTGGTATAGTTTAGACTTTAGAGAGCAAAGCTATTTTTAAGAGAGTCCTGAAATGACTCTGCAAGGATATATATATATAGGGTACCAATTCAGTAGATATTTTTTTTTTAACTTATGCATATGTATTAATTTGACCAATGAAAATTTTTCATGCGCATTTTTTTATTATAAAAAGTAGAAAAGAGAAATAACATTAATGATGCACGTCTTTTCACGCACTTCATTATAGCCGTTGGATCACCATTAGATGACGATCCAACGGCTAAAATAAAAATACCTACACATAGGTAAAAAAAAAAATACCTACTGGATTGGCAATCATATATATATACCATATCTATATATATATATATATGTTATCAATCCAGTAGGATAACTGTTCATATTCATATTCAAGAAAAGTCACTATATGACAATTTGTTGCAGATTTCATAATTGCGACGCAAGTGCACGTATCGAACAAGTAATACAGTGGTGAGTTGAGTATCGTCTCTACATGGATTGATTACCAAAATTATTTGGAAAAGCTAAATGTCAAACAAGCTAGTTTAAGGATTTAGAAATAAACCTTATAACAGAATAATAGAAACTAACAAATGAAAATAGAAATATAAATTCCAAGCATAAAACAACACAATCTAAACAAGAGATTATAAATCAATGGAAATATTGAGCTGGGATTCTTAAATCCTCCTTGGTTTTAAATCTCGGAACAAATGCTGCAGTAATGTTTACGGCAATATCACTCTAGTAATCGAAAATCCAATCTATACGTAATAATCTTCTGAATTTATTATGTTTTAAGTTATTCAAACCAGATTTAACATATTCCTATGCTAACCCAATTCTCAGAACACCATTTATAGCATCAATTTTCAATGGGTTATACATAGCAACAATATATTCCTATGTCGTTACTAATTCAAAAATCTACTAAAGAGATACTTGAAACATGCATCATTCAAGCTAGATCTAACTAAGATTAACCTTTCCAGAATCAATCCTAATTTATTTATCCTAAATATTGGTGGTCAAACAATATAAAAAATTAACAATCAAGCTCACTTGAATGAACAATAGGAAACTACCATAAATATTTAAGCAACATTTAATCCATCATTACAACCTTAGATTCATCAATATCCCAACTAAAGAAACTTAGCTCATGGTCTGAAATGTAAACATCAGCAGCTTAAAGTACTCCATCGATTTTAGAAAATTCAAGAAAAGAAAAAGGAATTAAATACAAAGAAGATTAAAAGAAGTAAAGAAAGTTCTAGCTGGATGATGGTGATTCGCTCTCTGCTGTTGCTAGTACTTCCTCTTCCTCGTCCTTTCTTCTCTGTACTATTCCCCTTCTCTTTCTTTCCTTTTCCGTATATCTCTCTTAGCTCAGCCGCCAAGCTCCCCTCTTCTTACAGTACACTTTTTCTTTTATATTAGGGTAGGTGAAGTATCCTAACACACGTGTCAGCCAAATAAAGGAGTGAGGACCACTTTTGCTTCATTTTTCCTTAACTGGTATTTAATATTAGCTGTCAGTACTAGCTGTGCATAAAAGATGCCAGCTGGAAAGAGAATCTGCTATTTAGTATTGCTCCGACACGCTGCTACAGTAAAATTACTTCCAGTTTTGACTTAAGTTCAACTTTTCTTCTAAGATACTGCATTATAAATTCTGCAGAACTCAAGTTCAGAATTCACAATTCTACTAAAAATTAAAAGAAATAAACTAGATATTAACTAAATTAGATCTTAAACATCAGAAACAATAAATATCCAAACAAAGTGAAGAAAGACACCTAATTAGACAATTTATTCTTTTGAAACAGCTATTCTAAGACTCAAAAATATACAAGATAACTCTATTTTCATAGAGTTATCACAACATTATATAGAAAAGATTATTTTCATAGCTATAAAAGCAAAAGAAGAATTTGTTCAAAAAAAAAAAAAGAGAAAGCAAAAGAAGAAAGCACTTGAATTTTGTGCTTTATTTTATAAGGTCGCCGAAATATTTTCAGGTCAGGATTTTGTAACTTTCATGCACATATATTCTGAATCATGATACACGAACAATAAATTATATTTAACAAGAACAGAAATATGAGGCCAAAGAAAGGCGTTCGTTTCACTTTCTCTTTTGTCAGTCTTATATTTTCGAAAAAAAGAAATAAACGAAATAGACAGACAATAAGACATGACATATTGTGAATGCGCAGATATTAATTGTGGAAGCTTATTGATTATGGGTGTCACAACATAAAAGCGATATATTTAAACACTCGTAAAATGTTGAATAAAAATATAGTCCAAAATCGGTTCAAAAAAAATATATATTCCAAAATCATTGTCAATCGTCCATTTTTATAATAATAATGATGGAAACACTTTTATTTTTCTTTTTTTTCACTGAATGCGCTTCAAACTAGAGGCAAATTTATTAATAGAAGAGAAAAAGGAAGATAAACAGTGGCAAAAAGTTAAAGTAAACTTGTAGAAAGGTAAACCTAGAAAATCCCTATTAACCGAAGGAAAAACAGTTTTCGTGACTGAACTCCACCACATCTTATCCCGATTTCTAACACTAGGCTATGTTTGGTAGAGGGAATTTTTAGAGGGATAGAGAGGGATGAAGGGAGAGCTCTAATCTTGTATTTAGTAGGAAGGAGAGAAGGAGGAAAACTTCCAGAGGGTCTCCTTTCAAATTCACAAAAATTCATCCTCTCAAATTGGAAGGATTGGAGAAAATTAAAAAGAAAAAATATGAATTGACAAATTTACCCATCAAGGCAATTAATTTTAAAAAGATAAAATAGATAATATAGTAATTTTATAAATAAATACTCTCCATCCTTCCTACTCTACATCCTTTCTACCAAATAATTGAAGGTATTATTATTCTCATACCCCTCCTTCAGATTCTCCATCCTTCTTACACTTTCAATCCTTCCTAGTCTTCCTCCCTCTTACCAAACAGAGCCTAAGAGAAGCTATTCTATCTGCATAATTATAAGCCTCTCTCTGGGTACCAATCCAATAAGTATTTTTTTCTTTTTTTTACTTATGCATAAGTATCAATTTAGTTAATAAAAATTTATCATGCATTTTTTTTATAATAAAAAGTAAGAAAGAGAAATAATATTAATAATGCACGTATTTTTATGCATTTTATTATAGCCGTTAGATCATTATTAGATAATGATCTAACGGTTAAAAAAAATACCCACACATAGGTAAAAAAAACACCTACTAAATTGGCAACATATATATATATATATATATATGTATGAGAAAAATGAATATTTATTGTTCGAATCAAATCAAGAGCCCTCTGCTAATCATTTAATATCCGCCATGAAACACGAAAAGAATGAGACTTCAACAATGTAATTACGAATCACTCTCCAACCACAAGTTAAGGGTTTGCTTGGATTCACTTTCGTTTTCTGTTTTTTGTTTTTTTTTTTTTAAACAGAAAAATGAAAATCTTTTTTGGAAGTTTGCTTGTCAACCTTGTTTTTATTTTTAAAAATTTTTACCAAAAATTTCAAAAAAAGTGTTAACAAAAAATTTCTAATATCTTTATTTTTTTAAACAAATTTCAAAAACAAAAGAACATACAAATATTTGTATACAAGTGCGTACATATATATATGTATATGCATACACAAATATAAGTCTATATGACTTTCTCTATCATTATTTGCACTTTATTGTTTTTGAAAACAAATAGTGAAATAAAGTTTGCTAAGTATGTTTCTTGTTTATAAAAATTGAAAATCAAAACAAAATTTTTACTTCTATTTTTAATTTATTTATACAAAAAATTAGAATTGAATCCAAACAAGCCCTAAAGCATCCAAATTGCCGTGCAAAAGAAATAGTATTTGGATTGGCGAATTTTTTAAAAAGAAAAAAGAAAAAAAAAGAGAGAAAAACGAAAATTCAATGCAGTGAGAGTGGGATTTACATTAAATATTGTATTATGTTTTGGAAAAGACACCAGAGAGGAGAGCCACCCCAAGACAGAAGCAGACGCGTGGCATTCTTAGCTGGCCTCTAGTTCAAACTCTTCTAGTCTGTGCGGGTCGCCGAAGTGGCTGGCCGCGTTTGAGGGGGTGGGCCCAGCCCAAAATGGGGCCCAATATTAGGTGTCACAGAGCTGCGCCTCCCATTTCCTTTCACTTTTGGATTCGAGTTAGATTCTCCAGACTGAGCCCGCACTCTCCGCCAAATACCTCAAGGCCCGACCACACCCAGCCCTACTAGCCGGTTCACCCAAATGTAATAATTTAATTAATAAATAATTTTCCTTTTTTTAACAAAATTTACAACCACCGCCTCGATCCATATAACTTTTTCTTTATTTTTTTTCTTTAATTATTCTTAAAAGGGCCTCCGGAGTATATTACAAATTTACCGTTTATTTCTGCAACCTTCACGTTTTTCGTCCATTACATAATCATTTGAGACAACAATAATCTTTCAAACAAATTGTACAAATAACAACAAAAAATGGCTCATCTTAGGGAACACTTTTATTCGTTTGAATTTAGGAAAAAAAACCCAATTTCCAAATGAAACATAATTTGCTTCTAACTCAAACTTAATTGACTGCGAATGAATTGAATTGAGCATCAACAAGTACACACAGCCGAATAGAAAATATCAGAAAACGATGATGGATTTTGTAACAAGTAACAACCATACCTATAATAATATGGCTTGCCATACCTAAAGATATCGGACTACATGTCCTTGTCAAGAGTCATTTTCCTTGTATTCTAAGTGCCAGCTACTTAGGCCTAATCTAATGCTCACCAAACGATCCAATAAACATATATCATAATTCTCCTAATATTCGTTAATGTCATTAAAGTTTTTGCCTTTTTTGCATTGTTGAATTTCTTGTACACAAAACAGTATTGAAAGAGCCTTTATTCCCGGTCAACAAAACCACATAACTTAAACAATTGTTTAACAAACAATACCCAAGCCTAGTTTATTATACTTGATATGCATGATGGGTTGTTTTACTAAGCTAATGGACTGTTACAGCTTCATATAAAATAAGATTTGCCTCTTCTCTTTTTTTTTTTTCCCCCCTTTTCGGTTTCAAACTTGGTGACCATCACTCAATTATAATTAAGACTGGTCATCACAGAGTGAAGTTCAGTCCTCAAGTGGGCCAGATTGGTCCAAGTCTTGTGTTTATCCAATAATGCAGACGTTCGTAAGTAATGGTTAACTTTAATTATGTGGACAATTAAATTTATCCTTAAATTTATATCAGGGCCCTAACTTTTCTATTCCATTTTATCTTTATATTGAGATAGCTGTATCAAAGTGCCCGACAGTCATAGCAATCCTTTTTTTTTTTTCTTTTTTTGAAAGAGAGAGTTATAGCAATCTTAAGGGAAAATGGATGAGACGAGAAGTTTCTTTTTTCTTTTTTTTTTTTTGACTCAAATGACATTTTCGTTTTGACTACCAGTCATAAAAGGTTCACAAACGGTCATAAGTATTATTATAACTCGTCCTAAAAAGGGGGATTAAAAAAAAAATCATCCTAAAAAATGGTACTCATTTTACCCAAATGACTCCGACCCATCTCAAAATCCTCAAATCTTAACGATAACTAGGACGGACCACAAGATCTTCTGAACCCCGGCCCATGTTTGTATTTTGGGATCCACCTTCACACTTGGCACCTAGTACTTTGTGGGGGCTTTTAGAAATATAACCAAATTTTGGGCCTAATTTCAGTAAATGTCCCTTTGTCAAATATTATAACAAAATATCCGGTATACCAAGTGTAAAATTGTATATACCAAGTATAAAAAATTATATATCCAGTACAGTAATTAAAATTAGTAGATAGTCATACACCTAAATTTCTCTACTTTTGGTGCTGTTTGCGTTGAGGATATTAGACAAGTTCAAATTATAAAGATTCTGTCAAATCAAACCAGATTGAAATCTGCCCTTCATTTCTCCTTGTGCCCACTCTGTGAAATCATATATCCCAGCTTCCTACAACCGGAGTTGTTGAAATCCGAAGGTTTTCTCGCCAGTCAACGACGGGTTTTTCAAACTGGACAGTGTTTAAAATCCTTGCTCCACGATGGAAACTGTGACAATACATATACACCAGCCTACAACATCTTGCACTACAAATGTTTTTAACTAATTCACACAGCTCAATTGGACATGAGTATCAGCCCTCGAGGAGATTCAAAAATGGAGCCTTTCTCGAGCAATGTATTAACATTTTCATATGCAACACTACGTACCAAGCATCATTAACTGGGATGCACAGTATCATCCAGATGTGTCGTAATTTCACGCTTCGAAAATACACATAATATAAAGTTTAAGATAACATCATTACATATGTGACTCAAAAAACATTTTAAAAACATAGCATACACTCCAGTTTGGGTTACAAAGGAACCCATCCTTATTCAGCAGACAAAACTAGATCATTGCTTGCGTTCAAATACCGATTACAATAAAATCACACTTCTGGAATCCAATAACTGCTCAGTTTGAAGGCTTGATCTTCTCCAATAATTTGTCAGCTTCAAGAAATCCAACTGGTCCCAATGACAAAAACTTTACACACTTCCATCTGCGCAGTTACACAAGAGACTTGAGCACTTCAAAAGAAAATTTGAAGGCAAAAGAAGGCTAATGCACATATCACCTGCGCAACTCCAAATAGCTCACCTGGGTGTGTAGGGTAGTGCCAGACAGTGGAGGTGTAAATGTTTGACAGTGTTCAGTGGAGGCCGATGAAAGCCAAATCTGTTGGGACAGGATAACAGTGAACCCAAATTCAAACTTAAATTTGTCTGACGTAGTTAAATTGGCATGCAGAACATAACTTCGAAAAGAAGTGAAACCAACAGTTACTTTTCACACCATTGTTTTCTAGATTAAGTTGGATGCCTGTAACTCAAGTTCACTTACTTCATTTATGTGTAATTATAATTAGTTCACAACTAATATTGACAGTTGCACTTGATAATGCTAGACATTAAGCATTAAATCATTTCAGCAATAAAATATCTCAACCAACTGCTGCTCATCTCATATGTTTGAAGGAAAAGCACTGCATTACGAACAGAATCATTTGCATAAACAAAAAATAAAAAAATAAATAATTAAAAAAAAAAAAAAAACCGAGAGTACTAGCAATCCAGATTTCATCACCTATGAAATTCTCCGTAAAATACGTCCTTGTTACTTATTTACATGTCTAAATTTTTAACGAAAGCATACAAGACAACATACTTGTTTTGAAAATAAACCTTTAGTGCAAGAAAATAAATAAAAAGCATTACTAGTGAATGCTAGCACTCAAATACTAAAGCTTAAAGAAAAGAGAAATTTTCAGCAACAAGGCAAATACCTAAACTGGCATTCAGGTGCATCTCGGCGTAAAAGTGTTTGCCCCACTTCTAACATGTGATTTACTGAGGGAAAAAAAAACAAAGAATATTAGACTAACAAATATTCTCAAGACTCAAAGGGAAAAGTAGAAGAAGTCTCATGCTGGGTCAACAACATTATATGATTTCCTCTAATAAATCTACTTAACCCAAAGAGTAGTCTTCAGCTCCCTTTTGAAGATCATTAACAGATGGAATGTGTGCTGCAGGAATAACTAAGTAATGCCTACGAAAAAAGAAAAAAAGCAGTTAATATTTAGGTTGAAATTTCCTACTAATGACACAAACAGCAAAAAAGGATATTAAGAACATATGTGACTTCATTGAAGTAGCAAATCTGAGTAAACATTTGATGAAGGGGAGATCTATTGAAACTAGATGAAGATAACAAATGTTCTGCTGAATTGCGGATACTTAAAGCAGGTCCAATACTAAGGTATGCTTTTATTCTCTGTGAGTCTCACAATTAAAGAGCTTTGAACTCGTTTTTAACATAACACAAGCATCTATATTCTACATTACTGAGGTAACAAATAAGGGTGGTGAAACCCATAAAGCTGCAACTGTTAAAGAGTGTTTAGTGGGAGGGAGAAGTGGAAAGAAAGAGAGGGGTCACGGGGTGAGAGGATTAGTAGATGAATGTAAGGAGGAAGGAATAGATTAGATTATGGATATCAAATCTTCAGTCAGTTTGAGCCAATTTTTAAGGGTAATGTGTCCACAATTGGATGGATTCTCTCATTCATCTTGTACCAAAACTATATACAAACAAAGGAAGAGTTGTCCCCTTCCTCTCCACTTTTCCTACCTTGGGTTATGTAGCTCTCCTCTCTCCCTCCTAGTAAACATAGCGCCTAGATCTACAAACTGTCAGAGAATCAATCATTCAAGCTCACATTTAGCTATTCAGGACATGACATCTGGAGGGGTTAGAAGCTAACAAAAACTTGAGGCGTGCACTAGTAACACCGATGAAACAAAGTTAATGCAAAAGAAAAGAATTTTGTTTAGAAGGAATGACTCAAGATTCCTTGCTTTCGTCTATTCTAGTCTTAAACTTAAGTAGTCCTAGTCCTCCAATGAGCACAAACAAGAGCCCCTTATCTCATTATTAGTACAAGCGTAGATGAAAACCCAAAACACAAAAACACTAAGTTTGATGTCACGTAACTACTATGGTATGGTGGTCGAAATGGGAATTTCATTTTTGGAAAAAAAAAAAAAAAATTGATAAATTGATGGAAGCGAACCTGACAGCGGCAGGGCTGATGTCCGGAAATGCAACCACCTTGTCATCCTGTGCCCACAAATCACAACTTGAAAAATTAAGAGACATCGCTGAGTAGGATACTATACATTAGAGAGACAGACAGAGACCCCAAAACAAAACAAAACAAAACAAAACAAAACAAAAAAAAAAATAGACAGACAGACAGAGAAAGAGAGAAGTTAAATAAGTTACAGAATGGAGGATAGTGGTGGTGGTGGATTTTGCTGCGATCTGGCAAAATATACAATTTGGTTGTGCCGCTGTTGCTCCCGCCATTAGCCCACAACCTCCCCGCCTCCAAAACACGCAATCAGATTAATATTAGCTAATTGCTATGCTATACTTTGTGGTAATATCCGTCTCCCTAGTCCTATCTAAAACCTCCAAAGCTTTCATCTTTATCTATTTATATATATATATATATATTTCTTTCTTTTTGGAGAGGCCATAGGCCATACATAGCACAGGAGGAAGTCTTGCGCGGTTGGTCACTTTCCACGAAGGACCGCTCGCTCACTTGCCCTGTTTTTAAGCTTCTTATGACGTCATTATACATGACGCTCTATTTGTTGAAACTAACTTTTCTTTTCCTTTAAGCCAAATATGTATCATGTATCATGTATCATGTAATGTAAAGCCTTCTTTTTTGGCTCCTCCAATTGAGTTGTATTTCTTACTTGTTAGTGGAAGCTTAGCCAGTCCAATCTCATTGGCCTGATTAAGTTGTAGTTGGGTCATGGGTGGCGTGACTCAGACTCTCACGAGATGACTATTGGGTGTGGGATATCATATCATAGGCTAAAAGTTTTCTAGAGTGCCGGGGGCATCGTTTGTCAAACTACGTTTACATTCTTTCCATTCCACTTGGTAGTCTTCTCTTTGGTCATTCTAGAAGATGTTGAAAATCCATTCTTCAAAGTCAAGGTTTTGTCGGTATTCCCAAGTCTACCAATGGACCCACCACCCACCAAATGAGTCTTTAGTCTATCTATATATGATTCCATTTCCCATCATGGAATTATTCTTTGCTTTCCACTTGATGAGATTAAGGAAAAACCGTTTCGTTAAAGCAAATTTATTGGAACAAGGATCTTTTTTCTTGTGATTATGTGGATGTGGTAGTGGTTCATTGACCAGGGTACTTACCATGTAGATTTAATTAATACCATGAAACATAAAATGTGACTCAAAAAAAAAAAATAATAATCATCAAATACTATAAAGTATAAGAGAACATTACATCTGTTGACTCAAAGAACTTTTAAAACATAGCATATACTCCATATGGTTTACAAAAGGAACCCATCCATCCTTATTCAGCAGAGAAAACTAGATCAGTGATTGTGTTCAAATATCGATTATAACAAAATCACACTTCTGAAATCCAATAACTTGTCAATTTGAAGGCTTGATCTTTTCCAATAGTTTGTCAGCTTCAAGAAATCCAAGTGGTCCCAATGACAAATATTTTATAAACTTCCATCTGTGCAGTTAACACAAGAGATCACTTGAGCACTTCAAAAGAAAATTTGAAGATAAAAGAAGGATAATGCGCATATATCAATAGCGTCTGTGCAACTCCAAATAGATAGCTTACCTGGGTGTGCAGGGTAGTGCCAGACAGTGGAGGTGTAAATGGTTGACACTGTTCCATGGAGGCCGATGAAAGCCAAATCTGTCGATTGGGACATAACAACAGTGAACTCAAATTCGATCGTCTGACGTTGTTAATTTGGCATGCAGAACTCAGCTTCAAAAAGAAGTGAAACCAACAATTACTTTGAACACAATTGTTTTCCAGATTTAGTTGGATGCCCGTAATTCAAGACCACTTGCTAAAATCTCTGCTGAAATAGAAGTCTGCAACCTCTCTAACCATTCCCTCTCTGCCTGGTAGCCTTAAAAATCCTTCTAAATCTCTATCTACTATTCAAGATCATCTTCCTTAGTTAAGACTTCCTCACATTCTAGCTTTTCCAAATTAAAAATTCATTTGTTTCCATTCTTTGCATCATCAACATCACTTTACACAAACAGTAACCCTTAAGACCTTATCCTTAGCCTAGTTTCTTTGACGTGGTTATGTTCTACCCATGCATGCATAATCATCCTCATTTTGCCTATAGATAGCAGTTTTTTCCTAAGTTCACCATTATTTCCCAACTCTTTTCTTCACTACAATTCTTCATGTCTTAACTGTAGTCTTAAATTCCATAGTAAAGATCAATAGAGAAAACCTACGAGGGTTGAGCCATAAAATGCCCCATTTTTACTTATGTTCTCTGTAAACTTGTACCAAAATGAGTTAATGAGAGTCTAAACCCTTTTCCAACTATATCCTCTGTCTATTTACCACTTTATTTTCAGTCATTAATTAATTTCTGTTCTTTACATTTTAGCACCTTTTATTCTCGTCTATAATAACCTTCTCCTTATTTACATTTCTAGCACTTCAATTCCAGGATTACATTCCAAGTAGCTTTATTTTCTCTTACTTTAAATTCTAGTCTTTTAATTCCTGCAAATCTAGTTCCAGTTGGTTGGTCCTGTTTAATTTCGCTGCCTTTAGTTTCCTTATTATTCATATTATCAAGTTATTTATATTTCAGTGCCTAACTTTAACTACCTATACTAACATACCTAAATAGCAATGATAACTCTTCACTATGTTCAATTATGCTTTTTTAATTTCTCGACTGTGATACAAGTAGTCTTTCAAAAATCAAGTTTCAAAAATTTACCACGAACAAAATTCACAACTAATATTGACAGTTGCAACAGATGATGCTAAGAATTAGGCACTATTTCATTTCCGCAGTAAATTATCTCAACCAACTGCTGCTCATCTCATTTGTTTCAAGGAAAAGCACTGCTTTACCAAAAGAATCATTTGCAAAACAGAAACAATGAAAGCAATAGCAATCCAGAATATTTGATCACCTATCAAATTCTCCCAGAAATCTGCAGATTGGATACATGCTATAACATTTCAATGAAACTTGAAAATAAACATTTTGTACAAGAAAATGAAAAAGATCTCAAGACAAATACACTAGTGAATGCTAGCACTCAAGACTACAGATCCAAAAGAAAACTTTCAGGAACAAGGCAACACCTATACTGGCATTCAGGTGCGTCTCGGTGTAAAAGCGTTTTCCCCACTTCTAACATGTGATTCACTGAAAAAACGAAACAGAATATTAGACTAACAAATATTCTCAAGACTCGGGGGAAAAGTGAAAGAAGTGTTCTTGCTTAAATATATATATACTTAACCCAAAGAGTAGTCTTCGGCTATCTTTTGAAGATCATTAACAGTTGAAATGTGTGCAGCAGGAATGACCAAGTAATGCCTTAAAAAGGGAAGAGGAAAAGAAAAAGTAATAATTTAGCTAGAAATATCCCAGTAATGACACGAGCAAAAAAAAACAGTATTTATGGTATACATGTGACTTCGTTGAAGTTGAAAATTTGAGTAAGCACTTCATGAAGGGATAGTTATTGAAGCTAGATGAAGATAATAAATGATCTGCTGAAGTGCCGATGCTCATACTAAAAGCATAAAATGGTCCAATAACTAACATATCTTTTTATTCTCTGTGCATCTCACAATTAAAGGACTTTGAACTCGTTTTTAACATACGACAAGCAACTATGTTCTATTCACTAAGGTTGCAAACAAGGCAGGTGACGCTCATAAAGCTGCACTCTTTAAGAGAGTACATTTAGTGGAGGGAAAGGTGGAAGGAAAGAGATAGGTGGGACGATTTTAGTTGATGAATTCAATGAGGATGGAGCAGATTAGATTATGGATTTCAACTCCTCAGTCAGTTTGAGCCAATTTTTAAGGGTAATCCCTCCATAATTGGACAAATTCTCTCATTCCTCTTACACCAAATGGAACAAAGAAAGTGTCCCGACGTCCCTCTCCAGTTAGATTATGTAGCTCTCTTTCCTGCTTATTTTCTTACCAAACAAAGTCTAACTCTTCAACTTTTGGAACCGGTCATTAACATCACAATTACCATTCGGGACAGGACATCTGGAGGGTTTAGACTAGATATGAACAATAAGCATGAAGCTAACAAAAACTTAAGGCTCAAAACAAGTTAATGAAAAAGAAAAGAATTTTGTTGGAACGAATGAATCAAAATTCCTTGTTCTAGGGGGTCGTCTAGTAGTTGTTATCTAGTTTAAGGCTTTAACTTTAGTAGTCCTCCAATGAGCACAAACAAGAGCTCCTAATCAATTATTTGTTATAATCCCATTAGTTCTACCGTAGATGAAAACCCCCTAAACAAAACACAATAAGCTGAATGTGATGTAACTATTCGAAATGGGAAGGGAATGAATTGCGGTAATAAAATAAAAGAGATTTGATAAAGATGGGAAACCTGACAGCGGCAGGGCTAATGTCCGGAAAGGCAACCACTTTGTCATCCTGCGCCCACAAGCTCACAAAACTTGAAAAGTTAAACAAAACCAACCAACCCACACCATTTTCTATACAATACTAGTATTGCTTCTAATAAAAGACTAGACAGTTAAGAGAGCAGTAAGTATAGACATTTGATAACTGGAAGAATGAGAGAGAATAGAAATTACAGAATGAAGGATAGTGGTGTTGTTGGTTGACTTGGTGGCGATCTGGCAAAAGATGCAATTTGGCTGTGCGGCTGTTGCCTCTGCCATTAGCGCCCCCCTCCCCCCCAACCCAAAAGACACAATGAATGAATTGATGCTATGCCTATATGGCTATTGTAAAATGCGAACCAAATCCCATCCCATAGCGTCTAAGGAGGAGCAAGTCTCATTGTTGGGCCAAATTTCCACCTCTCCTCCGGTCTTGACTCAGACTCCTGCGTTTCCCCTGTTTTTTAGCTTATAATATAATATTATATATGACGTAATACACATGACTCCAATCCGATTTGTTTATTTCAAGCAAACAAAGGATCTTTTGCTCATATCATGTGCGGCAAAGTCTCCTCATAGAGGAGCATAGGTGACGGGTTCGAACCACACATCCTTAGTAATCTTAACTCTTAATTAGAGGTGGTAATTCGTGTTGGCAGAACGAGTCTGTGTCGGATAGAAGTCTAATTTATACACAAATTATTTTAACTTGAACTCGACTCGTGATCCATCGTGTCAAAAAAACGTTAACACTAATCCGACCCGTACCTAAATCGAATTGCCCCGAACCTGACCTGCGCAATCCGTTTTGGGGAATAACATATAACCCTCAATCCGATTTTGAACCGTCAACCCAATTTTGACTCGTCAACCCGCTATAATCCATATTTTTCTATTTATATTTTTCTTTACTAAGTCTAATATTGTCTCATTTCAAAATAAATAAATTAGGAATAATTTATAAATGTAACTGATAACTTATAATCCTAAACAATATATTTATAACAAGGGGATGGCTACGGTAGGGGCGTCCCTACGTAGGGTCATGCCTTAATTATCGTTGGATGGGAATCTGTGGGGAATAACGAGAATCTGTGGAGAATCTATTTATATACAGATTCCCATCCAACGGTGAATAGACAGGGCCCTACGTAGGGGCGTCCCTACTGTAGACGCGCCCTTATAACAATAGTCATAAACAAATTAAATAAAAAATATTTTTATAATTTAATTAATTGGGCGCGTCTACAGTAGGGGCGCCCCTACGTAGGGCCCTGTCTTTTTTTTACCGTTGGATGGGAATCTGTATATAAATAGATTCTTCACAGATTCCCGTTATTCCCCACAGATTCCCATCTAACGATAATTAAGGCATGACCCTACGTAAGGACGCCCCTACCGCAGCCATCCTCTAATTATATATATATTTTTTGGCAGATCAAACATGTCAAGTTCGGGTCAAGCGGGTTGATCCAAACTCGACCCATTTTTTTATCCATGTCATGCGGGTCGATTCGATTTTGACCCGCACCTTTTTTTTCTTTGATCTTAACCCGCAAAAAATCATGTTGTATTCTTGTCGTCGTATAGTAACCTGAATTGCCATCTTTACTCTTAACCGACGAATTATCAAAAAAAGAAAAAAAAAAGAAAAAAAAAAATGTGTGGGTACTACTCCTTTGTAGAATCCTAAGACTAAGACAGCCAAACGGACCTACTCTAAAACTCAACACTTTTGTTTCCCAAAAGAGGAAGTAAAGTAATAGGTTTACTTTTACTTTTACTACTGATTTATTGGAAAAAAAAAGGGGCTGGGCAACAGCCCATGGTGAGTGAGTAGTGGGTAGGTTCGAAAGTTTGAAGCTTTGCGCTCTCACAATGCACATAACATAACATCGCCGTCGCCTCAGTGTGATGGTCTCTTTAATACCCACAACCACAAGGCTGATTTCTTCTTGGTCTTGGACCCTTGTCTCCCTTGTCACCGCCGCCCGAACCATGAGCTCCGGCCCCACCCACCGTGTCTTCCAGCTCCGAATCGACCCACTCACTGGCAACTCCGAGTGGGTCGTTATAGACGAAGAAGATGATCACCAGAACCAAGGACCTGAAATTTTTATAAAACCACAGCAACCCCTTTTGGCCACCACCTCCTACTTGGACATGCTCAATGATTCTCCCAGGAACCGAGCCTTCCGTCAAGCCATTGACAAGGCCATTACAACACCCTCTCATGTTCTTGATATTGGGTAATTACCATTTATCAGTCCACAATTGTGCTTATTTTGAATTTTGATTTTCCTTTTTTTTTTTTTTTTTTTTTCTAAGAAAGGCATAAACTTTTGTTGTCTGATTATGGTACAACAATTGTGCCGTGTTGTGTTGTGTAGTGCTGGAACTGGTTTGTTGTCAATGATGGCTGCCCGGGCAATGGGGTGTGGAGCCTCAGGGCAGGGGATGGTCACTGCTTGTGAGTCTTACCTTCCAATGCTAAAGCTGATGAGAAAAGTTTTGCGCCTCAACGGCATGGAAAAGAATATCAATCTTATCAACAAACGCTCTGATGAACTTCAAGTTGGCCTAGATATACCTTCACGAGCTGATGTTCTAGTGAGTAGCTTATCGCTTATCTTTTGCAGGCATTCATCATACACATATCCATACAACATGCCATGTTTTTGTTAAATTAAAGGAAAAGGAAACACTGAGATACATTTGAATGTCTGTGATAAATCGTTTTAGCAACAAGTTTCGTTTCACTTAAATAGGGGTCGGTAATGAAAACGCAAATTATCTATACTTTGCTGTTAAATAATAAGTAAGTAAAGAAAACAGAAAACGTAGAGTATGCTCAGTATTTACTTGGTTGGTTGAAACCTTACATCCAAGGCAGGGGTTTCGGCCCCTAGGTTAATCCACTAGCCAACAAATATTACACGTTCAATCCTCACGGAGTACACGAGAATGTAATCCACTCTACACGCTTATTTTCCCATGCTTTCCCAGTAGACAAACGGGACTTCTCAACAAGACTGGTGTTGATGACAACTAATCCAATGAAGATTACAATAATGTATACATATAACAGCCCTATTTGTACTAAAAGACTCTGACTAAGTCTAGAGTTAGGCTTCCAAGATTTGTTGATGTATCCACCATTTTAGTCCCAACTGTCAAGCTGCAGTCTTTATAGTTACTAACTAAATGTTAGCTGAAAATAACTAACTCTTAAGTCTTAACCAAATAAGAGTCAGAACGTCAACCTCGTGTGAAATGGAATTTTGGTTTCTGACAAATGTTACCATTTAATTTATGTGTAAATATGCTGTTGTGATGATGGAATTATTGCACACACAATTAAGCTCTTAGATTAGAGATTAATTACCACACACACAAAGAACACAAGAAAACAATGAAAAAAAAAAACACTGAAAATTATCGTGGTTCAGTTTTAATAATTAAAGTCTACGTCCACGTGAAACTACTTTTCAAAAAGCTTTCACTATGAATAAGAATAGTTACACCATCTTTCTCACAGTTTTACAGTAAAGAGTCTCTCTCCAAAGTTCCCAAGAACACCCGTATTTTTTCCCTTGACTGGTCTGCTGTGGCTGCTCCTTTGGTATTGTATTTATAATACAATCCATCATAATAGCTGCTGCCTACCCCTTTCACGTTCAGCCCCTAGATTAGAATAAGATAACTAGTCCTTAGTTTCCCAATTATACTCTAGACCCTAGTTTCCTATTATGATCCATAACTGCCACCCATAAGGAAAACCTAATATCTCTAATTAGGAAATAAATAAAACACCCTAATTAACTAGTTTCCCTTATTTTGATTACACAGTCAAATACCAAATACGTAACATATGCTTTGATTGTACATTTTAACTTTATGGGGCTTTTCAAATTCTCTTTTCAGGTAAGTGAGATACTAGATTCAGAGTTATTGGGTGAAGGGCTGATCCCTTCTCTACAGCATGCGCATGACATGCTGTTGGTGGAAAATCCAGTAACAGTTCCATACCGAGCAACTACATACGGCCAGGTGATTGAATTCTATATTCTATATTATGTCTATTTTTGTTTATTCATTGTTACGTTTCAACATTTTAGCTCGCCATCTGTAATTCCTCTTTTCTTTTTCTCCTATCAAATTCTATTGCTCATAAAAAATAATATGTGTGTTTGACATGCAAGCTGAATTGTCATTCAATGAACACTAGAACATATTGCCTTTCAGGGAGAGAAAAGATGAAAAAAAATTTAATCAAAAGATATAAGCATGCAAACTTAATGTGTATTCTTCTGTTTTCGTTCTGATTGAAGAGTTGGTCAATGATTAGTTAAATTATTTTGCTTCAAGTAAACTTCTGTTCCGTTAGCTATTTTCTTTTTTCAAGCTTTGACGTGTTCTGAATTTTTTTCCTCCTCTCATTTTCCACATGACAGTTGGTAGAAAGCACATTCTTGTGGAGGCTTCACGATTTACATAATAACGAAGCAAAAACATCGGATGGCTTTCGTCTTGTTCCAACTGGTTTTGAAAATATTTTAGGTGTCAAGTCACAGCAATATGCTTTTCATTGTGACGCAATAGAGAAAGAAATAAAACTGGTAATTAAATCATTTGCCTTCAACGACGTTCTTTGAAATTTACAAATGATTTATTTCCTACTCAACTTAAAATTCATCCAGCTGTCCGAACCCTTCAAAATTTTTGAATTTGATTTTTGGAAACGGCCAGACAGTCATGGAGAAATGCAGTTGTGTATAAAAGCAACTAATGATGGTCAAGTTCATGCTGTAGTTTCATGGTAATTGTTGTAACTGCTTTTTCCCTGTCCTCACATTCACTTCTTGAAATTATTATAACAACTTTTCTGCTGTAAATCTGTACCTAGGTGGATACTTCAGCTAGATCGTGAAGGGACAATATTTTATTCCACTGCCCCAAGATGGAGTAGTTTGCAAATAAACAAAAGTGAGCTATAGATATTTATTCTACTTTTTCTTGGATGAAAGTTGAATTACTGCAAAAGTGTGTGAATGGCCTGCATAATGTTCTACGAAAAAAATTGGAACTTTAATGCCCTTTTAATTTTTTTATTTTTGACTATGACTCATCGGGGCTTAGTAATGTCAAAACATATGAGGACCTGAAGCTTTAGGATAATATTTAAGTGAATATCTTTAGTTTGTTATTCCACCTGCACCTGGTTCATTTGTCTTTCAGAAATTATGTCCATGGGTGAGATGCGTCATGAGTGTATTCTTTTCCCTATAAATATAATTTTAACATGTTTGAAAAACTTATTATTCTGTAAGAAATTTTTTTCCTATGTCTCATGGCTACACTAACACAAAATTTTGATGGTTCATCAGGTGATGAAGATTGGTGTGATCACTGGAAACAGTGTGTCTGGTTTGTTCCAGGCAAAGGGATTCCCATATCCAACAACCAAGAGGTTCATTTGCATGCTGTTCATGATGAAACTAGCATCTCGTATAATCTCAAGACAGAATCACGAACACAGGTTAGGATGCATGGTGTCAAGGGTGGAGATATGCCACTCATGCTCTCATCAGAAAGAGTTGCAATCTATGGAGACAGTGAATGGAGGAGTTTGATGTTAATAGCTCTAAGAAATGCAGTAAGTTCTCTTTGTTCCTGCATCTATCACACACATAGACACACAGAAGTTAAATTAGGAAAAAAAATCTTAGTTAAATTAGGAAAAAAAATCTTACTTTGTCGTCCCTTGTTTCCTGAAGCTGACATCATACTTTCTTGACATGTATGGTCTTCTTCGCAGTTAAAGGGAAGAGTTGATCCATTATGCGTCGTTGCAGATGATAGCATTTTCTTAACACTTCTCCTTGCACATCTTTCGGAAACATCGAATGTAATATCATTGTTCCCAGGGCTGCGGGCCAAGGGTGCCCAGTATTTACAAGCTGTTGCTGATGCAAATGGTTTTTCTATGGATCGTGTACAAGTTCTTGAAAAGAAGCAATCACTCTTAAGTATGCTTGATACACACCACAAAAAGGTGACTTCTTCCTACTTTGGACTTTATACCACCTTGAGGGTTTTCAGTGTTATATGGTTGACTTGTATGTGATCTTAAGGTTCTATCAGAAAATTAATACCAATATGAGATATTTGGTCATTACCTTCTCTTAGGTTTGTCGTGCAGATCTAATTTCTCCAGATGTTACGAATAAATAACTGGTTGGCATGTAGGGAGCTGAATTTGATGTTATCAGTTGTGTATTTTCATAAAGGTTTTCAAGATCATTGTGCAAATTTTGTCCTCTTCTAGGAATATATTTGCTTAAATATATTAGCTCATGTTGCTGTTGACAGATTACAAGCTAAATCCAAAATGTTAATTTTGTAGGTTGACTTGTTAATTGGAGAACCCTTCTATTGTGGAACGGAGGGCATGCTTCCGTGGCAGAACTTGCGATTTTGGTATATTAAAAATAATGTTTGCTGTGTTTCAAATAGTTTCCTTTGTTATTTTCTTTGCATTAGTATATCTGATTGCTCTTGAATTCATTTTTTCTTGTTTTTGGCTGCTATAAAGGAAGGAAAGGACACTGCTCAGCTCTGTCCTCTCTGAAGATGCATTGATACTGCCTTGTAAAGGGATTTTGAAGGCTTGTGCCTTATCTCTCCCTGTAAGTTTTGGTTTTGCCATCCCCACCTTCCTTTGTCACCCCAGTGAGAGTGAACTGAAGGGTCCAGAGTCAAATATATGGCAATGATTCTTATGTTATTCATGACGTGGCATGTAGGATCTATGGAAAAGTCGTCGCTGCTTGGATAAGATTGAAGGTTTTGATCATTCAGTTGTAAACACTACATTAGGGGCATGTGGTGAATTACCTGCACCACAAGAGGGTTCTTGTCTGCCTTATTTTGTCTGGCAGTCTGGAAAATATAAGGTTCCAATCTATTTTGTTTTGAAAGTGTATTGAGGAGGAAAATAAAGTTTTATTTTTAAATAAATTGATGATGTTGATGAGACTGTTTAAAAATATTTCAGAAACTTAGCAGTGCATTCACAGTAATGGAGTTTGATTGCTCAAAACCAATATGCCCATCTTCCGGAAGGACCCAGGTATCTACAATTTGACCTTGAAATCTTATATTCTAGACCGTATTAGTTTTGAGAACACTAGAGAATTGGATTTTGGCCGTGCATTGGTAACTGAATGGAAGGAGAGGAATATTTACGATGGTTGTTGAAAAACTTAAATTCAGTGGGACAATGATGGCAAATTGTACTGCTAATCATTATCAGTAGTTCAACCATTATTAATAGCAGAGTTTAAGTATGTACTCATAAGCAGAAACATTTTTCTTCGTTGATTAGTTGTGGTTGGACAAATATTTTGAGCAGGTTGAATTTGTTGAGCCTGGGATTTGTCATGGATTTGCACTGTGGATTGACTGGGTGATGGATTCAGAGAATTCCATTGTGTTATCTACAGGTCCAGGTATAATTTTATTCCTAATTGCTAACTTGTTGCACTTTGTCAAACTACCTAGATTGTTCTACCTTTCATTTGTTATATAAAACAAAGTTAAATGTGATTTCAGATGAGAGATATTGGAAGCAAGGAGTAAAGCTCTTGGCCAATCCTGTGGCGGTTGGAATTCCTGGATCATCAAGTCCAAGTGAATGTCATCAAGCACTCATTGAGGCCTCGTTTGAGCCATCAAATGGCGAACTCGTTATCAGACATGTTTTCTCATAGTGACTGCATCTTTTGACTATTGACACTCATCTTATTTAAGAATCTTTAATGATAGTTTTTGCTTAACATCCAACCTTCTGTCAATGGGATTTTCTCATTTATTCATGGATAGTTTATACATGTCAACTTTCCAGGGTGTTTCAACTATTAGCTGCCATATTTTCCGAAGTTTCTCTGCCCTCTTTAGCAGTTTTTCATAGAGCTGAGTTCTTTTAAGTATCTAGCTTGTGTCAAACCATTCGTGTAAGTGTAGGCACTAGGGACAGCTGTTGAGTGTTGTTCCTCAAACCTTATCTTTGGCTCCAGCTTTCTCCTAGAGTTGGACTTTCCACCTTTCTCATGGGGAACTATATTGTAAACAGGAAAACTCATACACCTAGCCAAGAGGACACAGGAGCAGGAAAGAGCCTAAAGTCACATGGTATGCATACTCTGTTTATATTCATTTTTTTTTTCAGAATATGCTTTGTTTATATTCTATGAGTGCGAATAGTTGATAAACCGATAGTTACATCGTCAAGATCAGGTTGTTCAGGTGCTTAGTTTAAGCACTCAACTAGCCATTTTAAGGCCAAAACTCGATGGTTAATTCACAAAACAAGGCACGTCACCATGGAAAGAAGATTTCCCAGCATCAGTTAAGACTGATTGTTTATTTCCTAATCATGATGCGCGGCGGCTCTGTCATTTTACCAAAAACAGAAAATAGAGATCTTCGTTAAGTAATCGCATAATGGTTGCATGGTGTACTTATTTATATATTTGATAACATAAGATGCGCTGACTCGCTGAGGCAGCAAACATAATTTATTCGCACACTTCAATGCAGTTCTATCTACACAGTAGCCTAATGCAAAATTGCAAATGCTTTAAGCCAAACACCCCTTCCTAGTAACAAGGAAGTTTAAAACAGATTATGTTATCAGCATTTGCAAATTCTCTGAAATGCTTCTTCATTTTAGAGAGTTTTCGATATCAATAACAAACCGGTACTTAACATCCTTCTTTATTAGCCTCTCCAGAGCTTCATTTGCATACTGAATTGGAATTACTTCTATGTTAGGATATATCTCCTTAGCAGCACAGAAGTCTAGCATTTCTTGTATCTCTTTTGGACCACCTACTACGCTACCAGAAATGGTTTTCATTCCTGCCAAATGAGAACAAAATAAAAATAAATAAGCGTACTCTTGTACGGTTGTACCTGAAAAGAAAGTGGATGAATAAGGCTAAATGACAGAAAATTTTGTGTATGAAGGTTTCCCAAGTACCCAGTAGAAGGCTAGCAGGATTCAGTTTGATTTCACTTGGGAATCCGACTAAGGCCAGGACACCAGTATTCTTCAACAGCGACATGAACAGATCAAATGAATGGTCACCTGATGCTGCGTCCACTATAAAGTCAAATGAGCTTGCAAGGGCCTGCATACATGGTAACATCCAGCATATTCAGTACGAGCAAAACTTCAGAGAAAAATTGAGAAGGAAAAAGCTGTGTGCACATATTTACCTACTTTCATCTGGTCTTGGTCCGATGAGACAACAAAATTGTCTGCACCAAGAAGACTAAGAGCTTCCTCTTTCTTGGAAATGCTTGTGCTGAAAACGGTCACCTTCAACCCGAAAGCTTTGCCAAACTTCACTGCCATGTGACCAAGACCACCAAGCCCAACGACACCTAGAGATTTACCAGGTTGGTTCATCTTATGGTGCATCATGGGCGAATAAACAGTTATTCCAGCACAGAGCAGAGGTGCTGCGGAAGCCAGTGGATACTTGTCAGGTATTCTATAGCAATACCTGTTGACCATATATATGAAGAATATCAATCAACACGAAACACTCGATCATCAAGAAGTTATCATTATCAAACAGTCAAAGCTCCAAGTTGGTAAGTATTTACCTGTTATGGACAACAGTAAAAGTGGAATACCCTCCTTTTGTAACTGTACCATCCACATCAATGCCGTTAAAGGTGTAAGTTATTCCCTTCTCACAATAAACGTCCCGCCCACCATTGCAAAACTCACAATCTCTGCAAGAGTTGACGTAAGTTCCCACTCCAACAGGATCACCAACTTTGAACCGTTGAACATTCGAACCAACTGCTAATACAATCCCAACAATCTCATGTCTGTGTAATACAATCATTCATTATTCATGTGTCATTAAGTTGATGGAACGTTAGAATTATTGGCTGCTAAAGATCAATCTCCTACCCGGGTACCACAGGGTACAAGGCATCTCCATGTTTGTTTCTGGTCCAAACTACATCGCCATAACAAACACCGCAGTGAGTAATCTTTATTGAGACGTCATCACTTCCAAGAGCCCTGAATAATGTAATCGATTCGAAATTCTTAGCTTCAAATTGCAATCGAAATAACACCGAGAAACTTCTCAACGCTTGGTAAATTCAAGAATTGGATGGATCATGAGAAACTATAGACATGTCATGTACACAAATTATGCCTTTTTTTTTTTCCATCAAAAAGAGCAATCTCGTGAATGCCAAACATTCATTCCCAACTCCAAGTCATGTTGATGAATATAAAACAAGACATAGTAAAAAGCTTCAAAAGGTGGTGGAGAATATAGTTCAGGGCATAACGTACCTGCGGGTGAATGTGTAGGGAGATAGAACTCCAGATGGATCTCTTGCTGCCCATCCATGGCAGTTCCCCTCTGCTGTCTCCGAATTCATCGTAGCGGACTAGACTAGCTACTCTACCATATAATCCAAGCACGTAAGAATAATAAAACATTATATAAATACTAGTTAACAGAGAGAGAGAGCGCTTAATTACCTCGAGCTCAAGAAAGAGATAATAAGCAGAAGAATTTCTCTTGGTAATAATATGGTTGGTTGGTATAGGAGCCGGAGGAGCTAGACACCTTGTTCTTCAATTGTTTGTGATGTTACCTCCAATTTATAAGAGACACATGATCATGATTCATGACGCAAGCACATACGCATGCACATTCCCAACTTCGCAAGAAACTATATGTAGCATTAGTTAAGATTAGCAACATCTCAATACGAGGTTTTTTTTGAATTATCTACATAAAAATAATCATTATTGTTAAGAATTATGTAAATGTTAGGAGCCAGACCAATTAACAGAGGCTTCCTCTACTTGAAACCAAACGTAGGCGGTGACGCATTCAGGTGTAATCATATTCATGCTCTCCTTTTTGGTAACGGTACTTAAATTAAGGTGGGATATAATTAAAATTTAGATCTCCACCCTCTGGAGTTGGGAGTCTTTCCACGAACCAATCAAACCTTTTATGTTATCGTACATGTTAGGGAAAGGAAAAGGTCAAAAAATAGCACACTTAGCTGAACGGGACTGCCAAACTTGGACTTAATTATGGCGTTGTGCTAATAATATTTGGGAATACTAAAGCCTCAGTTACGCCCGGGCTTCCTCTTGCAAAACTCACCAATGAAAATGGAATACAACTGAGTAAAAGATAAATATTTCTCTGCCTTCTGGTCAAAGATTAAGTTAGGACCACGTCAAAATAAACGAAATTTAATTACTACAGAACCGTCCAAAAGTGACTCGAGTAATCCAAAGAAATAATCGTAACTAGTGGCAATACGAAAGACAACCTTTTGACTTCTTAGAAATTTCTCACCCAAAGGTTTTTTTTTTTCCGCCTTTTTTTCCCTCTGTAAATACATGCAGATAGAAATTTGACGGCCCTTGCAGGGCTTCCAACTTTAATCAACATTGCAGTGACCTGTTTTACTTGCCGGTATTCTTGTAGAATGCATGCATAATTTATGGCAATGGGTTCTGGAACCACAGTGGGAAGTAAAGGACAACATGGGTCAATTCTCCATAGCTAAAGCAAATAAACAAAATTAAAAGCCTCATAAAACAATCATAAAAACAGTGGACCAATGTTTAAACTATAAACAAATGGCTTTTTATTTCACTTGAGAAAGAAAAAGAGATACACCAAGAGGCAGTCGTTTTCCAATACCTCATAAAGATACGACAATCCTTTCCAGGAGAAAATGAATACAATGTATATAAAAACGAAAAAAAAAAAGAAAAAAAAAAGAGGTGATATTCTAGTTGGGGCACCTCAAAGGCATGTGAAACATGCAAAATTGCAAGAGGTAACCAAAGGTTTGTAAATTTAGAAGTATAAATTATATATCGACTCTGTGCCCTTCTTGAGGTATTAGCAGGTATAAATTATATTTAGACCCTGTGCCCTTCTTGAGGTATTACCAACTCGCCATAATCATCAACCACCACCTGAAACAAACACATTGGATTAGAAAAATAGAACTAACATATTCATCAGCATAAAAATATCAGAGTGGGTGATGGGTGGTACCTCAAATCTCCCGCTGCCATAAGTGTACTCTACATATAACTGCTTGGGTTCTCCAGGGCAAGGATCACAGAAACCCATGATGCCTGACTTCTTTACACCTTCATGAAGCTGCACCAGCAGATAATAACAGTCAAATTTCAAAGAGGAACTATGGCAACTCCATGTATTCAAGATTTGAACACACTAGAGTTCTGGGTTGTCAACCAAGAGTAGCTTGCTGAGACAGAGACTGTTCTTAAGGGTATCAAATTCAAACTTGCTATCTCAATTCACAAGCATAATGACTCGACATTTAAATTAGAAAGGATCAAGGATTTGAATAAAGTTTTTATTGACACTAAAAGAAGAACCTGATGGAGGTGCAAATTTAGAATTTTTTTAAAAAAAAATAGTAAATCAGAAACAGGATTTAAGGCTGTCATACCTTGAGCTGGGCAGAATCATTGACCAGAAAATTAAGAGGTAATGTGACATCTATGATTTGTGAAGCTAATTCGTCATTGGCTTCTACAGGTGCATCTATTTTCTTCAAAGCTTTACGATTTCCATAGACTGCTTTTGTGATCACGAGTCCACCTCTCTCTAATTGCCTAGCACTTTTCCTGTTGGCTACATTTTGTAGTAACTGTTGAGCTTTCTCGGCTGCCGCTCTTGCCTCCTGAACCTACGTAAGACTTGAATTCTTTACACGCACACAATGAGCAGGCATTCATCAATTTCAAATTATGTCAGCCATATAAGACCATACCTTGGTAGAAGTTTTTTCCATATTCTCTAAGGCTTTCTGCTTTTCCCTCTTCCGGTAATAAGGTTTAAAAACAAATTTCTGCAAGCAACAGAGAGAGCAAAGAATCAAAAGATCATATACAGACAAGAATCGTTTACTTATTCTGTAAAAACCCATTTTTTTAAAGGGCAAAATAGTCATTTGACCCTATATAAAAAAAACTAAATTAAATATATATATATGTTTTCTCTCTCTTCCCTCAGACCCGATTCCCCCCACCCTCTCTCTCTCTCGCGCGATCTCCCTCGGCCGAAGGAGGACCGCCACCGCAGTGCTCGCCTCCCGGTTGTCGTCCGGCCACCAGACGGCAGGCGGAGCTCCCCCAAGCCACCACGAGCCAGCGCCGGCCAGCTGCAGGGCTGCCGAAGCTGCTGCCGTCGCCGGAGAAGAAGGAGAAGCTGTTTGGGGCCGTTTCGGATTTTTGGCCGCCGGCGAAGATTCCGACCTCCGTTCGACCTCAAACCGGACTCGTTGGATTCGTATCATCGCGAGGATCGTCAAGGTATATATATCTCAACCCCATACTGCCCGAATCAAAAGATGCCATTTTTGGGTATTTTGAGTTTAAGCTTGACTTTTTTAATCCGGCCGTTGGATTGTGTTTTTGACCTCATTTTTGGAATGTACTCGGAAAATGGGGAAGTTTGATATATATATATATTTTGTTGTTTGATGACCGGCACGAAAATCGAGATCGGACGATTGAGATTTTGTCTCGTTTTGCGTGCCACCAGTCCGGTGTGGACCCGGACCCGAATTGGACAAATTATATGTCTAACCTAGCTATTTTGGGTGCTAGGAATTCAGTGAAGAGGTTCATTTGCAGAATTGAATCTCCGGTGAGAAGTTGACTTTTCGCAAGAGGACAATCGAGGACTGGAAATTGGTTCCCGACCCTCCGGGCGATCGTCAACGACACCTTGAGGACTCAATAGCGTGATATCGCTATTCCGGTGAAGGTAGGGGTTCAGTTACCTTCGTTTTATACCGTTTTTGAGTTAAAATTTATTTTCTGCAACATATGAGAACAAGTGTGTTTTTAATTATTTAAATTATATGTGATGGAATCTGGTTGCATGATATATACTGTACTGCTCTGGGAATTTGCTGTGTGCAGATTATTTTGGATATATCAAAAATAGGGCCGTTATGCTGCCCATTTTTCTATAAAATCCTATTACACATATTTTATTAAAAAATCAGAGTACAGTAATTTTTACACTTCAGTTCTGTATTGCACGTGTCATAGGATCATACATGAGCACCGTGTTAGCATCGTGGGTTTACAGTGTGGCGCTGCATGCCCCACCGTCGGTGCAGAGTCCGTAAACCCGCTCAGAGTTTGTTCTTCTAATTACTTCCCCATTTGGCAAGTGTAGGCAATTCGGTTGCCCCTCCAAGTTTGGTAGACGACACACGGGTGTCCCCTCCGGGCATGGGCTTAGGTATCAAGCAAGCTGTTAGGTATACTTAGTACCATCATCCTGGGTTTCCACAGATGAGTGGATGTGAGCTCATGGGTATGAGAAATTGTGGTATCAGAACTTTGTGTTTAACAGCTCGGACGTATCACCATTAAACTAGATTGAAGTTGTTTTTATAACAAGCATGCATCATTATCTAATTAACAATTTGCCATATTGTTTCAGACTTTTAAGGATGCCTCTTATAAGAGTTCCGAGGCATCAGCCGGATGCCGAACCTCCTCAACGTCCAGATTTCTCCCATCTGATCGAGGCAATGCAGCAGGCATTCGACCAGATGAGCAATCCAAACTATTAGCCTCCAGCTCTGAGGGCATGTCAGTTAGATCAGTCAGATTACCTTCAGCGGTTTATGCGCCTCCAGCCAGGGCAGTTTGATGGTAGACCAGATCCTCTCGCGGAAATTGCTTGGTTGTGTGAGATGGAGAGGCATTTTCGGTCCCTTGGTAATCCTGTGGAGTTTTGGGCAATCTTTGTCGTTAACCTTCTGACGGGGAGTGCCATTCGCTGGTGGGAGACTGCAGAGCATATGCAGAGTGTTGTGGGTCTAACTTGGGAAGGCTTTGAGCGGATTTTCAAGGCCCAGTATGCCAATGAGGATCAACAGGATGAGATTATGAATCGGTTTGAGACTTTTGTCCAAGATAACAGAACGGTGAATGAGTACCTGATTGAGTTCACTGAGTTGACAAGTGTTGCCCTTGACCCAGGTACGAGTGAGAAGTCACGAGTTACCAAGTTCAGAAGTCGTATGAATCGGAACATTTTCAACAGGATTGGCACTCAGACTTTCCATACTCTCTCTGAGATTGCAGTGGCTGCCCAGTGGGCAGAAGCCATCGAAGAGGGATTTGATTCCAGGAGGAACCAGCGGAGAGGTAATGGCAGGAAAGCCACCAGAAGGAACCAGGGGCAATGGTCAGCCCAAGGTACTCCGAACAGTGGGAGCTCAAACAGCAGTGGTTCTTCAGGGGGTGACAGAGGTAGTCCTTATGGGGGTTGTTTTGTGTGTGGCCAGCAAGGTCACCGGAAGGAGTGTCCCACCCGTCTATAGAAATCTCCTCTTTCTCAAGGAGGACCGCAGAGGAGCCAGTCAGGTTCTGTTCATTATCAGAACACTTAGGGAAGGCCGCAACAGTCACAGAGTGCTTCGTAGACTTTTACTTCCCCTCAGCCTTTTCAGCATCAGTACCGCCCTCAGGGTTACACTCAAAACTTTCAGACTCCTCAGTCCTCAGGGAGTCAGAGTGGGCGTGGTTATGGCAATAGTGGTCCAGGATCCAGCAGCAACCGTTCTGGTCAGGGGAGAGGCAACAAGGGGAAAGGGAAGGTGACTGGCCATGCCTATGCTTTTACTGGAGCCGACGACACTCAGGATCGCACCGGCCGAGGTGTTGTTGACGATATGATCCTTATTTCACACTCTTGGGCACATGTTTTGTTTGATACTGGTGTATCGCATTCATTCATATCCTTGTTGTTTGCTCAACTGTTGGGGTTGAAATTTTCTGATTTGGATTATGTAGAAATTTTCTGATTTAGATTATGTATTGACGTTTAGTACACCTATGGGAGGAGTAGCCGATGTGTCTAGTGTGTGTAAGTATTGTCGGATCGTGATTGGTAATAGAAAGTTGCTTGCTGATTTGATTGTGTTACCGATGGGGCAGTATGACGTCATACTCGGTATGGATTGGCTGTCGAAATATCGAGTCGTCGTGGATTGTCAAACGAAGCGGGTGACTCTTTTTTCTAGTGATGGACATCCCATTATCTATCAAGCTAAAATGAGTCCGTTGAAGCCTAGTCCTGTTCTGAAAGCGTGCTTGGGTGGAGGAAAGAAACACGAGTGTTATGGGAACTTGTTTGCCATTGACGGTGAGGTAAGGACAGACGATCAAGACCCATGGATTTCGGTGGTGTGTGAGTATTCAGAGGTATTTCCTGGAGGCTTACCGGGGTTACCACCCGATAGAGAGATCATCGAGTTCTGTATTGAACGAGTTCCTAGAGCTCAGCCAGTTTCTATTCCAGCCTATCGCATGGCGCCTGCTGAGATAGAAGAATTAAGAGAACAGTTGGATGATCTACTCGCAGTAGCACTTCTCCTTGGAGTGCTCCTGTTTTGTTTACGAAGAAAACTGATGGTTCGTTGAGACTTTGTGTGGACTACAGGAAGTTGAATCAGTTGTCGGTGAAGAACAATTATCATTTGCCAAGGATAGATGAGTTGTTTGATCAACTCGGTGGTTCAAGATTCTTCTCTAAGATTGACTTGAGATCCGGTTATCACCAGTTGAAGATAAGAGATAATGATATACCTAAGACAGCATTCAGAACCCGATATGGTCAGTTTGAGTTTCTGGTGATGCCATCGGCTACTCCTCTCATAGGTGTACCTAACGTCAATACATAATCCAAATCAGAAAATTCCAACCCCAACAATTGAGCTAACAACAAGGAAATGAATAAATGGGATGCACTAGTATAAAAAAAAACATGTGCCCAAGAGTGTGAAATAAGGATCATATCGTCAACAACACCTCGGCCGGTGCGATCCTGAGTGTCGTCGGCTCCAGTAAAAGCATAGGCATGGCCAGTCACCTTCCCTTTCCACTTGTTGCCTCTCCCCTGACCAGGACGGTTGCTGCTGGATCCTGGACCACTATTGTCATAACCACGCCCACTCTGACTCCCTGAGGACTGAGGAGTCTGAAAGTTTTGAGTGTAACCCTGAGGGCGGTACTGATGCTGAAAAGGCTGAGAGGAAGTAAAAAGTCTACGAAGCACTCTGTGACTGTTGCGGCCTTCCCTAAGTGTTCTGATAAGGAACAGAACCTGATTGGCTCCTCTGCGGTCCTCCTTGAGAAAGAGGAGATTTCTATAGACGGGTGGGACACTCCTTCCAGTGACCTTGCTGGCCACACACAAAACAACCCCCATAAGGACTACCTCTGTCACCCCCTGAAGAACCACTGCTGTTCGAGCTCCCACTGTTCGGAGTACCTTGGGCTGACCATTGCCCCTGGTTCCTTCTGGTGGCTTTCCTGCCATTACCTCTCCGCTGGTTCCTCCTGGAATCAAATCCCTCTTCGATGGCTTCTGCCCACTGGGCAGCCACTGCAATCTCAGGATGAGATTATGAATCGGTTTGAGACTTTGGTCCAAGGTAACAAAACGGTGAATGAGTACCTGATTGAGTTCACTGAATTGGCAAGTGTTGCCCTTGACCCAAGTACGAGTGAGAAGTCACAAGTTGCCAAGTTCAGGAGTTGTTTGAATCGGAACATTTCAATAGAATTGGCACTCAGACTTAAAATGACATCTTTTGATTCGGGCAGTATAGAGTTGAGATATATATATACCTTGACGATTCTCGCGACGATACGAATTCAACGAGCCCGTTTTGAGGTCGAACGGAGGTCGGAATCTTTGCCGGCGGCCAAAAATTCGAAACGGTCCCAAACGGCTTCTCCTTCTTCTCCGGCGACGGCAGCAACTTTGGCGGCCCTGCAGCTGGTCGGCACTGGCTCGTGGCGGCCTGGGGGAGCTCCGCCTGCCGTCTGGTGGCCGAACGACAACCGGGAGGCGAGCACTACGACGGTGGTCCTCCTTTGGCCGAGGGAGATCGCGCGAGAGAGAGGGGGGGAATCCGGTCTGAGGGAAGAGAGAAAACATATATATATATTTAATTTAATTTTTTTATAAGGTCAAATGACCAATTTGCCCTTTAAAAAAATGGGTTTTTACATTCTCCCCTCCTTATAGGATTTCGTCCCGAAATTCAAAGCACAAGTCAAAGTTTACATCACAGTACAATTTCTAACTGAAAGTTAAACAAATGAGGATACTTCTTGTACATCTCTGTCTCGAGTTCGCAAGTAGCCTCGTCTTCTTTGTGATGTTCCCAAAGCACCTTGACAAGTGGAATCTCTCTGTTGCGAAGCACCTTCAACTCTCTTGCCAACAAGCGAACAGGCTGCTCTTCATAGGACACATCTTCTTGGATCGGTACGTGCACGTACTGAATAATATGAGATGGGTCCGGTATGTACTTCTTCAACATCGACACATGAAACACATTATGCACGTGACCCAACTGTGCAGGTAGATTCAAGCGATACGCCACTGGTCCAATTCTCTCGGTGATCTTAAAGGGACCAATATACCTTGGAGCAAGTTTACCCTTAACTCCAAATCTTGTAACATCTCGCCTTGGAGTCACTTTCAAGAACACGGAATCACCAGTACCGAACTCTACCTCACGCCTCTTAGGGTCAGCATAACTCTTCTGACGACTCTGAATCTCCTTGAGTCTCTCTTGGATATCCTTGATCTTCTCAGTAGTCTCTTCAATCAGTTCAGGTCCAAGAATAACATGCTCTTCGGGTTCTACCCAACACAAGAGCGATCTACACGGCCTCCTATACAGTACTTTATATGGAGCCACACCCACACTGGTCTGGTAACTGTTATTGTAAGCAAATTCCACCAAAGGAAGATGATCATCCCAGTTCCCACCAAAGTCCAGTATGCAACAACGTAGCATATCCTCAAGAATCTGAATGGTCCTTTATGGTGAGCTGTACTGATATCCAATTGCGTACCAAGTGCTTTCTGCAAGGCTCTCCAAAACTTGGAAGTAAACCTTGGATCTCTGTCAGAAACTATGCTTGAAGGCACATCATGCAAGCGTATGATGTTCTCCACATATAGTTTACTGAGCTTAGTGAGAGAGTAGTCAATCCGGATCGGTATAAAGTGAGCACTCTTCGTCAACCGATCGACTATCACCCAAACTGCATCATTCTTCCTCAAGGTCCTCGGCAAACTGGTCACGAAGTCCATCGTGATCTTGCCCCACTTCCACTCCAGAATGGGTAACGGCTGAAGTAATCCAGCTGGTCTCTGGTGTTCAGCCTTGACTTGCTGACAAGTCAAACACTTGGCCACAAAGGTAGCCACATATTTCTTCATACCTTTCCACCAATATTGCTGCTTCAAGTCCCGGTACATCTTAGTACTACCTGGATGTACTGCGAACCTTGATTTGTGTCATGTGCATATGAATTGATGGTTTTGATTACACTGTTTTATATATATGGGTTTCCAGTTTGGATAATATATATATGTGTGAGTATGTTTTGGATTTGAACTAACCATGCAAGAGTTTTCCATCACTGAACTGTTCTACTTCGAGGTAACTGTTTTCCTACTGGGCATTGTATGCTCACCCCCCTTCCTCCCTTCCTCTATCTTGACTGTAGTTCATTTCTTAGTAATGCTAGAAGTCTACTGTTGTGGTGTTTGGACTGTTTGGGGTTTTGTATTAACATTGAACCAAGATTACTACTTTCTAATTTGTCTGTGAACTTATGTATGTCATTCTGGGATTTAACTTATTGTTGTAGATGATGATGATGCTTGGGTTTATATTCGATTTCACGTTTTGCAATTATTATTTGGTCTATGTTTAATGGCGTATATGAACTGTTGGAGAGATTCACGGGATGAAATTCTAAATATTTTATCAATAAGGACTATTTATGAAACTAAAACTTTTAAGACCGTTTTCAAATAAATCAAGGAATTTCACATCTTTGTGAAATTCTCCTTCTGTCACTGGCCCGATTTTAAGTCGTGACATATTCAATTCACAGGCCTAAAACTTCTGCTTCTTAATCCATTTCAAGATCTCAACAGGTATTTTTCCCACTACACACAAACAAGAAATGCTGGCCGGAAATCTTTACGGTGAAACTAAAATAAAAATGTTACTACTATAATGTTTTAAGTCAAAAGTTTGGAGTAAAAATCCTAAGGGGAAAAAAATAGACTCAAGTTCAAATTCAACAATGTACCGAGTTATACAATTTAAGAAGGATGTTTAATGCCTGGAAACACACATTACATCCCTTGATGTACATTCTATGATGTTCCAACTGGACCAAGTTCAAGATACATATTTGTTTTTGAAAGGTCTTACATAGAAAGATGATAATAGTTAAAAGTCAATTGATACCTTGGAAATCTGGCCATCCACAACAAGATAAAATGCATAGGACACACACAACTGCTCAATAGATTAGACAGAAACATGACAATGGTATTGGTACAAACCTTGAGTAAAAAGTAAACTGATGTTGGGATAACAAGAGCTCCAGTAGCAACCACAGGATTAAAATGCCTGGTTAGTAAAATCTGCAAGTAAAAGACATCCTCGATTATGTTAATACAAGACAATGTAGAAAGTTACAAAGTAATCTGATAGATGTATGACTGCGTGACGATTCTGAACAACTTTCTAATAACTAAACCCAACATTATAAAGGTCAGGTGAGCTGACAGCTCAAAGATTTTATAAAATCAAATATAGCTCAAATTAGCATCCATGCCTCAGAATACACAGGTTCATAGCAAGAGGAGTGAGATCATTCTTACAGGAACAATTAACTTTTGGCCACCCCGGTGCAATTCAAATCTCCAAAAGATACCCTGCAAACAGGAAGGAAACAAATAACATGACCAACATACTAAAATTAAGAAAACTAGATCTAACTAGCTGAATAGAAAGTTCGTAAAGTCTTTTAGTGAACCGTAAGCAATAAAAGACTAACTAGTAGTCTAGTAGCATTATCTCTTTAAAGTCGATAAAAGTAATAAGTCATTGCCATAAAGGAAGAAAATCCTTACAACCCACATCTAAGAAACCAAATCAACTCTTCACCTTTATTTCAGGAAACAAGATATTACACCATTATCTCTAGGGGTGCTCAAAATCCAAACTAAACTGATTAAACCGACCAATCCAATCCAATCTAATTGTCAAAAATTAGAAATCCGATTACAATTAGATTGGATTGTATGCTAAATTTCGGATTTTAATTGGATTAGTTCGGCTGGCAGATCTCGTAGTAAAAATCCAATTAAAACCGAACTAATCCAATTTATATTAAATAAATTAAAAAAATAAATATATTCAAGTGTTTTTCTATTTTTGGCTTGTGTAGCTCTTAATATAGACATTATTTCACTAAATTGAATGAAAATTCTATCTCAACCAAGCAGTATATTCATCTCTTTCCCTCATTTACTATCTCTCCTTAGAAGTAAATTAGAAAAAGGCCAATAGTTCGAGACTCTAGAGTTTTATTATGTTATATAGATTTTGATTTTTATTCTTTTAATTTGAAATATATTAGAAAACATCTTCAAAAATTTTTGCTCATAACCGATTAAAAAAACCGATCCAATCCAATCCAATTGGATTGGATCGGTTTTTATAGGTAAATTGGATTGGATTAGATTGGATAGTAATTTCCTAAAACCGACCTATAATTGGATTAGATGGAATATGGCTAAAATAAGTTGGATTCCAACCGATGATCACCCCTAATTACCTCCCTTGTTTCGAAATTAGGTTTTAAAGCCATATCAGTGCACAGGAAGCTAAAACATAAGTATCACGATAAAGCTGATCAAACCAATTCTCTGTTTGCAGTACCTGAATTCCTATTGAATACATCATGCGGACAGTGCTGAACTTAGATACCTTCCTTCCTCCACCAACTTCAAGCTCAAGATTGGTGCTGCAAAGAATAACGTTTAAAAGTCACAAGTGAATAGCACAAAACATGAAAGTACGCACACCATGATACCAACTAAGTTACCAACATTAATTGGTCATTACCGATTATCACCTTTTAATTAAAAGAAGAAAGCAAAGTACAAGAAAATATGAATCTAAGGAATAACAAATAACAATGATTAGCACAAATGCATCTAAATTAAATGCCATATTGTTTGCAAATACCTCCCAACTTTGCCTGCAATACGGCCATGAGACTTTGATGAAAAGCGATGAGTGTAATGAGCTGATGCCCCAAAAGAACTTGTGCCAAACTGCAAAAGTGGAACACGATAAAAGAGGGAAATGTGAAACTACTGTTATAATAAAGGGAATGATTGATGAGACGTAACTTTAAAAAAAATAATAATAATAAAATAAAAAATAAAAAAGTAGGAAGAAACTTTTCTGCAGTTTGAGCACTTAAAATATGAGGAAGAGTAGCGAACATACGCTTTTACAAATAAATCAGTTTTAAACAAGAAAAAATAAAAGTTCTGAGTCATATTCTAAGCAAGTGTTAATTGCATGAATACAAGATTGTAAAAAGTGCAAACAGTGTTTTCACTTTTTTAACAAAATCAAAATTGTAAACTGTCCTAATTTAGTGCCAAACTTGCAGACATTATGGCATTGTGTTTTGACTTATTCCTACTGTTCCGGTCGCCCAGTGTTGTAGACAGGAAATCAGCAACTGATAAGTTCAAAATGCTTGTTTCCTTTATAGAAATTCGATAAGCTTCTTTATTGGAGGATGGAAGAAGTAAAAAGAAAATATATGATCTACAAGTACCTTTACTTCTCCAGCAGCAGACATTTTCTCTGCTTTCCTTTGCCATCCAACTGAAATAGATGACTCTGGGCCTAAACCAAGTTGTATCTGTTAAAAAGCCGGAGTAAACGAACAAAACTCGAAAGGATCAGCAGTCAGATTAACTGATAGAGATAAAATCGTAAAAAATTGCATTGATCAATCATACTGATCTTAATATACATGGCAGGATTGTGCCCTTAAGATGATGTGACATAATTTTGAATCCGTGCACACGAAACATCTGACAATAAATTAGCAACGCAAAAGCAGTAAAAGAAAAAAACCATACATTTCCAGTTGAAGTATCAGAGAGTTGGCGAGTCCATGTATTGGTGAGATTGAGCGAACCGTCTCTCAAAGACATTGCACACGCCATTGTTGCAGTTGAGTGTGCAGATAGTTGACTGGACAGAGTAACGATTCAAGTAAGAACGCTAATCGACTCAAAAATATTCAGTAGAAAATGGCAATGAGCGTGTACCGAGTAGAGTGAATTCCAACAAGTGCGTGTAAACCAGCTGAAGCCATGAATTCAATGGAAGAGACTGAAGAAAGCTGATGCCTAAACACCACAGTAGCAGCTCCACCACCGGTGCTTTCATTAACTTCCAAGTTGCCCGCAATGGCAAGAGTATTGTTCTTTGATATCTGAGATTGAACGTCACTTCTCATAGCCATGCTGACATATTTTAGGCAAAATTAAATTAGTTTAACACCATCACCGTCACCATCACCATGAAAGCAAGTGTTTTTTTTTTTTTTTTTTAATTTATATATATAAATTTTCCAAATGAAAGCAGTGAGTAGTAAAAGAAAGAGAAAAGAACCAAGAAGAGAAGAGACGCAAGTACCCTCTCATGAAGCCATCGCCGTAGAGAAAGTGAGGGAAAGACATAGTAGCGAGTATGGTAGAAGAAGGTCGCAAATGGGCAGAAATCTTTTCTTCTTCTTTCCTTCGCTTCAGCCTCTCAAGCTCTTCTTTGATCTCTTCCGCTCTGTTGAGCTTGGGACCAAGTTCTAAACCAGAGCTGAGTCCTTCCATACCATAAATATCATAAATTTGCCTTTTCGTCTCATCGGATAATATCTCATAGGCTTCGCAAATGCGTTGGAAGTTCTCAGTAGCAATGTCTTTCATCTGAAACACAACCAACCAACTCACCAAATCAGTCTAGAGTAAGAATATGTGAGTATGTATGTATATATATACATATATATATATATGTATATGATAGATATAAATATAGACAGACAGACAGATAGACAGATAGATAGATAGATGGATACATGGGGAGCTTGGTATTTGTCAGGGTGATAGACTTGGGCCCATTGACGATAGGCTTTGCGAATTTCTTCGTCGGAGGCTTCGGGGGATATGTGAAGCAATGCGTAAAGCTCCCTATTGGGAGGGCCTTCCCCCTCATCCTTCATCTTCTTCGGTCTTTCTTCCTTCTTCTTCTTCTTCTTGCTCTGTGTTTAGGGTTTTGCAGAGACTGCCATTTTTGATAGAAGAGAAGCCCTCTTTTTTATTTGATTTTGATTTTGATTAATTTAATTTGTTTATTTGGGGTTTGGGGTTTTAGACTTGTTCAGGCTTAAGGGTTTTTGGAGTGTACATGTTGACCCGACAATGTTCCGCTGAATACGGTCCAATTTCCTGCATTTTTGGGCTTGATCTTGATCCAGACCTCCTACTATTCTGGGCCTGGCCCAATATACGTTTCTTTTCTTTTCTTACAAGTTATTGGGGCTTTTCTTGAAAACGGAAAAATTAAACCAACACCACTTCTTATCAAACCCAACCAATTATACAATTTTTTTTTTCTTTTCAAAAAATCCGTCTTGTTTGTTAGTTGTTTCGACCCATACATATCTATAGGAAAGTTTTTAGTCACTAAAAGTGATATTCAACAGAATATAAAACACTTTTGTTCACTTTTATTCACGTCTTTAAAAAAAGTGACATTTTACTAAAACCCTTCGAGAACAATAATTTGTAAAATTCTAATGACTATTTTGGGCCCATATAATATTTTGCACCACTGATTATGATGACATTTTTGAGACGAGCCGTTTTTACTAGAATGTAGAAGTATATATGCAGGTGTGGGTACTAAATACTAGTAGTGAGAGCTAGGAGATATATAGCCTGCCGTACTTTGTATTTTCCAAGTTAACAAGCACCACATGAATGAATGCACACTGTTATGGGCCTGAACCATTGTTTGATCTTTCTGAAAACTTGAATTACGTCTTCTTACTTCTCACAGCCACTTTTACTGACCCAAGTTGCAAATTGAAGATTAAACGATCATACATGTAATATACATAGGAGAAATTACACGATATACGGTGTTTCAGAAAAAAAAATTTGAAAAATACGGTGGTTTTTTTTTTTTAAGGTGCGGTACGATTTTTATTAGAAACATATTGTTTTCTAAACATATTTAGAAAACTACCATTTTTTTAAAATAGTAACTAGTTTCTGGTAACCAGTAATCAAAGATATTTATAACTGGTATATAACTAGTAACTAGTAACCAGTAACCAGTTTCCAGAAACTAGTAACTAATAACTATTTTAAAAATAGTATTTTTCTAAATATTTTTTAAAAATGATATTTTCCTAATAAAAATCGTACGAAAATTGGAAAAAAAAAGTGGGACTTCCGTAGATTTGTAATTTTTTTCGGTTTTTGTAGGTATAAGTGTTAGAAGCCCATATACATATATGAGGCTAAGAAAAGGGAAAATTAGGCAGGGGCTTTTTAGATCATACTTTGCAAAATGGTCGATTTTCAAATACTATTAAAAAATAGACTAATTTTTAAAATTATTTAAAAATAGCCGTTTTTCATATTTAGTATATCAAAATGTATTGATTTATTTTATAAAATTGATTTATTTTCTTTTAAAAATTAATTTACTTTATAAAAATTGATCTAACAAAAAACAACCATTTATCAAAATAAAGTTATAAAACGGTCATTTATTAATTAAGTGCAAAAAACAGTCGTTCTTTAAAATTGATTTTTTAAAAAAGGTCATTTCTTATAAATACTCATTAGGCAATCTACGGCCATTTTATAATATAATTGTAAATTTACAATGCACCCAGTTTTTTAATATCTTGTACGAAATTTTTTAAAAAATACCACTTTTTAAAATATTTTTTAAAAAATATTATTTTTTAAAATAGTTATTAGTAACCAGTAACTTGTTTTCGAGTACTGGTAACTAGTAACCAAAAGTATTTATAATTATTATATAACTGATAATTGTTAATCGGTAACCAGTTTTCAAACATTGGTAACTAGTAATCATTTTTAAAAATAGTATTTTTCTAAAAATTTTTAAAGAGTGGTATTTAAAAAAATGGTACATGAATTGGAAAAAAAAAAACTGATTCACCGTATTTTTGTAATTTTTTTTTTTTTGTAGGTAAAAGTGTTAGAAACTAAAAATGGTTCTCCGATATCTTGTATAAGATTTGATTCTTTTCTTTCGTTGTAGTGATTACAATTTCGGCTTTGTAGCTAAGTCACCGAATTTTGGATCATAGTTTGTAAAATGGTCGTTTTTTAAATACTAATAAAAAATAGTTGAATTTTGAAAATTATTTAAAAAATAATCATTTTTTATATTTAGTATATCAAAATATATTGATTTATTTTTTGAAAATTGATTTATTTAAAAAAAATTTGATTTACTCTATAAAAAATAGATCAGCTGAAAAACAATCATGTATCAAAATAAAATTATAAAATGGTCATTTATTAAATAAGTGCAAAAAACGACCATCTTTTATTGATCCAAAAAAAATTTATTTCTTATAAATATATTTATTAAATAGAACCCATTTGGGATAATTTTTACTTTGAGAAGTAAATGTATTAGAAAATCTTCTTAAAAAAATCAGTGAAGTCATAATTCATTAAAAAGCTCTTTTAAATGTAAAAAAAAAAAAACTTATAAAATTTCATCCAAATATCTTTAAAAATAACTTTTTTTTAAACTCTAAAACATCTTTAAAAGCAACGTCAACAACCCATAATATAATACAATATATGAAATTATAAGTATGATTATTTGTAGCTGATAAGAATGGTCCAGTCAGAGTCCGCCACATTTTTGTTTATTTATTATGTATTTTTCTGATAAATTATTTTCGGCAGGCAAAGTGTTCAGTTCAGTTCAGGATGAGTACGTGGAGTCATTTGTGAAATAGCCATTAGGCAATGGACTGTACACAGCGTCAAGTCCAAATTGCCAGTTTGTTTAATGGGGCCCACCAATTGACCAATGTCCAATGCAGACACAAACAGGTGGGCCGGAGTCCATTCTCTGATACCAGCTAAAAATATTAATACGCTGGAGGCCAATTTATGCCATGAAACGACATCAGTACTATATATATTAAAGAAGCTAGAGTTTTTTTTTTTTCTTTTTTTTCAAACGATTTTATTCGCAATTCAATTATGTCAGACTCAAGAGTTTTAGTATCGAAAGAGAATAATTTACTCCGTATGCTTTGGAAGAGAGTAGTTGATATGTAATTCATTTAAAAATTTGGCTTTGACAGTGCGGATAAAACTATAAAAGCTTAAATTGGCCTAGCACTCTATTCTAAGACAAGAAATATTAAATGTTAGATTGTTTAAGGCGAAATACTAATGTTATAAGAGATGCGCTAGCATTAGTCCAAATTTTGGGACTAAAAAAGGAATATATAAATAACTCATTTTTTATATATGCACTACACAATATGTATGTTGTAATCTTTCTTTCCATTAATGCCTTCTTTTATTTGAAGAATCGTATAATTTGTGCGCATGAATTATATATTCTGATAGCAAAGAATATTTGTCTCTGGTCAATTTAAGCCTTAATTCGATGAATATTAAGGGATAATCTAAAAACATCCTTCTATTATGTCTAAATACCACTTTTAATATTCTATTTTTTATAAAACCCAAAAGATTCTATTTTTCAAAAATAGGAAATTAAAAAAAAAAAAAAAAACCTTGTTATCCCTTTGGTTAGACTTAAAATGTGAAATATCAAAAATACCTTGTATATATTTGAAAAATATATTACCAAATACTCTTCATTATCTAATTAATTTTTTATTTAAAAAAAAAAGTAAATTATTTTTTTTCTTCAAGTTATTGAAAAGTTTTGATAATGTTTTTCTTTTTTTTAAAATAATTTTTAGATTATTCTTTTTTATAGAAACCAATCAAGGGTTGTTTGGATATCAATATTCTAAGGATATTAATGTTATTTAGAAAAGAATTTAGGAAACAATTTGACCAAAAATAGAAGAATTGTTGCTTTATTCATATTTTAGAAAATAGAAGGATATTTTCATATTGGGTTTTTGGTATGATTAGTTCCTGAATTTTTAGTTAATTTGTAATGTGTTCCCTAATTTATTTTTTTCTGACAATTAGTACCTTAAATTTATAAAACCATTGCAAACTACCCATTTCCGTTAATAACTATCAAATTTTGGATAAATTTAGACATATGTTAGTCATGTGCAAGTTTTTAAGGGCATAATGATTATCTCACTTGGTTTGGAGGCAAAAATAACAAATAAGAGTTTGGAGGGGAAAAATTTGTTTTGAAATTCAAATTTTTAAACAATTAAAGAATAAACAAAATAACTCTAAATTATAATGACATTATCAATTTAACAATGCTAAACTTCAAAAATAAATCTATTGAATTTTTTGAAAAAATAAAACGTTGCTTGAATTTTAATATGAAAACATTTAATAAAAAATCAAAATGTTAAATTAATAATATAAATAATATAGCCTTTAAAAATAACTCAAAAAATTATTAAAATACTTAAACTAGTCTTAAAGATAACTCAGCATTTAAGTGAGTAAAATTTTGTTTATTTTTTAATTTTTTAAAAATTTGAATTTCAAAACTATTTTTTCCTCCTCCAAACTCTCATTTGTTATTTTTGCCTCCAAACCAAGTGAGATAACCATTATACTCTTAAAAAACTTACGCATGACTAGCACATGTCTAAATCCATCCAAAATTTGACAGTCATTACCGGAAATGGGTAGTTTGCAACGGTTTTATAAATTCAAGATCTAATTGCCAAAAAAAATTATTTAAGGAATACATTGCAAATCAACGAAAAATTTAGGGGCTAATCATGCCAAAAACTCTTTTAAATTTTATGAGAATAGAGGGTTAATGATATTATTTAGCTAAAAACAAAAGAATAAGTGATAGAGCCATCGGTCATGACTTCTTTCTCGTAATGAGGATGAAAGAATTTTTTTTTAAAATATGACATCTAAAGTTTTTAGAAGTATTCCAGATTAATGACATGAAGAAAGTACACAACAAATATACTAAACTCAGAAATGTTTATTATTGATTAATCTATACTTTAGTTCTAACTATTTAAGAAACATTTCAACAAAAACCGGTTGGTATTTGTCCAAAATTTTCCAAGAACGAATTCCATAAATTTTTATAATATTAATACAAAGACGGGAAAAATGAACATAAAGATAAAAATATGTCAACATATCATTAAGTAGTGGATGATTTATTAAATTATTAAATAAAATTAAAAACAAGTTGCTACTAAAAAATCATAACTACTTCAAACGCTAAAACAAAATAACACATCTTCTATTTTTAAATTTTTTTTTATACAAATGGTAATTCAAAACTGAACCAAAAAAGAACGTAAAATTAAAGTGGCACAGTGAATAGATAAAGATGTGAATTCATATCTTATATGAGGACATTGTTGAAAGAAAAATAATCTAAGTGGGGACCATCACTGATATATTGCATATTGATTGTTGAATTATTGATGAAGTGTTTGAGAAACTTCGAGGAAGCTTCCTTCCGCGATAAAAACGAGGCTCTACACCTACTCCTGAAAGGTGTCACAAAAAGTTATTTGCCATATGTCTTAATTTTTATATATATCGAGATTATTGAGGTTTTATTTTTCCCCCTTTTGTTTGTCTCTTAACTAGAAATTTAATTATGTATTACATATTTACATTTATTTAAGCACTCAATGTATCAAAATATTTTATACTCATCAAATTAATGACTAACGAGGCACATTTTGTGTCCTAAGACGTCACAAAGCAAAACAAAATTGTTCGTACTGTGAGTACAACAGAACTATAGAAAGAAATATAAATATAACATTGAGGAAGTTCGATCTAAATATAGACTAATTAAATCCGTTAATAAAATATGTTTTTACATACCACATGTGACTTTGAGTGGGTGAAGAAGAAGACAAAAAAAGTCCATAAGGAAAACGAGACAAATATAAATAAATAATATTTGTCTTGAAATATTTCGTCATATAGTATAGATATATATACACACAAACATGAATGATGAGAGACTAGTGACAATTAATTGTGATGTGGTGAGATGGGTTTGCAGATGGTGGTAGGTGTGGCCAAGATGAAGATGGTAATAATGGGGATGATGGGCTCGCACTCGCACTACTCACAGAGGGCAGTAAGGCCTATGGTAGCCGGGCTCTTATTCCCTTTCGTGCTCAAAATCTCACTGAGCTTCACGGTGGTCCGCAGAACCTATTGCGAATTGATGCATGCCTCAAGCCTCTTCTTTTTCCAGCTTGGTCACATAGCTTTCGATACTACTACTAGTACTACTGCTGCTGCTTCTTCTAGATTCCAAAGGGCTCTTCGTTTGGTTTTTCAGAGGCTCACTCTTGTCCCCCAACCCCACCAACAGGCCGCCGATAGCTTGCATTCGCTCTCCATGATTGCCCTTTAAAAAATTTCTATATATTTACATTTACATATATGCTTTATATATAATTTGTGGTATACTACGACCGATCGAGCTGCTTCCATATATGCACATGGTGTTTCAATTTCTTGAAATTTTGAATTATGCTACTACTTTTTGTCCTGTATGACAATGCTTATTATTCCTCATTAATTCATGGTCATGGGTAGTAGCAATATATATATAGTTGATTTAATCATGTCGTGTATATCTTGGCACGTACACATGTTCTTCTAGGAACCGTAGCTTATAATTTGAGACCAGCTACGGTTCCTAGAATTTTTAGTTTTCAGGGAGAAGAATTTTGAGCTTCATGGCATTCATAAACTAATCATAGCTCAGTATGGTGAGTTCCTACTGGAAGGCAATTCCAAGATGAGCACTACAACAAAACCCAAGAATTAGCTCCCCCCGGAAGGATGGATCAAGATTAACACAGACGCGTGCGACTGAGACAAGGGATCTCTTGGAGCTGTACTAGCTAGGGACGATAAAGGAGGTACTTTGTTAGCCTACTCGACCTTCTTTGAGTTCGATGATCCCATCTTGGCTGAAAGTGCAACACTGCTAGAAGGTATTCGACTGGCTCGAGATCATGGCTTCAGACACGTAGCTTTTGGAAGTGGACTGCCAAGTGGTGGCAAGAGCAAGTTTTGGACATGTGAAAGATCTACCCTGGGAAATCCAATCCTTGACCATGGAATGCAGGATGCTCCTTCACGACTACGATACGTGGGAGATTGAGTAGATTCCTAGAGAGATTAACACTAGTGCTCACAATTTAGCAATTTGGTGTAGGGAGTACAATGTTTCGGGTCTTATCCAAGTTTCGACTATCCCTTCCCATGTTTGTAATTACGATGTAATGGGACCCTAGTGGCCTGCCTGCTTTTTCCTATCAATGAAACTAATTCTTATCGCCAAAAAAAAAAAAAAAAGAAGAAAAAGGAACCGTTGCTGATAATATTTGATGGACTTAATTGTATTAATAGATCAGATATATCCAGTACGTGCATACGCACATTGCGTTTTACTAGGGTCGATGTTCATGTACCGTATAGTTATGTAGCTACTCGTGTTGTTTGTAATTGTATAAGGAAGAAATTAAGATTATTTAATATATATATATATATGGTTCACAACAAATATATAATATATATTTGGGTTGCCAATCCAGTAGGTATTTTTTTTTACGTATGTATAGGTATTTTTTTTTACGTATGTATAGGTATTTTTTTTTAGCTGTTGAATCAATCATCTAATGGTAATCTAACGGCTAAAATGAGGTGCATGAAAAGATGTACATTATTAATACTATTTCTCTCTCTTACTTTTTACAATAAAAAAATATGCATAATAAATTTTCATTGACCAAAATGATACCTATGTGTAGGTAAAAAAAATAAAAATAAATACCAACTGGATCGGTGCCCATATATTTGTTCATTACAAATTAAGAAGAGAAAAATCGTGAATCGCCGCACATGAAATAGATACTTCTGTAATATTCTCCATCAGTTAAGCAAACTTTAACTATACCAATATATGTGTTTGTTCAAAACATTTAATAAATTATAGCAATGCATGATTCACGAGGTACTAACTACAAATGCTATCTTATTTGGCACACTTGACCCATCGGGATATCTTTTGCAGGTTATTATAAGTTTTTCAGTATTGTACCTCTATGAGCCGCTCACGAGTACTTCATTTAGTACTTACTATTTTGTGTAGAAAATTTGATAGGTATTGGCGTGTGAATGCACATCACGCACCTTCAGGTGGTTCATCTTGAAGGAAGTTCAAAATTCAGATTTAATGTAAATGTAATTCGTATAACCTTATTCAAATGTAGATTTTTCGCTAGCTAAATGTCGATATCAATGTAATACCTACTAAATCTGCTCCACAAAATGATGTTAGTGAGGTATGAAATAAAGTACTGAGATAGTAGCAAGGGAAGGAGAATATGTAAGAACGAGGAAAGATAAATAGACAAATAGGGTTTTGCAGAAGTGTAGTGGCTTACCTTTTGTGGCAAACAAAGGTACCATTTATAATAGTCTTGTTGTCCCAAAACTATTAGAGTTTGTGACCATGTGTCCCATGAAATGGTGGAAATTACATCATCTCCTCGTTGTACAGATAAAGGTAAGTAAGAGTACACATGTTGCTACCAGCGGATCCCATGGTAGTTACCAATTATAAAAGATTCTTAAGGTGCTCTTCAAGTGGTCGGATCTTTATTATTGACCAACGTAGTCGGTGGGTAAACATATGGCTTATGAGACTAGCTGGTATTGGTAAAATTCGATTGCAAGCTCGTTCATTCCCCAACCTTGGATTATACGAGCTGCTTATTCTGCCATGGCTTGGTGCGTATTGTCCGATCAGTCCCTTTATATCTTGGGGTCGGTATTAATCAAGTTTGAGGTCGCGCAGGGATGAGATGGAATAATGACATGCTGTTTTCTTTCGTAAAACCGAGGCTATCTGCTCTTATGCACTTGACCGTGAGTCATATGTTGTTTGGGCTAGGGGCAAAAAACGACATACCTCTTTCCTTACCTATCTTTGACACGTGTACATCCGTCGATGGTCAGGGAGAATTACCCCTAACAATATATGTACACAAATATTCTATATTGCCCCAAGATCAGTCCTTTTATATATTGGGGTTGGTATTAATCAGGTTCGAGGTCGCGCGGAGACGAGATGAACTAAACGAAATATCGTCTTCTTTCATAACCCAAGCCCATATGCTCTTATGCACTCGACATGGGTCAGATGTCATTGGAGTTACGGGCGAAAAATGACACACCTCTTTCCTTACTTATCTTTGACATGTGTAAACCAGTTGATGGTCGAAGAGAATTACCCATAACAACGCATATACACAAATGTTCTATATTACTACACAAGTCTTATGTATATATATCATATGTTATAGTCAATTTATTATATACATTTAATTATAAACCATAAATTTTCCTTATATTGATGGCATGGATCACCCTAAGAATGGTTGAATTTGCTATTTAGTGACAATTTTGAGAAGAGACAACAATTAATTTTGTAAGTGCTACCAATTTGTGTTATCGTAATGTATTTAAGTCGACATGATTACAACACGACGCAATAACCCGGACACAACACGATTAATATACGTATCAAAAATCTAAACTCAAACATGACACGATTAATACACGTATAATACGATATGATACGACACGTATAACCCATTTAATAAATGTGTCATATTATGACTTATTTGATACGATTATTCAAAATTGACACGATTACTTAAATTTAACATGATTATGCACTAATTCAATATTCAACTAAACACATGTAATTATATTTAGAATTAATCAAAATCACATTTAAAATATTAAAATATTGATAAATGTGTCATATTTGTGTCGTATTGACACGACACAAAAACGATACGTTTAATTAAATATGTTACATGAGTCGTATTCAGTTTAAGTGGGTTGACTCAAAACCCACTTATTTATTATTCGTGCAACATTTATCAACCTAAGATTATCATGAAAATTAAATGGGTCACCCAAAGCTGTTTATTTCATGTAGTTTTCGAGTCGTATCGTCGTGTCGTATAGATAATTGTCGATCCTATTTTTTTTTTTTTTTGTTAAAGTTATTTTCTAAAAGAAGATTAAAATTCATTGATCACTGTACTGTATATACACACACACACACACACACAGACACAGAAAGCCCGTCTCACCTGATCTGATCATATCATATAGATTATTATCCTATCGATCAGTCATAAGACGCCAAGATTCTCACTTTCTCGTATGAGTTAGTTTTGACGGTGATCATTTGGACCTCAAGTATTTTTGTAGGCTTAGACTAGAGCTAGCCTATCATGATAAGAAATTAGACAATATACGGTATTTCAGAAAAAAAAAATTGAAAAATACGGTGACTTTGGATTTTTTGAGGTGCGGTACGGTTTTTATTAGAAAAATATCATTTTTAAAAAAATATTTAGAAAAATACCATTTTTTAAAATAGTAACTAGTTCCTAGTAACCAGTTTCTAGAAACTGGTAACTAGTAACTAAAGATATTTATAACTGATATATAACTAGTAACCCGTAACTAGTAACCGATTTCCAGAAACCGGTAACAAGTAACTATTTTCTAAATATTTTTTAAAAAGTGATATTTGCGTAATAAAAACTGTACAAAAATTAGAAAAATGCCTGACTTCCGTATTTTTGTAATTTTTTCAATTTTTGTGGGTATAAGTGTTAAAAACCCTAACCACAACGTACGACCGAACGGACATCATCATGAACTTGGGTTGGCAATGACAATCATTAAATTGGGCCGGGTCCATGTCCATGTTATTGTCACTGAGACTTGAGCTGGGAAGACCTAAGTATTATTCATTGGCCATTTACCCATACTTTGTCACATTTTTGCGTGCGTTTTATTATATTACATATAAAACAAAATGAATAATGGAATAATATTGGACCGGCCGGGCATATATATTGCTGATCATAATGCTTTGATTAGTTCATTTTCTTTTTCGACAAGAACAGACGACATAAGAAGTTGTACGCAACTAAGGAAAAGGCTAGAATAGTCCTCTTCTCCAGAACTATACGTACCTACATCTACACACCAACGACTAATGAAACTTGGTCAAATCTTGGCATGCTTGATGCTTAATTAATGGCTTGTATTGATTCTATCTTATTATTTCAGTTTTGATATGTTACGTAAAGTGAAAGATAATTTTTGCACGTTAATTAACATATTCTGCCAATTTAATTAGTTGGATGTTTTGGTAGGATCCCTGACATCTTTTATTTTATTTATTTACTTTAAAAACAAATAAAAAATGAATATCTAGTACTCCATGTACCCAAGTTCATATAATTTCTGCTACTCCACTTTTGTTAATTGGATTCCTGATATTTTGAATTCAATCTCAGTATTTATGCTTGTTAATGGGATCTTACGGGTTAATTTCTTTGATTGTCAGAGGGGTGGATTAATCATGTGACATATATTCTATTATTTTGTTTGGTTGATGATGCTCTCAACTGTGGGAATCTCAGAGTTGGTGCTTGAGGACTACACTTTTGAAAGCCTATTGCTTCTTCTCTCAGAGGTTTTATGACTCCTTGAGATGATATTTTCATTTTCTGCAATGGGAATATATAAGAAATCCTTGAAAGTGCCCGTTGAATAAATACCTATGTGCTTTTTTTTTTTTTTTTTTGAGAACAATTCGGTGGTCTAACATATGTGGTTGGAGAGAGATTCTTTGGCCGCAAGTACTTTGCTAAAGTCAGGTTCTTTTAATTGTTGGTCCTTGGTGGATTCTGAACAATTGGAGGAGGACTCTTGCTTTGGCTTGTAGCGGATAAATGTTCATTTTCCTGTGCAGATAGAATGGCTTCCTCTTATAGTGTTTCAAAATCGAAATAGGATGTACTTGGGGAGTATCCTGGACTTCCCTTTTTTTTTTTTTTTTNTTTTAAATATGGAAAGAGCGCAATTACTTGGGGATGAATATATACGCAAGCCAACGGTCTAGTTGAGCGGGGCTTGCATAAACCTACAATTAGAGGCTTGACTATATATAAAACAAATATTTATACTTATAAATATCTCGGTTGTTCAGTTTATATTCGGCTCTGCACCATCTGGTGACTATGACAACCAGTACTATCGTCTACATAGATCTAGCTACTTTGACTTTTACTTAATTGATTAGGTTTATTCCCTGCATCACTTTGACTCTTTATTTATCCAACTTATAATAAGTGTACATGTACATACATAGCAATGAAACAACATACTATATATAAAGGGCCCCGTTATACAACGGTAACCGAAAAAATTGTTACTAAATTGATGATCATGTGGCTAACTAATAATCACAATCTATAAAACTGGCATTGCATTATTCTCTAAGGGGAAAAAAATGTCAAATAGGATTCGGCCATCATTTGGTTCCATGTGAAGTTATCAAAATCCCGCAATGTTTCTAGCTAGTCATAGCTTATAAGCAATGAATATCAAAATATCTTGTGTATCAAATGGTCAATCACAACGATATATACAATCATACTTATTATTATTATTATTATCATATATCTTTTGATATGTCAAGTACCATATATAACACCGTATGTACACATATCTCAACACCTTAAGTATCACATGATCATGATATGATCATTATAAGGACTGAGGGCACTAACCAAACCTAGCTCACGATTTATTAACTTAATTATATTATTGTTAAAAATTTATTTATCTATAATTTCAGTAAAAAAAAAAAAAAAAGCATTTATTTTTCTGAAAAAAGCTTAAGCACTAAACGAATGAAGTAATTGTGAAACTGAAAAAATTAAAAAGGTATATCCGTAAGAAGAAAGGATAATATACCTTAATGATCTTGTTTGTGATGACAACTCCACGTGGTTCTTGTAGTTATCTGAAGCAAAGCGTGTGGTCGATATTGGGAGTCATATCCCACCGAGAATCTTAAGTCTAAAGTGGCCACGTGTTGCACTAACCATGTTTTAGATACAAGAGACACTGCTCTTATAATCAGCAAGCAAACCCTAACATTTAATTAATTCACTTGAAATTGAAAATCAACTAAATCGATCGTTATATATTTATTTATGTACATATAAACAGGGGGTACATAACTGCAGGGGCGTACCGTTCAAGAGGAGGATAAGATTAAATAATACGGGCGGTGTTTTAAATTATAGACTAACAACATTGTAATGGCAGTTTCCTACAATTCTACATCATGTAATTATAATTTATAATCTATAATTGATATATATATATATATATGTAATACCATAAGTCGCGCGTTGAAGTTGCCATCTGGCTGCCTGTCAAGGTATATATGGCCGTACATAGAAGGATAAAAAAAGCGAGAACAGANATTGTTTTTTATTTTATTTTTATAAATAATTATTTTGTTATCATATGTCTTGCTTAACGAGACAACACATAAGCTTTCTGTAACAATTTTGTATAATCAGAATTTGGGAGGACTTTGATGACCATTTTTCTTGTTTGTATATATAGCTCTGCATAGTGCTTATCTCAATACTTTTTGAATTTGTTTTTTTATTGGTTGGTTGGTTTTAAAGTTTGTTTGTTTACGACAAAAATAGCTAGTTGAAGTTGACCAACGGCAAAGGGGCAATGAGGAGGATAATTTGGTCAATAAAGTTTCTGTATTTGTTCAACTCTTACTCCGTCTTCCATAGAAGCCACGTGTGATTTTGAGCCTAATTAAATCTATTTAAAGCCCACAGATATGACATATTCTTCAATTGGGGATTTATTATCAAAATATCTTCGAATTTGGATGTTAATTACTATGGTCGGTCGTTTCAGAAAGTCAGTGTTCTTAAGAAGTTGACGATTTTTAACATTTCCATATGCGTATATATGTAATTGGTTAAAAAAAAAAAAACTAAATGTTATTAAGGTGTTATGAATATATTAATTTATATGTGGATGTTCATATTCTATAACCCCTAATCTTTAGATTTCCCAATCCCTATTTATATCCTATTTAGTAGTGTTTTACATTGTAACCTATATATAATATTTTGGTATTCTAGCACTTATGGTTGTAAGCCTATAAATATGACATTGAGCATGTATTGTATAGATGAAGATGAATGGAATAATAAGAAAATTCTCTCTATACTTCTCTTGTATCTTCTTCTTTTACTTTTGTGCATTTTCTATTCTATACTTTGTACTTAGTTTAAAATACGTTATCCGCACGAGTCTCTAGCCTTTGGTCTTAGATATTGTCAAGAGGTGCTTCCGTTGAGGTATACTCTCTTTCTCTTGGTTAATTTTAATCCTCTTTGAATTTCTGGATATTATTGGTTATTTGTAGAGAGTAGTAGCTAGCCGCTGTGAGAATTATATCTCATACTTGGAGTCATTGCTCAAGTTTTATTACTTATTCTATAGCTTTGCAAATTCCTCGAAGAGAATGTTGCACTTTAAAATTGTGAATTTGTCATAGTCAATATAAGTATTGACATTAAAAGATGAATATACAATTTCTCGAAATCTATGCTTATATAATCAAATAATGCCACATATAGCACCCTAGAAATGGATAATGCTAATAAAACTGTGTATGGCACCTTAGTAATGTAAATGCAAGCATAAAAAAAAATAGAAAAGTTTACTGAATAGATTTCAAGAGCTATAGATAAAATGCGGTCTACGACATATATAATGGCTTTTGTTATACATATATAATGTATTTTGTGAGGGTAATATATATATACCAAATCGTAAGATTCCAATTCCAATGTGTGAAAGTTCCATATTTGAATACTTCTGCATGATCCTAGAAGTGATGTGCATATTTCATAATAATGATTGTGAATTTATCATATAGTTAAAATGAATAATGATATTATTGTCATTTATTTAACTATTAAAAAATTATATAGCCACCTGAAGTGGACCAATTATATCATATAGCCACATGAAGTGGAAAAATTATATTTCTTTGAAAAAAAAAAAGGAAGAATATACCTTGTATTTGAATCAAGGACTAAAGGACCGAACTCCTATTGGATTGTTTTAAGAACAATACTATTTCTATTGAATTAGAAAAAGTAAAACTACAATTATTTTTGTAGTAGTTTATTATTTTTAACAACACCGTAAGCTATTATTTAGCATTTATAAATATATGTACCAATTGAGTCCTCTTTCGGTGTATTTGATGATTGCTTAAATTCGTACAAAATTAATGTATTGCATAAAAGGTTATCAGTTATCGATGTTCTAAATTCTTATCCGATTGTAAATTTATTATTTCTAATTGTACATATACTGCTTATATTGTCATACAAATTTTGCGATCATTTTTTGTTAATTCTCTATCAACCACATGATATATTTATATCTTTTACGATTCATATATATTTTTAGTTTATATTGTACACATATAATGTCATATATGAAGGCTAAAACCTATGGAGATTCAGTGGTCTTATTCTAATTTTCCTGTATAGGCATATTATGATCTATTTGATTGTCTTGGCTTGCATGCTTTTCTAAAATATGTTCTATGAGTATGTGAAGTTCACAGATGCATATTATTTTATACATGTTTGTTCTCGGACTCGATTTTTATTTGCTCTTGCTTTGGTTTTAAATAAGTTATATTATATATATATATGGGAGTAATTCAGTTTTATATGTATATGAATGTGTATATATAAATACAAAATTATTCCCATGATTACTTATTACTGATTTCTATTTGATTGGGTGAAGAAACTAACTATCATTCTTATAGTTTTGGAATATACTAAATCAGTTCAATTACAATTATATTGATTACTAATCTTTGGACTTTGGTTTTACTTGAGAGTACATAAACTTTTGAGCAATCTTATTGACTATATTCAAATAATTATTTGGGAAATAATTGTATTTAGAACATTGTAGAATATTTATTTTGGACACATTAAGATAGCAAATTTATCTAAGCTTGAGTTCAATACTTTTGAAATTTGTGAAAAAAAAAATATTTGACGTGAGTCCTTGATGCTGAAATGCATTTGGATACTAATGAGTTGGGTGAGATCAATAAGGAAAAAAATTAAGGCATCGGCGTAAAATACGGCTAAGCTTATGATATTATTGAGGTATTGTTTAAGTGAGAATTTGAAGTCTTAATACCTCATTATTAAAGATTCCAATGTCCTCTGAAAACAAAGCATTAATGACTCGTAGCTCGTTATCCTATTGCCTACTTAATTTGATTGGATATATCAGTGCCTATAGGACTTTAAGTCCATGTCAAAGTACAATTCAGCCATATTTAGAATAACCTCACAACTGAAATTGTGTAGTGATAAGACTATTTTTCATATCTCTAACATACTCTTGAGTAGTACTATAAAGAACGAAAATTTTCAAAAGTACTCTATATTTATTGTTTGTATTCTGGTGGTTAAAAAAGACAATGCATTAATGATGATGAATCATCAAGCTAAGCCTATTAGTGTGACAATAGTCCATAAAGTGAATGTTGTATGTAGCCACAAGTGTGATAAATGTGGGCAATGTATAGGAAAAATGGATATGATTATGGGCATGCTCATAAAAAATACTTGTGAACACCTACAAGAAGGATATATGTTCTTAGTCAAATTTTATAAATATTTTATCTTGTTGGTTAGTATGCATTGTTCAATAGTGTTATTCTTATCAGGGGGAGCAAATCAATATATAACTGTACTCTTTTTCTTTAGTCAAATTTTTGTCTCACAGGGTTTTTATTGACTAAAAGTTTTAATGAGGCAGTATATGCAATAGCTGAAGGATATATGTTGTACTCTTTTTCCCTTCGCTGAGGTTTTGTCCCACTGGGTTTTCCTAGCAAGGTTTTTAATGAGGCAGTTTTAGCAAATAATAAGAATATTGCACTCTTTTTTCCCTACTAGGTTTTTCGTCCCAAAGGATTTTACCTAATAAGGTTTTAATGAGGCATATTCTAATGAACATCTAAGGGGGAGTGTTATGAATATATTAATTTATATGTGGATATTCATATTCTATAACCCCTAACCTTTAGGTTTCCCAATCCTCATTTATATCCTATTTAGTAGTATTTTACATTGTAACCTGTATATAATCTTTTGGTATTCTAGCACTTATGGTTGTAAGCCTATAAATATGCCATTGAGCATGTATTGTATAGATGAAGATGAATGGAATAATAAGAAAATTCTCTTTACACTTCTCTTGTATCTTCTTCTTTTACTTTTGTGCATTTTCTATTATATACTTTGTACTTAGTTTATAATATAAGGAATCAAGTTTTGTATCAAATTTTTAATATCAACAAATTTGTTATGTGGTTTGTCACTATTTTATTAGTGATAATGTTTAATCTATTTATGAAAATTTTTACGCACTAATTAGATGGTGACAACTTACATGTCACATGTGTTAGTACAAAAAATTAAATACAAAAATTAGAATATGTAGTATTATCCTTATTATAACTTATTATAATGTTAACATGCATTTGAGATTTGTAATAATTTTGATAATTATCAATCTCTGATTGATTAAATTATTGATTCGCTAATCTCTAATGGATAGATGGATTCCCTAATTAATGTGATGTAATTGAGATGTAATTCATTTTCTGTAATGGATTGATTGATTCCCTAATTAATGTGATGTAATTCATTTTCTTTTATTAGACGTATACTATAACTGTAAACATGGTACATTGTAGTCATTGTAAACACAAAAAGATAGATAGAAAGATTATTGTCTCTATTATTTTTGTTTTATTTAGGTTATGCAGTTTTTGTATTAATTTACTTTAGTTTTATAAAAAATATATATTATTTCCAATTACGTGCCAAGAAATTTATGGATTATAGTATTCTATTCATGAAAGGAAAAAATTCTGTCCCCCAGCATATATATGGAATATTCGTGAGCCCCATTTTCGAAAACAAACTAACTATACATAGCTATTTATATATTATTTATAATTAGAACATAAATAAATATAGCAGCTAGAACGTGCCTTGGCTAGTCATTCAAAAATTAATAAATAAAATATATAAATAAATAAATAAATAAGAGGAAAGTAAAGACAGCAAGTTGGCTAGGGTCAGAGGGCGGAAGGGGGGGGGGGGGTTTATTAATATGTTGATTTATTTATAAGAAAGGAAGAAAGGAAGAAAGAAAGAAAGAAATGGGGGCGGGGGGATTTATTAGTATGTTGATTAATGAGATGAGGCGTTAGATTAGATCAAAGGGCGGAGATTAAAAGGGGGATCAAGTCATAAATATCAACGTAAGAAAAGCAGGTGGCTCCAAAGTTGCTGCACTACTACTGCCCGTCCCCATCCCTTTTCCCTTTGTAAAAGCCAAAAGGCCTTCCCTCGTAACAATTTAAAAAACGAAACCCCCTCTCATCTCTCTCTCTCTTTCTTGTCTCTTTCTCCCTTATTATTTTATTATTAAAATAAGTGTGCAGTATATATATATATATATACACACAAATAGAGAGAGAGAGAGAGAGAGAGAGAGAGAGACCAAATAGTTGAGCGCACTCATTTTGATATGATATGAGAAATTAAGAGAAGATCCTATTTATAAAGAAAAAAGAAAAAAGAAAGGGAAGAGGGTAAAGGTAGACAGAGAGGAGGATAGAAGGAGGAGAGGATTATTAGGAAATGGCGTGGAAAATAGAGATGAAGATGATGATGATGATGATTTTATTGTTAGGAGTAGTTCTTGTGGAGGGAACAACGACGTCGTCTAAGGCTAAGGCTAAGGCTAAGGCGACGGTGATCAAAGGAGGGGCGCCGCACAGGAACGCTTATGCGACGATGATGTACATGGGGACGCCTAGGGACTACGAGTTCTACGTGGCCACGCGCGTGATGCTAAGATCCCTTGCAAAGCTCAAAGTGGATGCCGATCTCGTCGTCATAGCCTCCCTTGACGTCCCTCTTCGTTGGGTTCAAGCCATGTAAGTCATATCATTTTCTCTCTCTCTCTCTCTCTCGTTAATCTGTCCCTTTTTTTTTTAATTAAAAAAAAAGGAAATTTAATTTGCTTTAATAAAAACGTATGTTAGGAGCTGGCTCGCCTAGTTTTGGGGAGGGGGGTGGCTTAATTTCAAAGGACCATTTACTAATAGCACTTTAACATATCCAGTTTCCGGCGGGCGTACCGCTTACTTTATATAATAAATCATTAAATAAAAGGGTCTTAAATTAATTTCCTAAAGAGCAAGAGCCTCAGCAGTGAGCGCTTTCACAAAGCGCGTTCATTTTTATTTATTTAATTTCCTTTATTACCAAGAGTTTACAATCAGCTGCGGCCGGCAGTACACTATTCTAAGAATTTATTAAATGGTCTATTACAAATATACCCTTCATAGTTTTTTTTTTTTTTTTTAAACCTACATTCTTGAAAATTACACTTCACTCCCATAAGATTTCAGTTTCATCTGGAAATAATTGTCGAAAACAACCTACTCATCAGTGTTTTAGGACATAAATTTATTTCTAAACAACTTCTAAATTAACACAGCATCATTACCAAATAACCAAAAATTTCAAACAAAATATATAAATTTTCATTTGATTTAGAATATGTTTGAAAATAATTTCTATTACGAATCTAGAGTAGAGGTGAAGTGTAGTTTCTAAGAGAATATGGGTTGATACTAAAAATTAAAAGGTTATAGGGGATATATTTGTAACTAATTTTTTTAATCAAAAAGTGAATATTATATACAGTCCTGGATGGTGATGGATGCACCTAACAAAAACCCCCCTATTTGACTTTTCAACACTTGAGCGAAAGAAAAAAATAAATATCTGTAAAAAATGAGTTGGAATGAGCCCCGTTAACAGGTAGAAGGCACATGTTATGATGTTAGTAGTCAAAGGGCTCAGACTCAGCGTGGTCTGGTCTAGGTCGTCCAATTAAGTCCACCAACCGCGTGGTCTATGCGGACTTGGCCGCTAATGCTAATCCCGCTTTTTGAATAGTAGATAGTATGGTTGTCGATACATACTTTGACGCAAACCCAACGAAAGCCAAGACCCCAGTTGTCTTTTTTTTTTTTTTTTTCTAATAATAATAATATTATTATATGCTGCATCCCAAATAAATGCTGCATCCCAAATAAACGCAAACCCAGTTGTCTTTGTTTATATGCTGCATCCCAAATAAATATATATAGTGGTGTTTTTTCTTTTGTTGATAATAAATATATGATGGTGTTTTATATTGGTCTATTCGGATTTGGCATTTTATTTTTTGGTTAATTACGAAATGAAGAGCTATTAATGAAAAAGAAATAGCCCAGAAAAACGCTTTACACTTTTGCATTCATTAGTATACATTTAAATTCCACTATTATTTATAATATTATTAAATATAAAATTAAATAATGAAATCCAAAAATGCAAAAATAATTACATTTAGTGCTAGTTTGGGATAGTATTACTTATGCTTATATTTGAAATTTTAATTTCATGATCTAAGTGGTATTATTTTTTTTTTGTCATTTATTTAAATGAGGCCAAATATGGAAATACAAATTTTCATTAAAATCTAAAAAAATAAAAAATTTCATATTTTCTTTGAAAAAATTCTAAAGAAATCACATAAGTATGACTTTATTTGGAAGAGCTTTCAATGCCAAACTCTTCTGATATTTCACTTAAACTGGGGTAAGTAAATTTCAAAAGTCATGCCAATCAGGCCCTTAGCATTCTTTTGAGATTTGAAATTCGTGCTCCCGAACTACTTGGGCTGTCACTATGTTTGGTATTGGTAGCTAGATTAATGGAGCTATTAATTAGACATGACTAACAGTGTGTACCATTTAAGAAACTAAATTGTCAATTCAACATTTATTTTACCATAACGGCAGTTATGGCACTATTGTACGAATTCAAAATTACGCATTCTCGTATGGGAAAAATAGCTAGGCAGGCTCAGACAATCGCTATTTCCTTTGTTACATCAAGAGTTGTAAAATTTGTACAAACACATTTTACACTCAGACAATTGCTGTTTCCTTTGTTACATCAATAGCAGAGCAATAGTTTTACTTTGGATTTTTGTCCTTATTTTGTAACGTTCTGGCTAATCAGGGAACAGGAAGATGGAGCGAAGGTGGTGAGAGTGGAAAATCTGAATAATCCGTACAAGAAACAGGCCAATTTTGATTGGAGATTTATGTTAACGATGAACAAGATCTATGTGTGGAGCCTGGTGGACTATGACAGAGTGGTCATGCTTGATTCTGACAACATTTTCCTTCAAAAAACCGATGAGTTGTTCCAATGTGGACAGTTCTGTGCAGTCTTCATTAACCCTTGTGTCTTCCATACTGGCCTCTTTGTGCTACAAGTAAGTGCACCCATTGATAAAGAGTCATAGCATATTGTTAAAAGGAAGCCATACATATTTTGTTTTTAGTTTTTACTTGATAGTAATGATGGTACATATACGTACGTATGCAGCCATCAATGGAGGTGTTCAAGGACATGGTTCACGAGTTAGAAAATGAGAGAGATAACCCAGATGGTGCGGACCAGGGCTTCATAGGCGGCTACTTCCCAAACTTGCTTGATCGACCAATGTTTCATCCACCTACTAATGGCACAAAGCTTAATGGAACTTATAGACTTCCTTTGGGCTACCAAATGGATGCTTCTTACTATTGTGAGTCAAATTTAAAATGAAGAGTTTTGTTTTTTCTAATTTTGAATGGTCATATTATTTTGTGCTTAATCTAAACTGACACTAGTTATATTTGTTCTGCCCAGATCTTAAACTGCGGTGGAGTGTACCATGTGGACCAAACAGCGTGATCACTTTCCCAAGTGCACCCTGGTTGAAGCCCTGGTATTGGTGGTCATGGCCTGTCTTGCCCTTAGGCATTTCCTGGCACGAAAGACGTCTTCAGACTCTTGGGTAAGACTCATTTCTATACACATTCCATTCTTATTATGTGTCAAAAATCCTAAAGCACGAGCACCAGCTGCCCCACCTCTAAGTAATTTGAAATTTCCCCTGTTTCGTGGGCTATTAAATGTTATAGTCCTGTTTTGTTGAATGACATAATGTGGACCAAGTACTGGACTCACGGTCCCGAGAGGCGGGCATTAATCTTAACGAGATAGATGTTTTCAATGACAGGTATGGAGCAGAGATGGCCGCTGTACTGATCCAGTTAGTTTTGTATGTGGGACTCCTAGCAGTGACGCGCCTAGCACGGCCCAACATGTCTAAGCTATGGTACCGGCGTGTGGACAAGAGCAGCACCTTAATGCAGATGGCCCTCAAATTAGTGGCTATCTGGTCCATTATTGCAGCCTATGTAGTCCCTTTCTTCCTCATTCCTCGCACGGTTCATCCAGTGCTCGGCTGGACTCTGTATTTGCTTGCTTCATTTGCACTTTCCTCTGTATCCACCAACGCCTTTTTGCTGCCAATGCTTCCGGTTTTGGCTCCTTGGGTTGGCATCCTCGGTGCACTTTTGGTTATGGCGTTTCCTTGGTACCCAGATGGCATTGTGAGAGCCATCTCTGTGCTTGGCTACGCATTTGTGTGTGCACCGTTTATATGGGCTTCTATAGTGAAGGTCATGACTAGTCTCCAGGTCTCACTTGAAAAGGAGGCTTTTTTCCCAAGATTGGGCGACTCCACACCACCTCCAGGGATTAACAAGTTATGTTGAATGGGCATATATATATATATATATTTTAACCAAGCTCATTGTTTGTTGTATATTGAGGCCTTGAAAATCTCATTGAGATGAAATATTGGCTCTTAGAGGTGAAGAGCATCTATCTCATCTTAAGTGATATAGAGTTTGGTGGGGCGGGAAAGAGATGGAAGGTTGGTTTTCTGTATCATAATGGTCAAATACTTAGACTATAGTCAAAATTAAGCATGGGATCAAGCTGGATGTTGGGCAGAGCTAAATCGAGTTATAGTTGGCATTCAATGATTCTGTAAAAAACTTTGATTCATTTCTGAAAACTCACCATTATTTGAGTTGTACCTAAATTTTGTATGGAAACATTTCGATGATCAAATTTCACGGACCATGGTCCATGAAACTATACAAGTCTCGCACATTTCTATTTATTTGTTTATTTTGAATGGTCAAATTATGTGCTTAATCTAGGGAGGTGCCATATACAAGATGTAAATAAAAGAAAGAAAATTCCGCATCTTTTACGATTATGCCGAAGATTAGATTTGTGGAGTGTTCCGAACCTGATTCCCCAAATACAACAAATTTTTAATGATGTAAAAGAAACAAAAATGTGTATCCACTTGAAACAAAATAGAAGCTGATAATCATTCTCTTCTCCCAATAAACAATTGCACACTTGTGACTAGCCAGGCACAAGAACGACAATGCTCAGTTGAAAAACGACAGAGCTAGAACAAGCATCTAGTATCTACATTGTGCAATGGCCAATGGATATACAATTCCACGTCACACAGGGAAAGACAGGCTGGGGCCCCCCTCGGTGAACGACAACATAACGGACCGCTGCTTTGTAAGTTTTGTAATCATGGTGGCTGACCATTCTGAGCAAAGCCAAGAAAAGAAGGGTATCTTTTTCTTCTCCTTGTGAGTCGAGCCCCACTGCCGCAGTGCTGTCCCCACACCTTTGTGGCCTGTCCCTATATGATGGCTACAATCATCATATATATATATTAATTTTGGGATACTCCCCAAGGGCAATTTCGTCCTAAAAAAATGCAATCTAGTATTCGAGTTTGGGTGGTTTTTGTATGTTATGTATTGTCCTTCTGGGAAAAAAAGAGGAGGGGGTTCAGGTCCCAACGTTCAAAAAAAAAATATTTAGCTGGGACCCGTAATGTGGACCAGAAATCGAATGGATATATATATATATACGCTACTAAACCTACAACCCCTGGAGATATGACAGAGACAAAGAAAGAAGCTAATTAATACAATATGGTATTTAACCATGCCTAGACCATAATAAGTCAGACACACAACGCGCGACTGGCCTTGGGCTTAAACTGACCGTTTACTGAGGAAGAATTAAGGGTAATATAAAATACAATTACGTGACTGAAAGTATGTAACAATGATAAATTAAAGTGTAGAATTTCCACATATTAAGACAATTATATTAAAGTGTAGAATTAAAGTGACCGTAACAAGGATAAATTTAAGTGTAGAATTTTCATTACATATTAAGACAATATATTGGTAAGCATTACAAGGTGGTAAGCAAGTGAGTTTTAGTACATGTACATTCACATGCAAAGCCTAGGAGATAATGACCCACATGGAGAGCGTCAATTGCCTGAGCCGGACGGTAAATTAAATACCAATAAAAAGCCTAAATGTGGTATAACGGTATAAGCTACCTTTGTCTCTATGAGTATAGACTAAAAAATGACCGTTGGAAGTACACCCAGTTGTTTCCTAAAATACAAAGAAGTACTATTTAAGATTCTAAAGACACCTATAAGATTGTGTGTCACTTGCTCTTTCGCATATAACACTTGCACTATATATATGTATAATGTATAGGTTTTTATTCCTTGAAATCTCCAAAGCTCTTAATTAGGAATTCTCCAACTGGCCGGACGGATCACAATAATAATTCCTGATCTCATTCAATACTCTCTCTCTCTCTCTCTCTCTCTCTCTCTCTCTCCCCAATATCTCGATTTCTATAGTATAATTGATCAATTGTTTTTTTTTTGACCATTTTAATGCTTGGTTTATGGCTTGTTTCAGACTCAGTTCTCTGTTCGTCTTGCTCGCATGCACTTCATTGTTATCTCATGCAAAGGAGCAAGTCAAAGGCTCTCACTACCACACTAGTCGTCTGAGCTTTGTTGCTGCAACTCGCACTAGTACTAGTAGTAGTAGTGGTGGCGGTACTGCTCCCAGTCCCACCACCTCAACCAAGCACCACCGCCACAAGTGGATTGGACCGACTGGTCACCGCGTAATCACGGTCGATGTTAAGGGCTCTGGCGAGTTCCAGTCCGTCCAAGCAGCCGTCGATGCAGTCGCGGAGAACAATACAGTCAGCGTTACCATTCTAATCAGCCCGGGATGCTACATGTAATAGCAACATGCATTCTAGACATATATGACATTTGTATAACTTATGAGTAGCTTAATTGTTTAATGCCTCTCTCTTGGGGCATATGGAATATCCATTATGATCATTTATCGTAAGTAGCATTTATTTTAATGTACTTTTCTTGTCACTAGATATATACATAAATATACATAATTACAGCTGCAAGAAGAATATTCTAAAAGTTTGAATTGAAGAAATAATTATGATATTGCATATTTTGTACAAAGTGTTTAATAAAGAAGGGGTGTTATATATATGTATACAGAGAGAAGGTGGTGGTGCCTGTGACAAAGCCGTACATAACATTTCAAGGGGCTGGAAGAGAGGTGACAATTATTGAATGGCACGACCGGGCTAGTGATCCAGGGCCCAACGGACAGCAGCTGCGTACTTACAGAACCGCTTCTGTTACTGTTTTCGCCAACTATTTCTCAGCTAGAAATATCAGTTTCAAGGTAATATTACATGTATACATACATATATATATATATATGTAGTACAGCTTCTATTCAATTTTCTACGCATTTCTTTTTAATCACAATATACAGAAATGGAAATAAAAACACTATGTATATGTGAACAAGAAATTAACGATTATACATAATAAAGTGTATTATTATGTACACGTACGTGTTAATGTTGTTGTTGTATATTTTTTTTGTGTGAATATTGTGTAGAATACAGCACCGGCTCCAATGCCGGGCATGCAAGGGTGGCAAGCAGCGGCGTTTCGGATATCGGGGGACAAGGCGTACTTCTCCGGATGCGGATTCTATGGGGCGCAGGACACCCTATGCGACGACGCTGGCCGCCATTACTTCAAGGAGTGTTACATTGAAGGTTCCATAGACTTCATCTTCGGAAATGCTCGCTCCATGTACAAAGTAAATAAATCAATTAATTCACCATACTCTTTTTATAACTATAAACTTGCTTATAATTAGCGTAATTAATTATCTCTCTCTTTCTCTCAGCTTGGTAGGCATAAAAAATTAACAAAGAAAATGCCCATGCATCAACTTAGTTAATTAATTAATTAGTCTACGTGTATTTGTGTTGAAAAAAGTGCAGACAAATGTAATGCTTTATCATGATGAACCGCATCTTTCTGCTACACAAAGTCGTAAAAGGGAAAGTCCTTTTACTGCACCGCATATGATCACTTTTATCAGTACAGTGATAGCAGTACCTGATATACATATTGTAATATATCTAGCTCCACGCATGGATATCTACGCTTCAAATTTCTATCTGATTCGCTCTTTTAGAAATACATATATGAAAAAGTAAAAAGGTTGACCAAAAAGAAAAAAAGGACTCTCAATATACAGACGTAGTATATACACACACACCCCAATTATAGCTTACTTTTGAACTTGTATATAACAGCCCAAAAAGATTTATTATCTCATTAGATTATTTGATATATATATATATATGCTTCTACACAATATTTCCGAACTGAAGTATATGTTTTAAGTGCTTAAATAAATTGTTGGCACATGCAGGACTGTGAGTTGCACTCAATAGCGACGAGGTTCGGTTCCATAGCAGCTCAGTACAGGAACTCAGCGGATGAGAACACAGGGTTCGCCTTCGTGAACTGCAGGGTAACGGGTACGGGCCCACTTTACGTGGGGAGGGCCATGGGGCGATACTCGAGGATCGTCTACTCTTACACTTACTTTGACAACGTAGTAGCACGCGGTGGCTGGGATGACTGGGATGAGACTTACGGCCACGACCACAACCACAGCAAGTAATTAATTAATTAATCAATTAATTAATTAAACCCTCTTTTCTTTTTATTTTCTTCTTTTCCCCTCCTCCCCTCACAACTCAACTCAATCAACCCCTTTATTATCTTTATCTTACCTTTACCTTATTGGATATCTCAAGTAGCTAGCTAGTGAGACCATCTATCTTTTTGAGTCTGCATACTCATTTTGTCATTCATTTTTGACAAAACAAGTCAATGTGGGCCCCACTTGTCGTATGTGATATCGTCTTTAAAGGTCACGCATTATTTTTGTAGGTTCAAATAATCAACTAGGCAAAAACTTTGTTCACTTTGTAGAAAAGCATAAATTAAGGGGGGGCATTGATCGAGTTGCCTCTTTGCCTGTAGCTGTAGAAGATCCAATTAGCACAGGATCACTATGATTGTGATGTGATTTAGATTGCACAACACAACTCAAAGCTTTTCATTTCACAATCATCTCCTCTTTTTTTCTTTTCTTTTCTTTTTTTTTTGCATGGTGTTTTCATTCAACGAAACGTGAAGTTTAACTAACACACAATTATGGGCCATTATTATTCCATTGCAGGACTGTGCTGTTAGGAGTGTACAAGTGCTGGGGCCCAGGGGTAGCAGCACTGCGTAGGACTTCATGGGCCCGAGAGCTGGATTTCGAGACCGCCCATCGATTCCTTGTCAAGAGTTTTGTTAATGGCAGACACTGGATCGCACCCTCTGATGCCTAGCATTTAGTTACTTAGCAATACGCCACCAACGAAATTCTTTAATTATTTCGTCCTTTTCTTCCATTTTGTCTTACAAATATATTTTTTTATTCAAAATTTCACCTCTATAATACCTAATGTTGTTTTGGGAATCAATTGTATCTACTACTGAGTCAAAATAAATGAGATTCTTCCATGTCTTCAAATCAAAAGCAAATGATGCGTGGTCGGTGAACCTATGCATTACCAATTCAAACATGAAATAAAGTATGAAACCTTTTAAAAATACCAAGCAAAAGGCAGTAGACTTCTCCAAGGGCCTTTTCCCCCTTATCCTGATTCAATACCAACTCCCAAGTCATGTATGAGACGACATAGAACAAAAACCAAGCTCTCAAATTGGTCAAACTAAATTTCTCAAGAGACTGGTAAAAAGAAAAAAAAAAAAAAAATATATATATATATATATATATATATAACTGTAGTTCAGGCAACACCACTTTATTTTTCACAAATTTTCTAATAATAAATCATGCTCCTGGCAACGAAGAGAACCAGCTAGGAGGCTTCGGGACTGGAACATACATCCTCACATTATACAACAATTTGTCTGCGACTCGAGCATCTCCGGAGTTCTGCAGAAAAGAGAAGTGCTGATCAGGACTGAGTAGCTGATACAATTTTATAACAAATCATGCAAATTGATTGAGCATTTTAGCCAGAGGGAAGTTCAACTGAGAGTGTCTCTGGGCTTCCCGTAGTTGTGTACAAGCTTAGAAACTAAACTGTTGGCAGCAAAACTATCAGAATTCCACTAACCTAAGAGTCCAAGGGCCATGAATTCTATGTACAAATGAAATTATATGCATGTGTCTACGGATGCAAAAACTTGAACACAAGTAACTGAGATTTCTGTGATATAATACAATTAGAACACTTACATTTGGCCAAGACTAGCTATATCAAAATCAGGAGCTAGCTCGGTCAATATATCGTTTGGTGGTTGACCGCATTCCTGCATTTTCTGCATGAGCTCAACAATCTTATTGAAATTACTGGAATCTTTTTCATACACTTCGTTAAGATCTTTTATCAGTTCGTATTGGTGGGAATAACGTTCATATTCTTCTTTGCTCAAACTAGCTTCATGCTCAGACAACCACTTTGGATATCTTTCTCCGATTTCCTTCATGGGTTCATGAAGAATCTCCTTGGACAAAAGTTGTTGCATCATGGTCTCCATTATAGACTCCATGTCCTAACCAAAAAGGAAAAGAAACCTAATAATTATTCACCACATATTGAGAATTATAGAAATCATCGAAGAAAGTTAAAGAGATGTGGCATGCATATTTAGCCATAGGAAACAAATATATTGGCCAAGTCAGGCCACTTTAAACCAAACATTCTGTAAGTTTCACAGGATGTAGCAGCATGAGAGAGAGATGAGTTCCTCCCTGACTTCATCATCAACACAGTTACACAGCATAAATTCTGGCCCAACTCCAAATAAGATGCAATTTGCAGAATTCAAGAGAACATTGCAAAGCTCACACTTCAGCAAAAGAGAACGCAAACCTTTTTCCACTATTATAATAAAGACATATCAAAGTATAGAAAGAATGTGCTGAGATTGATGATCGTGCCTCTCTGATCCTTCTCATATGCTGAGAATGGCAAGTGTAGTATCAAACTTTGATGCTTACTTGCATAAATCAACCTTGTTATTTTTATATAGTCCACATGTTATAATAGATGAGGTTTAAATTTTTTTGTCAAAGATGATCTAAAAGCGATGATACTGACAAAGAGGGAGTCAAGACATAAATTGAACTAATCCTAACAAAGACAAATCTTTAAAATGTAGCACATTGATCAGGAGTATCCCTCTTAAGTTTGGAAGGAGCAAGAAAACCAGAAGGGCTATGAAAAATGTGAGAGGAATTTGCATACTTGTCAGTTTAGCAACAGGCTGCTTTTTCTAAATCTTGAAAGAGTAAAATAAAAACCCAAATTCACGATACCTAATACCTAATCTCACGTCTAGGTCCATACACGAAAGTGACATATGAATAACTATTTCTTTTCAGAAGAATTGGGTAAAAATGTTTCAATAATACCATTAACACAACAATCATATTTGTAGATTGACAAAGTGGAGGGAAGCAGTCATGCTGTTTTTGTTTTCGAACCACACTCAAGAAAGATAAAATTAAACCAATAACAGTCGAAGAGTAAAAGAATTTGTCTCACTCAGACAGATCCATGGAAAATTAATCACCCTAATCTAGTAGATGGGCAAGGCAAAATTAAGAAGATCAAATCTAAAGTAGAATTCTACAATTAACTAGGAGAGTAAAGATTGAAGGTTGAGGGAGGGAGGGAGGAAAAAAAGGGACCTGAGAGCCAGCAAGCTCCTCAAACTGCTTGACCCAATCCTCCATCATAGCATCGTTGGCAAAGTCTTGAAGGGGTGGTGTGGGAGCGGTGACGGATTCAAGACCCTTAACAGCCTCTCTGGTTTGGGCTCTGAGTTTGTCAAGTGCGTCGGAGACATGGGATTCCTTAGAAAGCTTTTGTTTGCCCTTTTTCTTGGTTCTGAGGTCAGGTAAACCCAAGCCCAGCCCTTGAACCCCAGAGGCCAGAGGAGGAAGAAGAGGTGCTTGTTTGTTGTCTTTATTAGTTTCTTTACTTCTATAATCATATAGCATAAGCAAAAACCCAAAACAAATAATAAAAAATAAAAATCAGAAATTGATTTGAAAGAAAGCAAAAAGGTGAAACCTTTGAAGAAAAGAAAGAACCTTTGAAGGGCAGAATTAGTGAGGTTGAGATTGTGGAAATCATCAAGGGCACCTGAAAGAAACAATTCCACTCAAGGCTAAGCTAATTTCACCCACTTTGTATGTAATATATGTATATACTGAAAACACAGAGAGAGATTGAGAGAGAGATGAAGTTTTTGGTCTTTACTATCAAGGAGTTGATCTAAATCATCGTTGTTGGTGTTGTTGGTGTTGTTGTTGTTGTTGTTGTTGTTTTGGGCAGCCATGGTTGGATTAGGATAGATTAGAATAGAATAGAATAGAATAGATTGGATAGATACATACAGTGTATACAACAAACTCTGTGTAGACTCAGACTGAGCGAGTGTTGTTCTTGGGATATTGGCCTTAGCCCCTCCCCTTTCGCAAATTAACCAAAAGGGCTTTCTTTGGCTTGGCCTTGGGGGGTGAGTGAGATGAGACCCCAGCCCAGCCCACGCCCAGGACCGACTGTAAGTGATATTGGTGGGGTCCCACACCCACTTTCTTCACCTCATGGCTCATGGCTCATGGCTCATCGCTCCCCTTTTACTTTTATTTTTATTTTTATTTTTATTTTATTTTTTTGGTTTACCCTTTTTTATTTGTACCACCACCAGCCACCAGGGGCATGGCAGGGAGGGCAGACAGTGAAATGTAATAAAATAATAATAATAATAATAAAAGATGTAAAGAAGAGAGAGTCGAGACTTGAGACTTGAGACTTGAGAGAGAGTAGAGCAAAGAGGGAGGGCCATCCAATCCAAATTCCAATTCTCATCTCATCTACTCATCTCATCTCATCTCATCTCACTCCGCCTAGCCTAAGCAAGAAGAAAAGAAAATGGGTGTTGCTATTGGTTTAGGATTAGGATTAGGAGGATTAGGATTAGGATTAGGAGGATTAGGAGGAGCAGGAGGAGCAGCAGCAGCAGCGTCGTCAACTCTCCGCCTCAAATCCCCCTATTGTTCAACTCTCCGCTTCTTCTCCTTCTGCTCCATTCCCATTCCAAGGCCCCCCGCCGCCACTCGCTCTCTCATTTTCTTCCCTCCTCCTTTACCATCCTCCTCCGGTCGCCGTTGCTTCTGCTCTGTAATCTCCGGTGCTCTTCACTCCCGCGATCGGACCAAACCCGACATCCCACACAAGTGCAGCAGGTCCGAGGGCGTCGTCGGCCACTTCAGGAGGAAGCTGAGGATTGCGGACATTAAAGGCGGCCCCGAACAGGGCTTGGACCGATTGGGACAGACTCTCCAACTCCATGGTTGGGTTCGGACGCTTCGTGTTCAGAGCACTGTTACTTTCATTGAGGTACTCATACTATATATATATCATTCTGCCTATTCCATTCCCTATAACTTAACTCTCTTTCATTCCCTATTCTCTTGTCTTTTTGTTAGGTTAATGATGGTTCTTGTCTCTCCAACATGCAATGCGTCATGTCCTCTGATGCTCAAGGTTATGACCAGGTAACAATCTCCACCCACCTATCATTATTATTGCATCTTATTGTTGAAGCCCTAAGCTATTCCAAATGCCAGCAATGTTTCTTTTTTTTCCTGCTAACGTTTTTGATATCTTCATCAAACTTCAAAATGTCCTCTACTTGTCTTGTGTGTTAATTCATTCTCTGGAGCCTACATGAATAGGTAGAATCCGGGTCAGTTGCAACTGGTGCCTCTGTATGGGTGCAAGGGATTGTGGTCAACAGCCAGGGATCAAAACAAAAAGTGGAGTTGAAAGTTAACAAGATTGTGGTGGTTAGTCTTTCTGATTTTAATCTTCTTCCTCCTTGCCTAAATATGCAAATTTCAACTGAAAAAAAAAAAAAGTATATTCTTACCTCTTTGTCATTGCTTTTAAATTAATTATTGTATCTTCTATGAAGATAAACACAAATATATTCTTCCATTTAACACATACGTGATTTAGTGATAGTTCAAATTATGTGTCTAACTCACACAAAGTTGAATCTGTAGAGGGTTAGCCTTGAAAAATGAGCCTGTCTTGTAGGTTGGCAAAAGCGATCCTTCTTATCCCATTCAAAAGAAGAGGGTAAGCAGAGAATTTTTGAGAACTAAAGCTCATCTTCGTCCAAGAACAAACACTTTCGGTGCGGTAAGGTTCTGCTTCTTAGCGATGTTTCCTTTTGGGTTCTTCTTTTTTCTGTTTTGCTAACTGGGAAGAAAATCAACTACCCACTCCAAAAGGTTAACCAACTTTTGGAATAGAGATTTCCATTTAAACACCATACAAACACCCTTCCCTACTAATGTGGGACAACTTTCTTTTTTTGCTGAATTGATGTGTGTAGGGAATGGACAGTAGTGCATGTGTGTGTTTATTTATAAAAAAAGTAGATTATCTTGTCTTATTCCTTGTTAGTTACAGTACATTTAATTACCTAGGAGAAAATTGTTATTGATTTTATGTAACTACTTTGTACTATTTTCAGTTCAAAGTGAGGAATTGCTATGCCAAATGATTTTTTTAATCTATGACTAAGTCTCCCTACAAGTTTCTTTGCTCATTTCACGACCTTAAAATCACTCTCTGTCTCTGTTTTGTACTGTTTACATGTTGCATTGGGGTACAATAACAAAGCTCTAGGGAAAATACGCTTCGTCTGCATTTTTTTGAGCAATCATCTTGGTCTTTAATAGTCTTATCTGTGCAATTGCTTTTAGGTTGCAAGAGTGAGGAATGCTTTGGCCTATGCTACACACAAGTTTTTCCAAGATAATGGATTTGTTTGGGTCTCAAGTCCTATTATTACAGCTTCAGATTGTGAAGGTGCAGGTGAACAGTTCTGTGTGACTACTTTGGTATGCATCATGGCTTAATTATGTACTTGTTGTTTATTGGATTTACATTTTCATATTTCATATACTTTTCCCCCTGAACAAAGCATTCATTTCCTCCTCCTGTATTTGGCGCCTTTGCAATGTTCCGTTCTCAGATGTCATATATTTAACTCAAGTTAGTTATCTGGCTTTCTCCTTTGTCTGTTTAGAGGTTTTCTTTGATCCACTGGATCTAGGATTCATACACAGCCAGAATTTGATCTAATAATTTCATGATGCATTGATTGATTCATACTATGGAGACAGCTATGTAGAAGAACTACATCCTTTAGTTTTTCATTGCATTATAAATCCATCCTTTTTTCTTGAAATGTGTTATATGCTTTGTGCTTGTTAAAGTATTATCTTTTTTCCTTCAATAGATGCCAAGCTCTAGAGACGTTGTTGATTCTCCCGTGGATGGCATTCCAAAAACGAAGGATGGTTTAATCGATTGGTCCCAAGTGAGCCACGCTCTTTCTGGGTTTTTTTTTTTTTTTTTTTTTTTGGGTGGGGGTGCTGCTTTTATTGGTCTCCCAAGAAACTCATCTAAAAGAAAGGCATGTAACATAATGCATCTAAGACTCTTGAGTTTATTGTTATCAGTGTCACTACCTCTGTCCCTGCTTCAAATTAAAGGAAATGGAAAAACCGAAATAAAGCAGACTTCTTTTTTCCATCTATAAATATTGCAGTGTGTTCTATGCATTCTGATGAGAGAATTTCCAAGTGAGCAATTTCATCTAATTTTTATCTCAGTTTTTTGTTTTTCCATGTGGCAGGATTTCTTTGGGAAACCAGCATTCTTGACTGTCTCTGGCCAGCTTAATGCTGAAACCTATGCAACTGCTCTTTCTGATGTACATCCTTTATCCATGTACTAATGATTGTCTTGATTATAGATTTGCACTAAAAACCTAATATCTTTCCGTGTTAAAAAACAATTTTTTCAGGTGTACACATTTGGGCCCACATTCCGGGCCGAGAATTCAAACACTTCTAGGCACTTAGCTGAATTTTGGGTAAGGTTTGTTCTCTTAGTTACTTTATACATCTCCTTTCTGAACCTGCTCAAACACTTGGCATTGTGAATCCAGTATCTACCTTACAATTTTTTTTTCTTTCCTGTTGGTAAAGATGATTGAACCTGAACTTGCATTTGCTGATCTAGACGATGATATGGCTTGTGCAACTGCCTATCTACAGTACGTCGTACGTTACCTTTCATAACTATTTTCATTTCATTTTCTAGATTCTGTTGGAGATCTTTACAAAGAATGAATAACATACTTGAGGTTTTGAATTGTGTGATTTTCTTTCTATATGGTAACATCTACTTTTGTGCATGAAGGTGAGATATGTTCTCGAAAATTGCAAGGAGGACATGGATTTTTTCAATACTTGGATTGAGAAGGGCATAATTGATCGATTAAGTGTATGAGCTCTCGATGTAACTTGACATTCTTACTCCTTTCTGCTTATATTTGATATTTTTCAGATGTTTTGTTTTGTAAATCATCTTTCCCTTTTTCTATTATTTTTTTTGTCAACAGGATGTCGCTCAAAAAGAATTTGTACAGTTGACTTATACCAATGCTATTGAACTACTTCTGAGAGCAAAGAAGAAATTTGAATTCCCGGTACTACCAGCTATTTGGACTTTAAAACGGTTGTCTTATCTATTTAATGCCCCATGTTCTTTATATTTTGCTATGTTAATTAAAGAAAAAGCCATGAAACTTGTGTCTAAAGACAAAAGGAAAAAGAAAGCCACGATACTTTCATCTTTATCTCTGTTTTGGGTCCGAATAGAGTGTGAAATTTATTGCTTTTTATGGACTTACATATATCAAACCAATGCAGTTGTTTATTAGTTGCTTTTGGAGTTTAGTCTTTTCAACCAGTTTTTTTTTCCTGCATTTTTTTCTTCTAATTATGCATGTTCTTTCTCTATCACCATAGATTTCATCTTGTATGGAAGATTTTATATGTGTATGGATTTTTTAAAATCTTTTTCAGGACCAAGTAACTCCCTGCTTTTTGAATCAGATGTGATTGATAAGCTCAGTAGTAATCATGAAAAAGGGATCTTGTTAATAATTTCTGGTTATGGAGGATGTCATATATTACCTTTGTTCTGTGCTAGTGCAGCTGCCCCAATGTTACACCATACCGCTTTCATAATGCTTCTCTTTTCCCTCTTTGGGTACTGTATTCTGATTGTTTGTCAAATATCTATCATTAGGTGAAGTGGGGATGTGACTTGCAGAGTGAGCATGAACGCTATATAACTGAAGAGGCATTTAGCGGATGCCCTGTAATAATCAGGGACTATCCAAAGGCATGCTTTCCACACTCTCTTTCCATGGTTTCAAAGGGTACAAACTAGTATTGTTATTTATTTTTTTATTTGGAAAGTTTCCATTAAGTTGTGCGATATAAATATTTCAGGAGATTAAAGCATTCTATATGCGGCAAAATGATGATGGGAATACTGTGGCAGCTATGGATGTGTTGGTTCCTCGGGTAACTTCTTGCATTTCAACTGATGCTATAAAGAAATTAATTACTGCCTCGTATTTCTAGGAGGGTGAAAGCTTTGCTGATACGTGTGGCCTAATATTGTCTTACGGTACGATCAATTTACATCACGTCAAGTTCAGAGTTCAGTTATGTCGAATTGAAATGTAGTCACCCAAATTGTGGATAATAGAGACATGGTTGAATATTAAATATAGAAGAATGGGGGCTGTTTCCAGCAAGAATTACAGTGAGACATAATAGATGATGGTTAGTTGAGGCATTGCCCATGTGGTTCTGTGGCAATATGTACGTTTATTTTCTGCCCTCACTTTTAAGTTGTGAAAAGTCAGTTGGTAAGTTTATTAATGCTGTTTCAAGAGAAACTTTGCTGTTGATAGTTTCTGTTTTTATATTTTTTCTGATCTTCTGTCAGGTTGGTGAACTCATTGGTGGAAGCCAAAGAGAAGAACGGCTTGAATATCTGGAAGATAGGTTGGAACAATTGAAGCTGAATAAGGAGAGCTATTGGTGGTATCTAGATTTGCGTCGATATGGTTCAGGTCAGGAATTCTTGTCTCTGCATTTTTCTGAAGTTGTAAAGTATTTAAGATATGTTGGATGTGATTTCATAATTGAGCTCAACACCCTAAATACAAATAAATAAGCTTTTGACGTATAATTGCAAATTATAATATGTGTGGTCTTTTAATTTTCAGTTCCTCATGCGGGTTTTGGCTTGGGCTTTGAAAGGCTTGTACAATTTGCAACTGGAGTGGAGAATATAAGAGATGCGATCCCTTTCCCTCGGACACCGGGTTCAGCGGAATTCTGAGGGTGAAGTTGCTCATTTTTCACATGTTATGCTAGTTAAGCTTAGGTAACCTTATTTAAAAGCCACAGTTATAGCCTATGTTTCCCCATTCTCNGTTTCTCCATTCAAGTACCTTTCTTCCTCCTTGAATGCACTTGAGAGGATCCAAGGGAGGTGTAGTACCGGATCACAATGCTCACCCCACGCTCCCCTCTTGTTCTTCTCCCCCCCAACTCTTCTGAATGTCACTGGAATGTAAGAGGAGTGGCAAAGGAGGTACGGCCCCCTTATAAAGTATATGTTAATACTCTTTTTTTCCTTCGTTTGAGGAAAACAAAAATAAATGTTTGTTTAAGCGTCGAAGGCATTAACTTATTCAATTAGGATAGCCAGCTGGTTAATTGGCTGCTGATTTTAGTCAGTGTGCATTTGAATTAAAAAGTGTCATTACTTGAAAATATACCGAAAGCAAAATGTGAATGTTGGAAATTCCCATTCCCGCAAAAATATTTTAGCATCCATTCAACATTTCAAGCAAACTTGTGGTCAATATTTAACATTTGTTTCAATTTCATGATGCAGTAAAAACGATCTGAAAGGCACAAACATAACATTTATTTGTTTCTTTTTTTCTTCTCTCTAAATCGATACACTGTCGTCTCCCCCGAGAAAATCTACAAGACTCCCTTTTGTCTAACTCAGAGGACCTTTTTTTTTGGGAATAAAATGAATAAATGAACTGTACAAAGGTGCCTACACGCAACCAGCTCCTCCTCAACCCTCAGATTTATGGTGACTCCGAGGACATATAGATAAGTCTAGGTATAATAGTACATATAGTTGCGCCCAACTTCATCATCCATGGTAGAGTATGGCGGTGGAGTTTTCTCGTATAAACTCGATTCCAGCCCATACCACCCTTTCGAGTTTGAGGACCACAGGAACAGGAACGTCAACCAAGTATTTCGAATTGATCACGAGGAACAAAACTCAATATGTACACCTTGCTTACTTGGCTCAAAGTTCCACTTCCTGAAGGTCATCAGCAAAATTGCCACCATTCATCTGTGTCCGCATCAAAGAAGGGTCACTAGACATAAACGAAGATGGGGAAATTCCCAATGCGTCTCCTAAAGATTTTACTTCAGTCGCTTTTGGAGGGCTAAATGAATCATTAAAACTTCCACTCCACGACGCTGTTCGCCGTGAGTGTGAAGAAAGGGAACTGTGGCCATTTGTCATTACTCCCTGACTCGGAATGTTACCCATGCTCGGGAACCTTTGCATGGTTGATGATAGTGGTGGTTGTACCTGGAAGGCGTCACTCATGGTGGATGTTGAAGCATCCTCACTGGTTGGGACGTCTTCGTGCACAGTTTCTGCTATAGCTTCCATTGTCTGTTCGGCGGGGCCAGCAGTAGGAATGAAAAACTTTGCATTGGCAGCAACAGCTGGCTTAACAGATGGTATAGAAGGTGACTGGAACAAGTTCGCTGGCCTTCCACCACCCTGGTTAAAAGTGTCAACATACCTGCAAAAAGTCCATGCAAAAGACGAGTTTAATGAGAAAAGGTAATACTTTCAACAAAATTATTGCAACTATACAAGGAAATGGGAGAACACTGAGAAATAGACTTAGTAGTCCAAAGCTTCAACATCGCAAAATCCATCTGTGCATGCATGCATATTAAGTCAGGCCTAATTATATTATCCTCACAAATGGCCAGTTCAAATGCAAAATGACAACGTTGAACCAAACACCAAATAGAGGAAAAGAATTCATGTATACCTGGAACGAACACCCATCCGCCCACGTGCTGAGAATTGATTTGAACCAGGTGGAATAGGTGGCATCCCCGAACCATATTCTGAAGGAGTTGAACTTTTTAAAACAGGGCTACCATTAGAGGGAGACATTTCACTCTTAAACGCAGATTTCAGATTGTAATCAGACATTCCATTCTGGAAGGATGCAGTTGTCGGAGGAGGTGGCAGAACAGCTTCTTCAGTAGGGGCCTCAGCACCTTCTTCTACCCATCTCTTCAGCTTTTCATCATAATAGAATTTGTTCTCTTCACCCAGCTTAGCCTTCAATAGCAATGCAACAAGAAACGCTCAAAATGGCATTAAAGAACAAACATTATCCACTTGCATTCCTCAAGGAAGAGAAGGCGGAGGTTTGGGTAAGGAATAACATATCAATAATCACAGGTAGCCTTAAATATACATATTTTTAAAAATACTTCGTAGACTACCTGTTTCCCAGAGCGAGGCCTTAAAACCAGCCCCACAGTCTTCTGCAGCAGCTGTGACCCAAAACCAAAACGAGAAAAGCGAGATGTTGCCCCTGAGACTGATCCTTTTCCTTGTGAATGAGCTGATGTTATTTCCTTTGATGAGTCAACCTGGTCATATCATTCAATCAGATAAAATCTTACAGATACCACATAGATAAGGTGACATGCAAGGGAAAAAAAAAAAAAAAATCCTGAGAAAACAGGTTTTATTAAAACAAACATTGAAAATGCATCTAAAGAGCAATTACACACTTGTCTTGGAGTTCTACCAAAGTCTGGCTCTGAAACACTTCTATTATGCATTGTCATTCTATTGCCATCTGCAGTCCACTCGCTAATGGGCTCCATTGAAGCAGAAGGCATTAACGATGACATTGCCATTGTAGATTGACTACTCGATACTCTAGGGGCCATCTGCTGGTGCAAATGTTCATTACTCAGAACACTTCCCTGCGATGTAGACGGTGCAGGTGGTGGTAATCCCCCAACAACACGATGTGCAGTACTATCAAAAAAGTTGAGCAATTTCCCAACTAATTTTGCTGGAGCCAAATTTGTGGTATATCCACCCTGAAAATAGGATTTCAAACAAAGCGTTCAATCTTAATTATTAAAAATGATATACACACAAGTTATTAGGATCAAAGAACACCTGTTGATGGGTTTTAATCCTCTCTTCAAGTGATGATACTAATTGTTTCCAGGTTTCTACTTCAGGTGCTCTACCAGTTTTCAGAGACTTCAATATTGCTTGACAGTATCTGAAAACACTCGCATCATGTTGAGACACGTAGAGGTGACACAAAATAAAACAGAGAAAAGATATAGATTTATAGATTTACTTACTTCAATGAATCTGAAACCTTTCCCACTTCAGCTAGCATGTGAGCATAGATTAGTTTATATGGCTGAAATGGTAGCAAGATAAACTGAGAGTTCCCAAGCACCTTTGAGTATTCGTATAACTCAGTCCTCTATCCAGACACCAATTAGGTAACATTCAGCAAAATCAAAACATGGGAATCAGAATAAAATGAAATGAAAAGTTCAAAGTGTGAGAGAGATAACGTGTGTTGGCAACCACGAGGACAATTAGGGCTCAGCTAATCAAAAACAACACAAAAACCAACAAAAAGGGCAAAGTCAACGTATAAAACCGCCGAGGCAATACATCTCACACAACAAGCACAAATCAGGATCAAAAGAAGTGATGTTGTCAAACCTAGCACACATAAGAATATGAAAAGGAACAAAATAACTTCAACCACACCATAACTGCTAAGAACTAAGACTTGAATTAAAAGTCCATAACCTACTAAATGCAAGCACAAAATGCACCAAGGAACTTTCCAAATAAAGCTGAACAAGAAAACAAAAAAAATTAATAACCTGAATAGCCTCTGGACTGGCATAGGTCCGAGGAAATTTCCAGTGATCGGCTCCAATTAGACAGAGTCTTGCACTGTCCGAGTATGACTCAAAGTTTGCCTCAGCAACCAAATAGCAGATATGCGCTCCAGTAATCTGAAAGAGCTCTCATGTTAGATCACATAAAGAAAAATCTTCCACAAATCCCTAAAGCAGATAGGGGATGTGGTACACATCCTACCTCACTTCTTTCCTTCCATAGGCAGTCTCCAAGATGCATAATTACCAATTCATCATCTTTTGTTCTGTTTGCAGTTATTACAGCCAGATTCTCCTCCCAGTCATCAAGCATACCACTGGCACCAAACTGTTGCAAAAAAGTACTAATGTTAAAGGGCAGAATACTGGTAAAAGTACAGAAAATTGCCATCACTGCAACCAGACCAAGAATTTCAAAAATCCGAAACCACACCATATTGGCAAAGCTTGATTTTATTATCTCACCAGCTTTAGCACTGGCTCACATATACCAGATACATTAATCTTAAACAAATGTTTCATCTACTGCAACACTTACACAAAGGAAATAATTCTTCCCTTATTATCAGTTTACTTTCTGTACTTTCAAAATCAATACTAAAACACATGATTTAAAAAAATATCAATAACAACAGGCAGTTGTATCTTGGATGATGTAGCCCAAACTTGCCAAAGAGACAGTTCTTGAATCAATATCTCACCTGCGCAGGCTGTTGAGACACTGAAACAGCACCTGGAAGACTGCTATCAGTAGTGGTGTGCACAGAAAACACTTCAGCCGGTTGCCCTGCAATAAGCAGGCATAAAGTCCGCAAAGGGGATCCTGCAACCAGCTGGTGAATAGCCATTTGCTTGATCGTATCAACATAGAACTGGAGTGGTTGAAAAACGGTGTTGCCGCCCAAATACAATAGAAAGGTAAAAGTGTAAGACAAAATTGACAGCATAACACAAGTCACACATACAAGTACCAGAATAGAGTCCCCCCCACCCTTTCTCTCCTGTGTGAATTGGACAACAAACCTGATCACCAAGTTGCGAAGCAAGAACAAGTGCAGGACCCCACAATTGACCTGCTTGTGCACATTGTAAAGCCTCTTTCTTTCTACCAGAAACTAGAAGATTTTGCACCTCAGAAGCAGTTGCCTACAACATGGAATGGAGTCATTTTATTGCCAAAAAGGGGGAAAAGGAAAGGATAAAGCAAAAAGGAAAAAAATATTCCATACCCGTATTTCTGCTTCAGAAGGCAGTTTCTGCAAGCAGTGGCTAATAGCACCATACTCATTGAATTGTTCACCACTCCTCTTTGCAGAAGCAAAAAGTTTAGCAACTGCAGATTCTGGGGTATCATTTTCCTATTGATACGAGAGATCCAAAGGATTAGCAGATGCACAATTATAATTTTATATGCATTGCTAGAATGAAACACTAACGACCCATTTATGGAATGGGTTAAACTTGATATGGAGAAGCCGAACCCATTACACAGGAGCATGTCATGGAAAATGAACATGTTCAAACAATTCCCAAAAGCTATAGCTTCAAGCTAACCATTACTACTCCGGTTTGTTACTTGAAAATATGAACATTTGAAATTAATTCCAGAATTAAATTTTACAAGATCATCACTGAACCTCCAATACTTCGCTTTATGTGCTTAGGACGCCAGGAAAACGGTATCACTCTTTTACTGCCAAAGGTGTTCTGCTAATTAAAGAATCAATATATAAGAAACATGTTTTAATTTTTAGCTAGTCCTTAGAAATACCATCAAACTTCACCTTCTTAAAACAGCATCACAAACAAAAGGAAATAAAAGAGGGGAAGGATGAAGAAGAGTGAAATATGTTAAAGTCTACCAGGAGGCTAATAGAGAGTTTGCTGTCACATAAATAAACCATGAGTGCAACACGACAATAGTTTGTAAATATACACTAAAGCAGTAGTCAAAGTATGTATGATTTAAAAAGAATACAATACCAAGACAAACAAAAATGCAAATGAGAGCTAAGGTAATATCAAGGAACAAGGATGTAACTTACTCTCAATACAGTATCAGAACCAAAAGGAGAACGAAGTTTTCCATAATGTTGACAGGCTATCTTAAGCAAGGAGAGTAGCAACTTCAATATTTGGCCCTTCTTGTAATCCATGATAGATGATTCACAGTTTGTGATTCTTTCGTCTATCCATTTATTTAACTCTTTACTTCCAACATTTCCACCAACCAATGGACCTGGAAAGGACTGTTGACACAAAGCACGAAGGTAATCACTACTTCCACTAGTTGAAAGATCATTGCTCCCGGTCGCAACTTCTAACAAATTATGAACAGAAACTGAGCCTCCAACAGGATCCTTCACAAGTAACAACAAACATGCACGATTAGCCCTTTTTGACATCCATGTTATAGCAGTGTATGCTCAATATTTGGCCCAAGTTCATAAAAAGAAAGTAGGATCATAGGACATAAAGAAGTAGATATATTTTGCTGAATAAAAGCCTGATGCAGTTAACCGGCTGAAATATACATTTTTCTAAAATCACTTGTTCTTTGCCAAACAATTGGAGCAGTTTAAAAAAAAAAAAAAAAAAAAGCAAGGGAAACAGTTTCAAGATCTTACCGGGCTTCCATAAGATGAGTTCACAAGGTTATTATGATCCTTCATTACTATGAGTTTTCCTCCGAACCCAAAAGTTACTAGAGCATGCGGAGGACGCCCATCCGGTGATCGCCCAACAATGGGAGAATAAGAAAACTGATTGCCACTCGAAAATGATTGTTGAAGAAAATTCACAGGATTCTGACTGCCATAAAAATCACTTGAGAATTGCTTTTGGTCGTTAAGCTTCACGTTGGCTTGATTAAACGGCTGAGTTACAGCGTTGAAGCCCTGGAACCCCAAAGTCCCATTGGCCTCATTGTGCCCCTGATTAGCTCCGTTGTACGAATACGATTGAACTGCTCCAAAAGAACTAAAAGATGTCTGCTGTTCTTTGTTTGTAGAAAAGTTTGCGCTGTATGAATTATCCAATTGCTGATTACCACCAAATGTTGTTGGGGCTGCACCATTACCGCCATCTTGAACTTGTCCACCAAGGCCTCTTGACCCATAATTGTCAGACTGGCTGTACTCGCCATATGAACTACTTTTGTTCTGAGAATAAATATTACTTGAAGCAACGCCATTTTGAATCTGCTGACTATAGTCCTGAACTGTCGATTGAACAGTTGAAGCATAAGTATCCAGAGAGCGCCACTCTTGGGCAATTGTGTCATAATACCAACCAGGATACTGGGGATCAAAAACCATATGTTCAGGATACCCATTACTCCCTTGGGATAGCTGATTCCAGTTGGTTGTGCTCTGACTTGTACTGGTTTCGGTAGCAGTTCTCACAGCAGAAAGAGAATTTTGCTCCATATTTGTACTGGTTTCGGTAGCAGTTCCCACAGCAGAGTGAGAAGTTTGCTGCATATTTGTACTGGTTTCGGTAGCAGTTCCCACAACAGAGTGAGATGTCTGCTGCATATATGAGAGTGAGACCTCAGTTTTAACATCAGAAACAGCATTCCAGTCACTGGCTGAATTTGTTACGAAGCTAGATTGGGCATTTACCGTGGGATCAACACCATCTACTTGGTACCATTGCCCAGTGTTTGTGTCATACCTCCACCCTGGATAGAGACTTTCCCAATATTCACTAGTATTTACATCCTGCCCATTTGTAGTCTTCTCCACAGAGGCTCCGAAATATTGGCCATCCTGATGTGGTGCGTAATTAACCACACCGTTCAAAGTAACATCCCTATGCTCCTCATTACCGGAGACAGTTTTCGCTTCAGTTGTGGACTGTCGGCCAGCTTTCTCAGCAACTTCCCCAGAATCACCATCCAATTCATTAAAAAAGTCCAAGTAGGATCCAAATCCATGACCCCCATTGGGAGCAGAATCAGCATGAAACGAACTCCAACCCACCTCCTTAAACCCGGCACTGGCGGAATCACTGCTCTCACCTATCATCGAATTGGATCTCAATTCAGATCCTGGCCCATCATTAATGGGATCCAGTGCGGTATCTAACACGGGCGTGTTGGCGGATACAGCAGGGTATCCATCATTTGAATCAAGTTCAACAACAGCCTTCTCGGTTACGGGTTCAAGCCCATCATCTGGCGCATCCACCCGAGCAACACCCTTCTGGGGTTGGGCAGTAGTCAAATCCTCAAATGCAGAAGAAGCAGCATCAGTAATGGTAAGATTAGCAAAAGCCTTGGCATCGTCGGAATCATTTGGTAGTGGGAAATAGGGTGGGGATCCTGAAGGGCCGAAGTCATCGTCTACCAATTTATCAAAGAAGTCCTCATCGGTCTGATCCTCCACCTCGACGTCGAATGGAGGAGGATTAGAAGCCATGGAGTAGCTAAAGACCTGATCCCTTTTGTCGATTGATTCAATTCAACCAATTCAACTCGATTCAATTCAGCCAAACACCTTCCTTCAAATTCTCTGTAATTTCTATTTCCCAATAGAAACTTGTGGAATCGAATCGAATCAAATCAAATCAAAACACCGAAGAGAAGGAGGAGATCCAGAAATAAAGGAAACAAAATTGAAGCTGGAGAGCAGGGAACCCTAATGATGGATGGAGATCTAGGGTTTCTGCAAATTATGGAAGCAGAAGAATTGGGAAATGTTGTGCCTTTAATTTCGAAAGCTTTAAAAAAAATAAAAATAGAAAAGAAATTATGTGTATTTATTGAGAACAAATACAAAAATGAGATATTTTACCTTACTTACATTACAGATCGAGAATCCAAGATGCAGAGAACGAATCAGAGAGAGAGAAAGATTAGCAATTTAGCATTAGCATAAGAGAGAGAAGACAAGAGAGAGAGAGAGAGAGAAGACAAGAGAAGGGAGAGAGAGAGAGCCCTCGATTTCGCACTGCCTACCCACCCAACAAAGCCAAGAGCTTCATTTTCATTTGTGTTTTTACTCCTTTTTTTTTTTTTTTTNGATAATAATAAATAACATTTGATGTTTTAACTGTTTCCTTCCTTCTTTCCACCAGCGGCGCTGTTCGTCGTGTCAATGGAAACGAACGACAACGAGGTTTTAGTTTAGTATTAAAGTATAGACTTATAGTATAGTATAATTGCAAGTCTATCCTCTTCCTATTTGCCTATTCCTATTCTTTTGATATACATACATACTAATTTGTCTATATACATTTGATATAATGCTTTTGGATCTCATTTCCTATGTAATACCAAAACCCAATATATTACGTTTTCATTCCTGATATAATATACACACATAAATAATATATTTCAAAATAAATGAATAATCCCATTTCCATTAATTAATATTTTGGAGTGGTATCAGCGTTGCATTTTTGTATCGTCAATCTTAGGCTTATTTACGTCATTAGTCCTTAATTTTTGGGTCTTTTGACATGCTGGTCCCCGAACTTTAGTTTTTGGCATATTAGTCTCCAAACTTATAATTTATGTGCAGCAATAGTCCTCCAACCAAACTCTTTTAGTTTCTCTGTTAAAATATCACGTGATAAGCACATGACTCTATTTAGAACATTAAAAAAATTAATATTTTTAATTTGAAATATAATAAAAAAATAAAAATCATTAAAAAGTAAATAATGAAATGAGAAAAAAGATTCACTTTCCTTTCTCAATTTTGCACTTCGTCTCTTCTCACGCTTTACTATCTTCAGTCCCCAAAATGACAGCCATGCCCCATCTGATTTGGAATCTTGGGTTGTGCCGAGAGAGCCAAGAAACTCAGCTTCATTACAGTTGAAAAATGTCGAGCTCTATGTCATCACCAGTCGTTCGATCGACAAGGCCAAGGACTTCATCTCATCCAACAGCTTTCCTCCCTGCAGTGAGATCTATGGCTCCTACGAGTTCCTTGATTTGGGTTTAATATGTATTTTATTTTCATTAATTTGAAAGTACTGGGTATACTTTCAATTTTATTGATCTGGGTCATGGGTTTGTCTTCATTAGTTTTGCATTGAGTTTCTTTATTATCTTTATAAAAATAAAGGGAATGAAGAGGGATAGTCGTAGAGGGAGAAAGGAAAGACATTCTTTTTTTTTTATATTTTTATCTTAGTTTTTTTGAATTGAAATTTGAGGAAAAAACAAATTAATGTTCTAAAATGAGTCACGGGCTTATCACTGACATTTTAGTGGAGAAACTAACAGAGTTTAGTTAGAGGACTATTACTGTACCTAAATTATAAGTTTGGGAACTAATATGCCAAAAATTAAAGTTTGGAGACTAATATGCCAAAAGACTCAAAAGTTAGGGACTAATGACGCAAATAAGCCGTCAATCTTAACAGTTAAAAGTAAGTAAGAGACATGACTTGTTTTGTATTGTCAACTTTGAACATTCAACATTCAACAATCAACAAACACAAAACATGCGCACGTGCTGAATTGCAGATGCACTAGCACTGTAGTACTATGAGTGGCGCATGGCGCCCCAAGTACAAGTAGTCAAACAGCTCACAATTAGTCCATAAATTCCTTTCGAAAAAATTAAGCTTCCTGTTAATACTTTTACTTAATGAGGCAACACAAAGAAGGGAAGCATACCACATATACCATGCAAATTACAACCCAAAGGATCACGTACTCGCACTCGTTGATTTTATATATATATATATGAGCACCAATTCAGTAAGTATTATTTTTTTTTACCTATACATATGTATCATTTTGACTAATAAAAATTTATTAGACATATTTTTTTTATTATAAAAAATATGAGAGAGAAATAATATTAAATATGTACGTTTTTTTATGCATCTCATTATAGGCGTTGGATCACCATTAGATGATGATCCAACAGCTAAAAAAAAAAATACATAGGTAAAAAAAAAACACCTACGGGATTGGCAACCTATATATATATTTATGGCAATTTCTTTTATAATTTTACTTTTCTTTCTCTTTCTGTTGCGTGTACATATTTATTATTCAAAAATAAATAAATAAATAAATAAAAGAAGAAAAGAAATGACATACACAAGACCAACCAACACATAAAGAAACAAGTACTCGTGTTTGCGCAACCCCTAATTGCTAAATCCTCTATATATTCTTCTACTCTCATCTCATCTCATCTCAAAATTGGACCTAGTACTATTACCATATCGGTGCCCTTTCTTGTATTTATGGTAAATGATTGACGTTTTCTTCCAGTAAAGGTCCTTTTTTTTTTTACATAGTTAAATGACCCAATACCGGTTCTTATATATTGAATACAACCCTTGTCATTTTGAGTAAATCAGTCTATACATCCATACCAGATCCAATTTTTATACCATGTAATAAGTATCTCCGTTTTTTATATTGAGTGTATCGGTTTATAAACTAGATAAAAACTTTAAAATGTCAAAAATCAACTGTTTTGATATAAACCCCTTTTCTAAATTTATAAATGGGCCTTCATCTTAAATCTTTGGATTTGGACATGGAGAGGAATAATTCAGGCCAAGATGACTTTTTTATAACTATTTTCCATAGTGGCAATTTTTAGGACTAATAACGGTTACAAACAAGTTTTAACTTTCGTATAAAATATGATCATGAAATTTGGTCCTAAAAATGTCATTTGGATATGATCTCGGGAAAAAGAAAGGTCGCTTGGATCTAAAAAGAACTCCTAAATTCGTCTAAGAAAAGAACATAGATAGGACTAGTTTGGCCCTATTTGTTAGGAATAGTAAGTTTTTTGGATACGGGTAGGACCAATTTTTTGACTTTTGTGAAATTTAATAGAGAGAAATAAAAACATTCTAAAGTTGTCATTCTCGCCATTTTTTTCTTCTCTTTCATTTCTTATTTTTCCTCTATGCCATTTTATTTCATTTCTTCCATTATTGCCATATTCTTTCTCTCTCCCTTTTTGTTATTTTTTGTCTAGATCAAAGCTTTAAGAAACCGAGGAAAGATTATAGCTTGTTCGTTGGGTATGAGGAGCTTTGGCATTTGAGAGTAAGGAAAAATATGCATTTTATTTGATGAAAGCTTTGATATTATTTGATAATGACTGGTCAAAATTTTGAAGGAGGTCTATAATAATGATCTAGAAATTATTGTACTGAAATATTTATGCTTTTTGCTGAACTATTCATCTTCTTCGTAATAGTGATTTAGACATTATAGGTCAAGTATTTCATGACCTTAGGGCTGAAACTATGACCTGGGGTTAAGGACTACCTGCTTGATCACAGGTCACGTACTAATCAAATAGTACTTGACCTAGGGTCAATAATTACTTGACCTAAAACAGTGGGCCAACAAAAGTACAAATAGAAACTTAGATGGGCGACTTTTTCGTCCTTCTTCGTCAATGAGGACTTATGTGGGCTCTTTTTCTTCGACAATGGGGACTTTGATTACGACTTTCTCGTCCTTCTTATCAACATCATAGTTGAAGATTTTGCAAACTCATTCTTACATTTGGCAGACGTAGTTTTTACCATTTTAGGATTTTCTATATTCTTTTAGATAAGAAGAATCAATCAAATAACTTAAAATACGGACTTGGAGTGACAGTTTCTGGGTTTAAGGGCGGTTTTCAGCGATTTTTCAAGGTCGGAAATAAGGAACTCTTCATGCTTAATGATAAATAAACCATAATCCTATCTAAAAAATGAAAAAATAAATATTAAATTAAATTAACCAAATGAACTGATCAAGTAGACAACATGTTAACTACAATTTGACCCCAATCAGATAAATAATTCATGCCTTTATGTTGTTAAAAATTTGTCATGTGGTCAAATGGAGAGAAATGAGTTTTACGGGGAAGTGTGTGAGATGGGATATGTCAAATTTGAAATGTGATCATGTCAGTTGTTAGATTATGTATGGGGTTAGGATATGGGTATTTGAGACTCCTAGTTCTTATGGGTTTCATTTTTTAGTCCTAAAATAATTATGGGTTTTGGATACTTATACCTATTTTTCAAAAAATAATACCAAATTTACGACCTTTCAAAAATAATAAAAATCCGTACGACTTTTTTATGGCATTTTTCTAAATACTTTGAAAGTTAGAAAATGCGGTGGCATTTTAGTAAATAAGTCATCTTTTTTTTTACAAGAAACCTTTGTGGTTTCCTGGAAACTAATTTAGTTTCCTATTAGCAGAATGTTCTATAAGTAAGTAAATCACAGGAAACCGCAAAGGTTTTCTTAGAAACCAATTTGGTTTCCTTTAGCCGAAAGCCCTGTACGTAAGTAAATCAAAGGAAAGCACAAAGGTTTCTTAGAATTGGTTTCCTTTAGCTGAATATCCTATACGTAAGTAAATCACATGAAACCATGAATATTTCCAGGAAATCATTGTGGTTTCCTTTTTGTAGAATGTCTTATAGCTAAATAAATCACAGGAAACCATCGTGGTTTCTGAATATCTTGTACGTAAGTAAATCACATGGAACTATGAACATTTTCGGGAAACCATTGTGGTTTTCTTTTTACAGAATGTCCTGTAGCTAAATAAATCACAAGAAACCATCGTGGTTTCTTTTTAGCAGATTGCCATGTATCTAAGTAAATCACAGGAAACCAACAAAAATTTCTTAGAAACCATTATAGTTTCTTTTTCAAATCACAGGAAACAATGAAAGTTTCCTAAAAGCTATTGTGATTTCCTTTTTGAAGAATGCCCTGTAGCAAGAATTTGGTAAGGCATTGAATAAGGACGTTGAAGAATATGATCAAATTCTCAAATTAAATAATTATATTTTTGAAGTAAAAGCAACAGAAATATATAGAATTTTGGATTATGGCAACTAGTTTCTAATAATCAAATTGGATTCTAGTAATCAATAATTGTATTAACCAAATAGTTCTACTGTTTATGATAGAAACTAATTTAGTTTTCAATTTTTATTAACTAAATAGCAATGATATTTATGATGAAAACCAATATAGTTGTTGGTTTTTAGTTAGCAATTTGGTTTCTAGTTTCCAAAAATCAATTAGTTTATAGTTTCTAATAATGAATTAGTAATTAGTTTTAAGAGTGATCAGCTACAAATAAACTATTAACGAAAAGAAACAAGAAAAAATAAAAATTCTAAGACGTTATTTGGTCTTTCTTAGCAAGAATTTGTTATTTTTCTAAAAAAAGGTAGTACAAAAATAAGTAAAAGTTTGGACATAGTATTCTTAGTATTCTTTATCAAAAGATAGTACTAGGTGTCTTTTTCCCAATAATTGTTAAAGAAACTAGTCCTAAATATATTCCAAAAAAAAAGGGCATGCTGGTCTTATCCATATCCTTCTCCCAATTCGTCCATCTCCCTTAAATCTTGAACTTGTTGGGCCTGCACTAACCTCTGTTGTTCAATTCAATTGAATGGGCCTAATATATTGTCCAACCACTCTTGCAATGGATGTTATTGCGTGGTTGCCAATAACAAAAGAAAAAGACTAATCATTACTTTAGTCAAAGTAAAATACGGGGTTCAGAGTTTTCTCTCTTGCCTTCTAAGTGATCCATGTGACCCTTCAGTGTGTTAAAATGTTACATTGCTGATTGCTTATGAAATTTTATTCAATTAAGACGTCATGAGTGAAAGAGATGCATGGCAAAATTTGTTATACTACGTAATGGCTTCGTTATCTTGTTTTCCTTCATTTTCAGTCTTCCTCTTAGTGCAATAAAAAATAACTAACTAAAACGAAAAAAAAAAAGAAAAAGAAGGAAAAATCCTCCTATGCAGTTTGTTGGGAGCATTGATAGCTTACAACTTTCATATTTTTCTTCCCCTTTTCAGTAAACAGCATGAAAGTTTACATGATTGCTCAATGCTTATACATTTTTCAAATATATATAAAAAAAAAACCCCAATTAAATTAGATGAGAACCAGAAAAAGCAGGTTCTCGGTCATAAAGACACCATCAACAACCTAATTAGGACTCATTGATTACTGGGTTTGTTAAAAGGTCAAATCATGCAAAATAATTGTCACTGAAATTTTCCCTTTCCAGATTCTTGTGCTAAAAATCCACTCATTAAAAGAAAATGTTGTTCAGCTTATAGAACAGGGTTAAAGTATTAGCTTGGAAATGGGTACAAAATGATTACTGTTTGGCATGCCAGTCAGTTGTACATAAATATTTATGTATAGTTAAAGGCTTAAAGCGTTAAAGCCTTAAAAGCCTATAGCCTAAGAATGATTAATATCTCAGCCTGAAAACTCTAAAATATTGCACACATTAGCCGTAAAATTAATGAATTTTAGCTCTTGTTTATTTAGCCATATAGGGATGGAATTGACCAATTGATGAACAAGAATTGAACTAAGAGAAAGCATGCATTAGTACTAGATGGTCTTTTTAGGCCCTCAAATTCAACTTTCATTAGTAGCAATAGCATATTAGCATGGCTGGGGTGAGAATTCTTGTTTGAACCTGAAATGGGGCACCGAATGATGATGTTTGCAGCGTGAATCAAGGCTTATTCCTCAAAACAATATTGCTCACAACTCACAAGTAAACTAAGAAAAGTAGCACTTATTTGTAAAATATATATACACAGACTCTAACTCTAACCCTTACTTTAACCAAAGTATTCATTCAGTTTAAACCCAACTCTACGTTCATTGTAATCTATAGGTTCAGATATATATTTTCATCAGCAGTCACCAAACTATGCGGTGACTACCGTGACTTGGACACAGAATCCAACATTTTTATCAAAAAGGAGGGTCTCTTCTTCATTATTATATATTTTTATTTTTATTTGTTGTTTAAAGCAAGATAGGTACAGTTTCCAAACCAGAGAATAGTAATAAGTAATTAGGGTCTAGTTTGAGTTGGCAGACAGCATATAACACTGGGTGTCCTGGTGCCATTTCCCTCTGTTTGATATGTTTCCATAGCAACGTACCGAAAAAATCTGATGCTATAATGGAGTCACACTGTCACAGTCTATACCTCAAAGCACGCTTGACCTTCTCCTGAAGCTTCTGCACCTCAAATAGTTCAATAGCAACACAAAACTATGCATCAAAGATGAAATTCGACCAACTCAATGGCAGATCATATATATATATATAATATACACAGTTTATGTCAGACTGTGACTATCCTTTGTAGTGACTCCATTATATCATATAGATAAAACCGTAAAACTTGCCCATATGTCATCAAAGTAACATCAATTAATAAAAGAACTTTGTATGTTTAAGAACCTATAAGAGCGAATTTAACATGATTAAGCTATTGGTTGCAATTTTAATATGTATGTATTTACATTGTATATATATACATATATTGCTTATGGTAATGTAACTGTGAGAAAGTACTTGTCAAATGAAGCATCAACAACTGTGATTTTTTAAATTTAATTAAGAAAAGGGTAAACTGGCATGGTTGGTGAGGGTTGGATTACAAGGATACATAATTTGTGATAAAGACTCCGGAAAAACCACAAGAGGCCCCATGATAAACAGAAAGTCAACTACTATATTCTGATCCAACGGTTTAAAATTGAGTACATCTTAATTCTGTATTATTGGATTAGTGGCCTACAGTATCATTTTATCTTCAATTTCTCGCCTTTTTGGCTTTTCTTTTTTTCCCACTACGCAAATAGATGAGGTGCACTTCCAGAACTCATTGTCAAAATTTTCCATTTGATTAAAACTTCAATTCCCATAGAAAAAATTTTAAGGGAGAAAGAAAAAGAAATGTAGGTTAAGACGAGAAGAGAAGCATGCAAGGACAATATTGAATTATTATTTGCTTATGAAAATGAGTGAACATTTTACATTTGGCAACTCTAAAAACATGGTCAATTTAGGAAATGAGTAATGAGAAGATATTGTATTCATTTGTATAGATTATTAAGCAATAAAAAGTGTCAAAAGTAAAGCAAATTTAGCACTGAATACTAAATAAAGGAAAAGATTATGCTAAGAGACAAGAAATTGGCTAGGCGCAAGTTGTCTTTTGGTCAAAGCAAATGCAACATAATTAAGGGGAGTCCCTGGTTTTACATCCTTGGCTGTTTTTTTTTTTCTCTTTTAAAAAAAAAATGATTTTCTTTAAATTTTTGGCCAAAGTCCAAAGAAGACACAAGGAAGGTAGAAAGCTAGGCATGTGTCAGATCAGAGTTGAGAGTGTAGGCAAGGCAGAGTTTGGAATATCCTTAAATACAGAAGACAGAGTGGCCTGATCACAACCACAGCCACATAGAGGTTTTAAGCAAATCTTCATCTTATGAAGCAAGATATCACATGCATAAAAGTAAGCAACCCGATCAACTGATTCTCTCTTTAACTACTAAATAAACAAATACCCTTAAATTAGAATTAGAATGGTTTTTTCTTCTTCAGTATTTTTTTTTGGGGGGATAATAAACAATAATTTTAATTATGATTATAATAACTATAATGCCCCTTTGGTGTAATTGACCCTACTCATTTGTGATTTTTTTTTAAAGCATTTAATAATGCAAATAACATAATTCGTTTGATATCAGGAATTAATTAAGTCTGACTGATTCTTCGATAAGAATTGCAGGTACAGGTACCTCCTTTTGCCCGGATACTTCGTTCATTTCAAGGCAGATGTGGTTTATAAATTTGGGATCTTTTGTGGGAGCATATCCCAAGTCCCAACTCAACCCACCCCAAGTACTCAACCCAACCAAGACCCGAAATCTGGTGCTACTTCTGAGGTTATTTTAGTCATTCTAATTTTACAGTTTCTGGTTATTCTTCAAATCATTGATTCTATTCTATGCTTCACGCTGCAACAAACTCAAACATAGGCGAAAAGGGAGAAAACAATGCAAAGCAATGAAAATAAATAAGTAAATAAAAATAAAGAAGAGATGGGTTTGTTCACAAGAACAGCTGGAACCTAGAAAACAGAATTGATCGCTTTGTACTTTCAGAGACCAACTTCGTGGTCCACAAGCAAACCCAACGCATACTTTCTATCACTCTAATTGGTGTGTGTGAGGAACCCAACTACTCGATTCAACTCTTCACTATGAAAATTGAAAACAATACTAATACTAGAACTTCCTTCAAAAGTTTACTATAAAAATGAGAAAAAGACTACACTTCTTTTTGAGTACTAATACTAATGTCCTACCACTCACTATAGTGAGTTGCTACTGTAAATAATGAACACTTGAACATATATAAGAGTTGAAAATCAATAAATAAAAATAGAAGTTGAACTATAATCTGCCATGATTGAACCATACAAAGGGAAAAAAAAAAAAAAGATAAAAACTTGAAGAGCATTGATCTATGGACAGCAATGTAGAGAACCCATTAATGATTTCTTTCACCCCAATTGGTCACGAGAGTAAAGAAGAGAGATCTCTCACGTGATACTGAATTTGAAGTGAATCAAATCACGCATCAGATAGCACACTAAAATCGTCTTCTTCCAAAGGAGCGGGCAGGTTGAGATCTATCAAACCCTCTCTGTGTTTGCCTGAATAATTACTACCACTGATAGCACCAGTCGAAGTTGCAGAGTTGAGTTGGTGACCGTGAGATCTCTTGTGACCACCAAGAGCCTGTCCTGACCCAAAAACTTTGTAACAATAAGGGCATTGAAAGATTTTGTCATCAGCACCAAAACCAGCATTCTTTGCTTCTGTTTCATTCCTAAAACAAATCTTCTTGTGCCCGCACATTGCTTGGTGAGATCGAAACACTTTGTTACACTTTTCGCATCGATGCTTCTGCTTTGCACCAACTCTTTTCAACTTAACAATCTCTTGTTCTTCTTCTTGTTCTTGTTGTTGGGGTCCATTGACTGCTCTTATAATCGTTTTGTGATGATCTTGTTCCTCATTTTCGACTCTCATCCACACATCCCTCGAAAGCATCATAAGGCACATAGCAACATCTTCTTCAGGGGAAGTATCAGAGACTGAACTCACCGGCTCTGGCTCCGCCGGCGAATCAACCCAACTGGGTCTTCTCAACTTGGCCTTCTTCATCTCTGCCGCCACAAAGGGTCGCCGATTCCGCTTGGATCGCCGCCGAGTTGGGTTTCTCGATGACTCGGTCTCGCTCTCTCTGTCCTGAATGACGGACCCAGCATCGACTGCGAAAGAGAACTCAGGATCTGCGAGCCTGAAACTCTTCTTGGGATTCTCTCTCAACCCATAAGCCAAAGCCTTGTCCTCTTCTTCTACTTCTGCTTCTGCTTCTTCAACTTCAACTTCTTCTTCTTCTTCTTCTTCTTCTTCTTGGGGTGAGGAATAAGAGGAAGAAGAGGGTGGGTCAATGGCAGTGTTGGTCTTGGGTGGAAGAGGAAGAGTGGCCAAGTGAGCCTTCATGTGACCACCCAAAGCTCTGCCATTAGCAAAACTCCGATGGCAGAGCTTACATCTGTGCCTCTCCATTACCGGAGATGAGACTAGAGAGCAGAGCAAGCAAAGCAACTGTCAAAGCTTTTAGCCTCTCTCTCTCTCTCTCTCTCTCTCTTTTTGCTTTCTCTCTCTCTCTCTAAAGCTTTGGCTCTTGGGAAGTATAGAGAGATTGGGAACTTAAAAGGAGTAGGTGACAAGCATTCCTCCACCAAAAGACACACACAACCCAAAATTGAGATTTTAGTTATTATATATAATATAATATAAATGAAAAACAGTTGTAAATTGTTTATTAATTTTCTCTTTTTTTTTTTTTTGTCCAATGAAAAACAAATCATATTAATCTCATTTGAATATTTTTTTTAAGAGTAAATTACTATGATCATGAATGGGGAAAGAGAGACAAGTAACATGCACACCTTTGCCATTTCAGTAATAGACTTTTCCTTTTTTTACCACCTTTTGGAATTCCATAAATTGCCAGTTTGGCAATTAGAACTACTTCTCGGATATACACAAATATAATTCCCATTATACTTGTAAGTATATTCATTGGCTTAGACCATCACATATTCATGGATTTGTTATTTTCAAGACCAAATTGATTGTGCATTGGCATTGCATTGCAACATGGTCTTGATTTTAAAATGTTTGAGCGGCCTATTCTTGTTGGTCCCTCTTGATAGTTGATGCTGCCACATTACGTGACATTGTCTTAATAGTTGAATTCTCTGTTTCCTCCATTTTTTGTGTGGCCATAATATGAACTAGTTATTAGACTCGACCGTCTTTCACTAACTTTTTTTTCCCCCCTCCGCTGTATTACAAAGGAAACTTATCTTAAGCGTGACTCTTTTCCCCTCTCAATTTAAGACAATTTATGAAAATGATTAAAATGCGAAGTTGACACTTAACCCATAAAGTTGTCTGTCATACATGTAAGTGGGATCTATTTCCATTGTCATTTCCTTCTCTACGACTATACTATACCATTTCATATAACCTATAATGGTTGATATAACAACATAATTTTCTATCACCGAGTTCCTCAACTCCTAATGCACTATTATTAGTTTTTACATAATCCCCGTAATTGGTAAAAATGTAACTCTAATTTTTCTTCGAAGGGAATTAATATTTTAGAGGATCAGCTGTAAAAGTAGTAATAATAAGAATAAGAATAAAAATAATAAATGTGCAAAACCACAAAGCCAAATTTAATAGAGGTGAGAAGAGGAGTGGAGAGGGTAACTAGCTGGAATTGAGTGATATCCCAAGATTTTAGTGAATAATAATAATAATAATACTAATAATTAATTAATGTAAAAAGATTCTGGCACTTTATGCATTTGCCGGTTCTATCAGCTCCAATTGTAACAGTCGGAGCTTTAGCATGCCGGCTCATGCTTTTCCTGAACCGTTATTCCCACGCGCCTTCCATGTTGCTGGATCCCAACCGCATCCTAACCTGCTACACCCCCTATTTTTTAATCTATAAATATATCGTATTTCTTGATATTTATTTAGCCGGTGATAATCTTATAAATTTTCTTTTTTTTTTTCTAATTGCAACAATAAAATAAAAATCCTGGAATATTCTATACATATATATTTACCGAAAGGAATTATATATAAATATTTAAAAAAAAAACCAAAATTTAAGTAACGATTATGAGTAATTTGTAATTTCACATAGTTATTTTCTCATATAAGCTTCCTGTTTGGTGCATGGAATTAGGATCAAGATAATGATTATTTATCCATCTTATATTTGATACTACTTTTTAATTGAGGTAAATAATCTAAACTCCTAAAAATAATCTGGTACAAATGGGATGATAACTAATCAAATTCAACAGTGTGAGAGATTATAAATGTTATTAGATCCTGTTTTCATTTTTTATTCCAATTGCTAATAAGTCATACTGTTATTTTTTTTTTTCAAAATTATTGTTCTTATATTTAAACTAAATTAAAACACCCTCATTTAGCATTCCAATGCTAGTGAATCACACCTTATAAAAAGTAATCTTAATCCAATTCAATAGCATGTTTAAGTTTTAATGAGTTTGTTGTCGAATGTTATATTAAACCTTAATGTTAGAGATAGATATATGTTACTTATCTTAACCGCAAACCACACTGCAATGTCACACCCGAGCAGTGGTGAAGAAATCGGACCCCAACCCACATTGTGAAAAGAATTAATCGCGTAGTGCAGTATGATCGAGCGGCTCTCTACAAATTAATTAATTAAGCGGGAATTTTGAAAGTCCTTGATTTAGGTCAGGATGAGCGAGCATGATTAGGGCCAAAGTTCCGCAAACACAAATGCACCTAGCTAGCTAGCTAAGTGCTTAGTTGAGGAGTACGTATGTTGTATGTTGTATGTTGTACTTGTACTTGTACTTGAAGCAAATGTTTCAGAGCTGAGACGAGTAGTAGTGTGGTGTAACCGTACATGTAGATGGTCCAATGGCCATGTATGTATATATATATCATATCTGCTTGATTTGGCCTTCTGAGTTCTGGTTCTGGAATCACATTCACATGACAACCCACCCCATTAGACATGAGGGACTCGGTCCAGTCCAAATAATCAAATCTCCTCATGCCTATTTTGCGTCTGACCTGAGACCTGGGACTGTAAGTACCACGCGCTTCCATGACTTGAGAGAGTAGCTTAATTTTCATAAGTCAGGAGGGAAGGGTTGTGGGTCCACTTCCCTATGATTGGTGATGGTTCAGAGTTGAGAATTGAGAGTTGGGAGAGGCTGGAGTCTGGATAAGGAAGCGGGTTGGGGTTGGCCCCATTTCATTGTTGGCCCATCCATCCCATTTGATCTATTCAACACTCCAAGAATAGCTGAATAGTGAGTGGTCTTCTTCTAAACTAAAGGCTAAAAGCATTGGTACTACTGGAGACTGGACACGGCATTTGCATTAGTCATTGCCCACTCCACCTTTTTTTTCTTCCTTTTTTTTTTTCTTTTTATTTCTCCTCCCTTTCCTACTGATAGGCTGATAGTAGTGAATAATAGTGATTGGAATTTATATTGCCAAAAATGAAAAACAGAGTCTTTTTCTGTAAATGTATATGACAAGAGAATAATATGAATGCGTTTGATTTACGAGTTCAATATGAATTTCCTGAAAAGACACTTGATACTTGATAGTTTGGTATTGTTCTACATTTGGAGATAAATCAATCTATATAAATAGTATCTTTAAATCTACTCAAAAAGATATACCAATTACAATACCGGTTCAAAATATAAAGTTTTTTTTTTTTTTTTAAAAAAAACAATGCAACCATATTGCTGCACTATTATTATAATAATTTTTTTTTTAAATGAAAAAAGAGAATCGCGGTGACCTACTTCACATTCTCCATCCAATTTATCTCATATCAGGTGCCCAATCAGGACCACCAATGGGATAATAGTACGCCGTGGTCTGATCAACTATAAAGAATGGAAGTGCTCCATTGATTTTTCAGGGACCCACGTATTAAAATGTCGTTACATGTAGTGAGAAACAAAAAAAAAAAAAAAACTGTCCTGAAACCAAAAAAAACTGTCCTATACCAAGTCTATCGTGGCTCGAACTCCTGATCTCATAGAGGACATACCTCTGAGTAGGCACACTAACACAAAGCTACCACCATGGTGGTAGTATCAGGTCACAATTGCCGAAAGGTGAGTGAGGATTAGCGTTAATCTAGATAGATATTATGCTAGATAATTATAAAAAAAAGGTGAGGTGTCTAACTAACGAGTCTCTACTCATTTCAGTAAACAACTGAAGGTGTATACCATGTGGGGCCAAAGCCAAGACAAAGTGTGGGGCCAAGCCAAGTGGAATACATAAACTGGAACTTGGAATGGGAACGGAGCAAGGAAGGAAAAAATGAGGTTGAAATGGGGGCCATAATACATAACCTAGGAGATAGCTTAGAAGATGGAGCCCATCCCATTTGCACAAGTCCGTGGAGTACGAAAAGACCACTCTACGATCTGTCAGTTTGGGATTGGCCCCCCACTTTCACAATTTCCGGATAACCGTCCGCAGTAAATTTCTGCAGAATTGCAGATCATCTGACCATTGACTCATCTACTAGCTCCAAGCACCAAGGCCATGTTTGGTAGGGGAGAGGGAGAATAAGAAAGACGATAGGAAGAAAGAAAGAAAATACAAAGAAAGGAGAGAAGAGTTGTAATTCTTTTAAAATTGTTTGGTACCAAAAATGGAAAATAGGAAAGTTTAGTAATTCATTGGAGGGTAAAAATATCAATTGCCCATTATTTTTTCAACTATTCCTCTAATCCATCCAAAGTGAGAGGAATGAGATTTGGTGGGTGTGGCAGGGACCATCATCCCTCCACTTTTCCTCTCCCTCCCACTCTCCTCCCTTTCAAACAAGGATTCTAGTTTTCCCTCCACCCCTCTCTCTTTCACCTCTTCATCCCTCCAAAAATTTCCTCTACCAAAAGACTATGTTTAGGGCTTGTTTGGGATAATTTTTACTTCCTGAAGTAAAAGCTCAAGTAGATCTTCCTGTAAAAGCTAGTGGGTTCATGTTTCATTAAAAAGATCTAATTAAAAAAATATCTTTTGACAATTCATCCAAACACCTCCAAAAGTAACTTTTGGACTCCAAAAGATCTTTAGAAGCTATTTAGTAGGAAAAAAAAGGGAGAAAGAGGAAAAATTTTGAGGAAAAGGTGGAGAAGAACTAGAAAAAATGAAATAGAAAGGAAAAGGTGAAGAAAAAAAAATGATGGGCCATACAAATATTTTTCTCCCAAAAGTAGAGAAAAGAAGAAGAAAAAGTTATTTACTAATGTATAAAAGTAAATCTATTAAAATAATTTTGTATACTAATTTTAAAATTTTAATAAAAACGATAAAATACTAACTTTAAAATAAAATAATTTTCTTTTCCACTGTATTCATTCTACGTATTTTTTTTTCTTCTTAATTTTTCGTTTCCTCCTATTTTTTTCCCTCTCTGTCAAACATAAATAGCCTTCGACTACTCCAATTCCTTACCATTAAAACCAAAAGCACTAATCTCGTATTTAGTAGTATGTATACATTAATAACCACTCACAGGCGTAATTGGTGTTCAAATTAATATATAAAAAAATGAATATCATTTACAACCTAACTAGCTATAACATGTACAACCTTGAACTCGATTTCCTTAGTTGGACCCCCCAAAAAGAAAGAAAAAAAGAAAAACAATTTAATAGAAGTCAGTATAGAAAGACTACAAAGAAAAAAAAAAAAGGTGAATACAATTGACAATGTTACACAGTGCTAAAGCTGAATATTGGAAGAAACCTGTGGACTTATTATGTTATGGAGTAATGGTTAGCAAGGCCAAACATGTGTTTGGCTGCTGTTGTTACAAACTTTGTTTGTCACCCCCAATCTATATAACAGAGAAGCATTCCAAAATTTTCCTAGTTTGCGTCAAAGTCAAAATGTTGAACTTCTAGTCTCATCTCCACTTGCCTCCGCACCCACAATATGATAGATACGAGCTCTAATGCTCTACTTAATTATGATGCATGGTAGCCTAATTAAACTAGTCTACTCTCTAGCTAGAGGAATTGACATTGGCCCAACTCTATGTTGTCGTTTCCAAACGGGAATTAGCAACCACAATCATCTCTATTAGGATTTAGGAGCATATGGTGCGTGAAAGTCATAAACACCGATCATCATTTTTCTGCAAAAACATCCAGAATGCACCACCTTTATTTTCCAATGTCCACCATTGCATTGTTCAGATTAGCTTCGTGGACTCCACAATCCAATTATATCAGTCCTCCCATTTTACACATTTATAAAATATCTACTTCTACATACATATATATATATATATATGCACAAGAGTATTGTACTAGCCTCTGCAGTCAGTTCAGTGTTCATTTTCAGTGAGGTTTTTTGAGTAACTACTACTAGCCTCTAAGCTATTAAAAAAAGCAAAAGCACTAAACAGTACTAGTGAAGTGAAAATCATACATATTATCACTAACTTAAGAGAGGCTTCTCTGCGTCGAACTCACTTGCGAAGCCATCCGCAGCGCTGTCATTGTAACCTTCTTTGCCTTTCGCCCATAGCACGAAGTAGAGCCCCGTAAACATGAGGAACATACCCGCTAGGCTGCATGCCAATCCATATATAATATATGTTTGTTTATATTCTGCATTCTACAAATGTATGTAAAGAAAAGAAAAGAAGAGAAAGGTGGGTTATAGCATTAATGCATGAACGAGGGTTTACCTTCCTAATTTAATGCTTTCTCCTAAAGTGAAAACAGAGAGAACAACAGAGCAAACTGTCCCAATGGGGCTGAACATGGACACCAGAACAGGCCCTCTTTTCTTCATGGCCCATCCGTTGAAGCTCACGCACGCCCCGCTCACCGCACCTCCCTGCATATTCGTTCATTCATTTTCGATTATTTTCATTACGGATCAGTAAACGTGTGTTTTAAACAAAACATGAGTGCATATGTATAGATAACAGTTACCAGAAGAGAGTAGGCAATCAAGTTTGAAACGCTGAGAAGTGGCCACCCAGTTTCGATTTTGTGGTTTCGCAATATTTGCCAAGCAGCAGTCAGAACGACACCGATGAAAGACGTTATGACGCACAACGACATGGGTGCAGGAAACTCACCCAACGTTGCAGCCTGCATGACAACGTTGGTGGACAAGATGAAGACCGCCGCCATGAGATACAAGCATCCCATGATCTTGTTCTTATCCAACAAAACATTCGCCAACTCGGGTGGTACAACGGTTGATGATCCTACACTACTAGTCTCTTTAGCCGCTTCTTTGGCGCTGTGCATTATGCTCATTGTTAGAGCGCCTGCCACGCACAGCAACGTCCCTGCAATCTTCACTTTGCTGTACATGCAACTTAGTTTCACTTTCTCTAATCTGCAACCAACATACAATCATTACCACTTCATCATTTCACTTTACTTATTTTGTTTTTGGATCATTATCCAAAAGAAGAAGAACCCCTTTTACCTTAAAGTCCAAGCAATTACAAAAATCAGCCCTGGAGCTAGGTTTGGCATGGCTGTTGCCATTGCTGGTGAAGTTAGATTGATACCCTTTAGGAATAGAGACTGGAACAAAGTTACCCTACAAAATATACACCAACCGACTGTTAAACATATGTTGAATTTTATAGTTTTCACTTTTCAGTAACAAAAATCCACTAACGATTAGTGTTATTTTTGGAGACATGGCTCTGCCCCTTTTGCAGGGTTTTAAAGTGCTTAGACCCACAAACTATAATTAATTACAGATTTCGTTAAAACTAGGCCAATTAGGTCAAGGGTGTGATATGGTGACACTAAAAAGGCAAGCTTAATTAAATTTTCACAACGTTCTATAATTGCATGAGCACTAAAATGAAAGATATCGATACGAGATTAATTTGCTTTTATGATGCTTGCCGGGCTTTTATTGTGATAAAAATAATACAAAAGATACTTGTAAAACATTCCATACCCTCCAAAGGCTATTAACACCATCTGAATTATGAGCTTCAAGCTGAGTTTCTTTGGCCATTTGCTTCTGTAAAACGCGCAGATAGGAGTACAAGATAATTCAAAATTTGCACTTGTAACATTAATTCAAGAGACAAAGAGGTTAAGAAAAAAAAAAAAAAGGAAAGACCTTTCAAAGAAGACAGCAATGGGAGAGAGGATGAGGAAAGTGGCAAAGGTATTGTAGATAACAATGGTAAAAGGGCTAAGGCCAAGAGACATAAGATAACTTAGCAATATAGAGTTGCCTGCATACACAAATTGAATCCCTATCAAGCCTCCTATTATTGCCACATCTTCAATAACATCCCTCTTCATCATCAAATTATTCATTCTTCTTTCCCTCTTCAACACAATCCAGGGTGACCACGTTGAAGGTTGTCGCGTATATCCTGCTCGATTTATTTGGTTTGCCTAGCTCAGTCAAAGAAAACACTTCTGTCTTCTTTCTTTTTCATATTCTGAATTCTGAGATGAATAGAACATATGTCATATTTGCCTAATTGGAATGCAAATGGTGTTTCAGGCTGTCTTTCTCTGGTTGTTTGTTGGGTTTAAACTCAGCTAATTACGTTCATGCCATCATGGGGCTTCTCTACCAGTCTTCTACAAAACCAAAAGGGTGTCTCTTTTTGTCTTTTTCTGCAAAGTTGGATGAAGAATGTAGATATGCCTTGGCATCAACGTCTCTCTCTTCCTCCACTTCTCCCTTGTTTAGATGTTTTCTTTAAGCTTGTCCTGCCAGGTAGATTGTTTCCATCTATTTTCCTAAATTTTTAGGACGACAAAATTGTATCCCTCAAGCTAGATTGTCTCTCTATCTCTGATTGGAATTTCTTTTTTTTTCTTTTTTTTTTAAAAAAAGAACATTTTTTTGGGGTTAATTTCTTTCTAAAAATTAAGGAGGCTATATTTAGTCTAGCCAACACTTTACATTAATGGTTAGAATAACATGCATCATTTGATGTTGCCACGCTAACATTTCATAACTCAAAACGGCACAAAAAGCATGCACCGCTAGTAATTGGTGTCCTCTTACCAGGATTTTCATGTGCTCTATCTATTCCCTCATCATACTACTTAAATATGTCATTTTTAACCGCCTTGAATTCTGCTTAGAGTGAACATCAAGCCTTTTCAGCTTCCTTATGACGATATTTTTATTTGGGAATGCTTGTATATGTATATATATATATATATATATTACATTTTTTTAAAAAAAAAATCACTGCAAGCTTCCAATAAGCTCTACTTTGACTTTCGAGGCAATGCTTCTTGGTAGAAGGTTTACTGTCAAAGTCTTGAAATGTCTTCGGTGGGTGTGAGTCACCGAGTTGTGACAGTGTCATAAACCAAAAATAAGTACTGACTTTAATGTGTCTTTGAACTATATTGACTTGAAAGAGGAGGGTGAAGCATTTAACTTTGGTATATTGCAACCTTTCATATCTAACTTTCGTATGCTAAATAACTTTTGAGTTGGGAGGTCTCACTCTCAGCTTCCCTTCAATGGTGAAGGTGGGATAATAATAATTAGGGTAAATATCATTCGTGCTTTCAATATTTTAATGTTGTATCACTTAGGCCCCATTTAATACTTTGTAGTACTTTAAATGTCACACCTTTCGAAATCATACCACTTGATATTTTTGTTCATGACTCCTATCAATTTAGGACATCAAATACCCACGTGCAGACCATGTGACTATATTTAAAGTGTTTTTGGCAGAAAATATACCACTCGTGATAACATTTCACCCTATTACTTTGTCAAACAATAATGGTGGTTTAGCCATTTAAATTTACTAATTTAGGGGTGTATGAGAAGAAATGAGAGAGAATTTTGTGGCCTTCCCCCCCCCCCCCCTCTCTTCTCTCTTTTCTCTTACCCTTAAAACATTGTACTCCAATTGTGGACAGGTAATAATCGCTAAACGAATTTTCCACTCACTAGCGGAAAATAATTTCGTCACATGGAATGGTTCTTTCATCTATGGCTTTGCTCACAATGGAAACTCTTCAAGCGTAATCGAACTTTTGAGCAGCTAGAAATCGAGAGTCGTAAAACCTGATTAAATCACATTTCTGAATGTTTTAAGTTCGGGTTCACATCGAAATGCAGTTAAAAATAGGATTTTAGTACCTTGAAGTAATGATCAAGGATTATGGGACTGAACCTAGTATTGAAACTGTTGCTGTCTGATCCGGCTAATGGGACTGAGAGGGGAGATGAGGAAGGCAGAGATGTTAGCATATCAGCTGGGATTTTGGGGCGGCTTCGTTGGATTATATTAGCAAATTCGGAATCAGTCCCATCTCTTGTATTACTGGTTTGGATAACAACTACTGTAACCACATGAAAGATGAGAATGATTCAAATTAGTACTATGCATTGTGCCACCATATGGGAGACCAAATTCTTCACTTCAAACACGGCATCATGTAGACCACACTATATTTGCAATCTTTAGTACTATTTGTAGGGTAGGATTTAACTCTTCTCAAGAATTAACCTTTTGATTCCCATTGTCATATGCTTGAACTGTGTTACAAGCTCGGATATACAATTGAGGAACCAAGCAGTCCCAGCACCAAAAAGGGACTAGGCACTCAAGCTTAGGACAATTCACATGATCATTCAACTTCAAAAGGAAAATGCAGGCATACCGTAGCGTTGATTGCAATCACAGAAAGGAAAATTTATTGTCCAATTGAATATGAACAAGGAGGAAAGAAAAAACCAGAAGTGTCGAATAGCACAGACCAGAGCATTAATTCTCAAGCACAATATCCTCTGTTGGACGAGTTAGAATTGGAATCAATCTAGCTGGTAAAATGCCGGAGTTTCAATATGAAAAACTATAAAATCATTCTTCCCATGCTTCAAAATAGCTTCTTGTCATAGTGACAGTCTGCTTGCAAGTCACCTTGGAACTGACAATCCAAGCTCTGAATCAACACATAATAATTTGAATCAGAACACACAGTTTAAACAAGTGTTTAAATGCAAAACAATGAAAAGATCGTGGCATCAATCTCATTAAGGAAACACCTCCATATAAAATTGCTAAGGAAATACTATTGAATCTTGTCACTTCTTAAAAATGAACTTCCAATTTACAGCAACTGACATGCTTTCACTAGATAGTAGTAAAAATTGTTTAAGACAAGGACTCCAATAACAAGGAGATTCAGACAAGAAACTGATTTTCTAAAAGCAGTTTGCCCAAATGTTTTTAAGTCCAATACGAAGCATAGATGACAGTGCCCACCTCCAAATACAGCACACATGTCTCACGTACCATCAATTCCATCTGGGGAAAAGGAGCAGCTATGTTATCAGGGGTTATTCTTATTCACTAACAACTAAAACACTCTTTTTCAATGCAAGCCAAAAAGTTGTTGCAGATGTATGATTTTGTTTTCTCCTCAAATTTGATTCAACTTGCTTCAGCAGCTTAACACTTGCTCTAACTAGTTATAATATTAGAAGTTTTTTTAAGTTAGCGCCAGAATGACACTCGGCATAAAACATTTTATTAGTTTGGCAACGTATCAGATATTGATGACATTCAATGAAGCAAAGAACCTAAAATGGTCAACTAGTGCAGAACCCTGCTTTCTTCCATGATATTGACGCCATCCTATCCTATACTAACTTGCTGGAATTCCAGGACTAGCACCCAAATCATGGTAACTAGTAGGATTATACTGACAAAAAGGTCCAAGTGACGACCTACAATGGTGACAGAATGTCAAAAGGGCCTTTGGGAAAAGGTGAAGCATGAAAGCACAAGAGAACTAATTCAATTACCGGCAACATGGTTAAATGTTAGAAAAGAAGTAGCAGGTCATACAAACATGCATCAGGGATTCAGGTCAATAAATAAAACGAAAGTTGCATCGCAATTCAAGTGCGAGTTCCTTTTAAAATACGAAATAGAACAGGTACAGCGAAGAGCCAATTTCCAAATCAAGAGATACACGGAATGTAAATTTCCAAACCAACATGAGTAACTATTTCTAAGGTTTCTAAGGGAGAACTCATTGCTTCATACTTGATAATGATGCAGGGGGTGGGGCCAAATATTAGCAGGTCTTGTAAAATCCCAGTTTATATCTTTAAAGCATATTGATCTTATGTGCCTGCAGCAGGAACAAATAATTTAGTTAGATAGAAAACCCAATAAGCGCATGTCTGTTTCCTCTATCATTGCCTTAAGTGATCTCATTGCTCATCAAGTTAGTCGCAAAGGCCTACTAGTACTAAGAAAGATTTAAGTTTATAGCCTTACGAAACCGAAGAAGGTTAAAAACCGTGTCTCTAGAGGACTAATAGGTTCGAACATAGTAGTGCTTAACTATAAAATTACTTGGAATTGGAATTATTAAACCAATAAATGCAAACAGGAAAAGTTGTATTGCTTCAAAAGAATGGTTCAGCTGTAAAGAAAGGCACAAACAATACAATATTTCAAACAATTCCCTTATCAATAATCATTTCGATAATAGCAATTAAGCAAACAACAGTCAAAAAGAAAGTTGAGAAGGCAAGGGCAAGGCAAAGGCAAAGGCAAAGGCAAAGGCAAAGGGTAGGAGAAGCAAAATAAAGCCACTCACAGTTAAGAAAGAAAGAAAAATTTGAGAATAGAGCTAGAGGCCGGGAGAGGTGCAGCAGAGTGTACCCTGTGAGAGCGCACGGCAGCTCCTGGAGGTTGTGCTGAGACAGCAGGTCAATCTGGCCGCCGCAACCGCGCTGTGGAGTGGCAAAAGCGATTGCACGCATCCCAGTTGCGCTGGAGGCCTACCAATCAAACAAACAAACAAACAAACATGTACTTCTTTATGCAAAAAAGAACCAAAATTGAATTGACCCAGATGATAATATACTACAATAATGACATAAACTGAGAGCTGACCTGGATAGAGAGAAGCGGCTAAGAGGGGTCGAAGAAGATGAGGTCGGGAGAGGAATGCGTGAGGATGAGGAGGAAGAGGGAGGTTTGCGGTTGAGGTTAGATCTTATGGCGGCTTTAATGGACGAAAAGCTTGCTCTGTTCGCCAATCTGTTGCAGGCTGAGGCCATCACAGCACAGAATGACCAACAAGACCAGACGAAGCCGAAGTAACAACAACAGCGTCCAGCAACTGCAACCCAGATCTCTCTCTCTCAACTCTCAACCAAAACTAGCGCAAAGGGTTTTGGGTTTTTGCCGCTTTTGCCTTTGCGTTCCACTCAGTCGGCCGTGGCTTGGATTGGGCTCTACTTTCGCTGTTGGGCTGGGCTACACTTTTATATACGTTTCAGATTGGGCCCTTGACGCAGCCCATTTCTACATCATATCTATTAAATAAATAAATAAATAACCAAATCAAATCTGGGAGATTAGAGTATGTTTCCCTTTTTTAGATTTTGTTTTAATAAATATCCATTTTCCTCTTTTTATAACTAAATGGCCGTATATATGTATTATCACACTTTATCAACTTTAGTTTATGTTCTGAATGTATTAATTAGATACATCATATTTTACATTTTTTATATATACAAATATACCAATTATTTTGCTACATCATTTCAAAAAAAAAAAAAAAAGGATATTGATCCTAAAATTTGGTCATTTGCTTATAAGACCTATTATACTTCTTAAAAGTTAAGAATAGATATTTCACTACATTATTTGAAAAAGAGATTCTCGTAGAAATCTATGCCCAAAGTCCAAAAAATTGAAAGACTGCAAATGAGCTGAATTCTTTTGAAAAATCCAGGATTGATTTAGTCACTTTTTAAAAGTTTTTTTTTCTTAGAAAAAATATTATTTTTTAAAAGTACACTTTATTTTAAAAAAATTTAATAATACTTGAAGTAACTAATAGGATTATTTGGGATAACCAATTGAAGTACTCGAGGTAACTAGATCGTTTACCTCAAATATCTTTTTAATTAGTAAAACTGGTATTTTTCTTAATATTTTTAATAATAATTATTTTTCTAAATAAATATGAGATTTTTTTAAACAAATTAAAATCCGAGATTTTTCATTTGTTTTTTAAATTTACCATATAAAATCAAATTCCCTATTTGAAAAAAAATATACATTTACTTAAAATGAATCCAAAATTCGGTCATTTTGCTATAAGACCTATTATACTTATTAAAAGTTAAGTATCATGGTTACAACATAAATTTTTTTTTCTTTTACATACTTGAGAAGGGAAAAACAAAAAAAAAATGTTAAATATCTATTTTTCAATAGAAAAGGCATCTAATAATTGATAAGAATGAAGAATTTTTAAGTTATAGACTATGTTTCAAAGCCTGCTAACCAAATTTTGTAAATAGATTTAAGTTATGGATAAGCTTTCAACTGTACAAAAACAACAAGGAACCAAGTTTTCACTGGTATATTAAACTATTTTAAGAAATTTTATTATTATCCACAAGCCGTGCCATAGATCATAGATGTGCATCAAAATAGATAAACATATGAATGAAAAGGAAATAAGTAGAATTTGAGAGAATTAGGCAATAGACTATACCAAAGTGCATTGAAAGTTCTGATGTAATCGAAGTATTTAATCATTAATATATGCAATAATGCTATGTGTCTCTAGCCTTGACTTCATCCATTTGCCTGAGTGAAGTTTTCTTAAACGTCAATGTCACCGTGTCAGCTTGAAAACCAATTTGAAAAAATAAATTAAGAAAAAGAAATACCGAACTTCAGTAACTAAGCTCAACTGGCCTAGTTACATTACATTTGTGGGGGTATTACTATTAATAACATAAATACACAATTATCAGTGTTGGCTTAAGAAAGAACGACGACTTGTACAAAATTCCCTCAAGCTTATTACATTTGAAAAAAAAAATTAATTCTAACTAGTAATAAGCAAAGGCAAACCAAAGTTGATTAATTATGTTAGCTAAAGAGGTTAATATAAATTAGCCGGCCAATACGGGTGGTGTAGAGCTTGTTTGGGGTCTAAATCAATGCGCGTATGATTGAGATGTTTTCCAAACCATACATAAGTCATTAAGTGAAGCCGAAGGTCAGTCAATATTCAGTGGGGGCTTCTATTTTTTGTATTTGACATTCATTTAGAATTTGAATGTAAGATGAGAGACGAATATTAATATTGCCTCCAGATATTTCTCTGAATCTTCTCTCCCTTTCCCATATAGAATATTGTAATCAGTTTAAAGACATACTTTAGTTTAATTATTACATGGTTATGATTTAAATTGAACTTTATGACTTTTCGGCACCAAAAAAAAAAAAAAAAGGAAAGAAAGAAAAAAAGAAGAATCGTATAACGTGGCTTTTTGTGAGAGATAGAAAGAGAAATTGATAGTATTTGTCTTGGATGGTAAGCGATACCTTGGTTCTGTCCCAAAATTTCAGATTTAGCATATTCTTAATTTATAGTGGCTAATTGGGTAGGTAAGAATGTTTCCAGCACTTTAACTTAATGCCCCTTCCGTTGATTTACTCATTGACCTATATTTATATTGTCCACCTTTTGGGGTCATTTTTATTCGTCTTTTTTCTTCTGCCCTTTTTAAGGGGATTCTCATCTTTTACTGATTGAATTATTACCCAAACAGAAACTTTATTAATTTCCCAAAAGCCCTCCAGTCCACAAGTACTACTTGTGGTTGGTCTTCTATACTATTGGAACATTATTAATCATGTCAACATCTGAGACTATAAGAGTTATCTTTCGTTCCACTATATATAGTGCCAAATAAATACACAATATATATATATATATATATACGTATGAAACTTAAAACACAGGCGAAAAATCAAAATTAAGAATCGAAAAGAATTTCCTTTACTTTCTTTGACTGTGAATTTTCAACAATCTTAATTTTCAGTATACTAAAAAAAGAAAAAAAAAATTAAGAGAAAAAGCAAAAGAAAAAGATGTTAATTACCTTCCTTCCTATATTTTTACTTTTATTTTTTTGTAAACTGATCAAGTTTTTACCTTCCTTGCTATATAGTTGTTGGTAGAAAAAGTATGAAAAGTATAAGTGAGAAGAAAAAGGGCCAGTTAGAGAGTTTGGAGGTTGTAGAAGAAAGAGATTGGTTATAAGAATTTTCAGACTCTAACAAGGAGCTCAACTTGAAATTAGGATTAGAGCCATACAAAGCCTGAACACCTTCCACATCATCGATCTTAAGATCCACCTTCTTAGTCCTCGGGCTCAGGCTCGGATACATGACGGCCTCCTTGACCGAGCTGTGACCCAGCCCAAGCAAGTGCCCTATCTCATGCGTGGCCACCGATTCCAAATCAATGGCTGACTTTGACCTCTCTTCCTCAAAATCAAGGGTCCATGTTTCAGCGGCGTCCAAGTGAAACCTCCCGTTCTCTGGGGAGAAAGCGTGGGCCAGTACTCCCAGCACCCCGTCGAAAGGCTCTCCGTCCCCGTGATCGCCCCGATAGAACCCGATTTTGATGTCCGCCAGCAAGTACTCCCCCGTCTCCGTGAAATTCACCGGAATCACCGCCGACCACCGGGAGAAGGCACGCCTGAAAACCCTACGGACATCGGTTGGGCTCAAGTAGTTGATCATGGCGTTTGGGGTGAAAGCGTAGGAGAGCGTCATCGGCGACGTGCGCACCCATCTTGGCTTTCCGTAGAAGTAAGCGTAGTGGCGCGTCGTACGCAGAGTGGCGTTGCCGTGTGGTGGTGGTGGTGCGGCGGCGGCGGCGTCGTCAGCAACTCCGCACCTGGGGGAAATGATGGTTGATATGGTATCAGCGTCAAGCTTGCCGGTAACAGGCAATCCGAGCTTGGTCTGGTATAGAATTATGGCGGATTCTAACTGGGTGTCGAAGTTATCATCGGTGGAATTAGTACTAGTACTAGTACTAGTATTAGTATTAGTATTATCGGGTACGGTACCGGGCAGGTAACCGAAACGCTGCAAGTACTTCTTCAGGTCGGACATGCCGTTCACGTGGCTGCCCTTTTGGGCGTCGAGGAACCTCGTGAACTCATGCCACGTGGAGGCGTTGTTGCGCACATCCGATTCGGCGGTTATGACAGTTACTTGGTCCGGTATGGTCCTGGCGGGAAAGCAAGGGTGGGACAGAGACAGAAAGAGGGAGAGGAAGAGGAAGATGGACAAGTGGTAGTAACTGAAAAACCCAAGCATAGTTATTTTTCGGGATTAGAGCCAGGGCAGGCAGTTGGAATAATAATAATAACAATAATATAGCATAAAAATGGGAAGAAACTACCACTTACATTTAATGACTTTATTTGTAGTGCTTAGATTAAGAAAAATCCAAGTCGCTAGCTAGGAGAAAAAGAGGGAGGGACAGCAATGACATACTATTTTTTTAATAAAAAGCTTTTTTTTTTAAAAAAAAAAAAATCAGAGAGAGAGAGAGAGAAGGAGAGATTAATTAATATTAATGGTGAAATGAAATAACTTGGGGTTGGATAAGATCGAAAAGCACAAGAAAGAAAGCTGAAATGGTGAGGAAAGCAATGAAGATTCTGCCGTGGCGTGGCTTTTATTGGAGATTCTGACTTTGGTGAGCTAATTATGTTTGGTGGGCAAACCACTTAATTAGACGACTAATATCTATGTTGTTGTTGCTGTTGTTGTTGATCGTTTCTTCCATAATTGTACTTATACCACTTTCTACTCATAATTATTAATATATACATGATCAAAGCTGAAACTTGAAAGCTTATTACGAGTTTAAATAAGTCCATCCAAAGCTCATACTCTGTTAATTTGTTGACCAAATTAGGTAAATTTTAACATCATGGCCATCATCTTAAAATGACTTTCCTGGGACTAAAAGGGAGGGAGAGCTTGACGTTTCTTTGTAGTTTTAATTAATTTGACTTCATAAAAGTTAATAAATTTCTTCAACATACTAGACACGCAACGGGTCTAGGCCCTGTTTCATATTGACCTCTTTTTCCCCACGTTAAGAATTGTAACCCTCCAAAAAAAAAAAAAAAAAAAAGAAGAAGAAAAGAACTTGTGTTGGACAATTGTGAAGTACAGAAGAAAAGAGTGAAACACCACATGATTCATGAAATGATATATTTACAATTTCCATAAATAATATTATAAAGTGTTACAGGAAGTGATACTAATTTATTTAAATGAATTTTGCAATATGATATGTATGTATATATAGCGACGGTTAAGGTCCAATTCTTGTGTAATTTCGCTTTCGATAGATGGATGAGGATATGCTAATTCTACTACTCCCCGCAATTGAAAGATTATGTCTCTTCTCTTATACATCAATCAGTTTGCCTTTTCTTGTTTCCAATCAACTGTGCTCTTCTTTTACCTCAAAGTTCCTACACACATATATGTAATTTTTTTTTTTTTTTTACCTATGTGTAGGTATTTTTTTTAGCAGTTACATCATCTAATGGTGATCCAACGGCTTAAATGAGGTATATAAAAAGACGTACATCATTAATGTTTTTTCCCTTTCTTATTTTTTAATATAAAAAAATGTGCAAAAAAAATTTTTATTGGCCAAAATGGTATCTATATATAGGTAGGGGTGTAAAAAGAGCCCGAAAGCCCAAAACCCGATGGGCTAGCCCGAAAAATGCCTGATTCGAACTCGGCCTGAACCCGACATGGTCCGAGCCCGGCTCGAACCCGATTATCCTTAAGGCTGGGCTTGGGCCTAGTACTTTTCACATGAACCCGGCCTGAAATCCGGCCCGAAGTCCGAGCTTGAAACCCAAATCTAAAACCCGATTTAAAAAGCCCGAAACTCAAAAAATATAATAATTTTTTTTTGGGATGGCTACGGTAGGGGCGTCCCTACGTAGGGTCATGCCTTAATTATCGTTGGATGAGAATCTGTGGGGAATAACGGGAATCTGTGGAGAATCTATTTATATACAGATTCCCATCCAACGGTGAATAGACAGGGCCCTACGTAGGGGCGCCCCTACTGTAGACGCGCCTTTTTTTTTTTTAAAAGCCCGCATTTAATACCCAAAGTTTTAAAAATACTATATATTCCAAGTGAAAATGTGACTTATTACTTATAAATAGTCGAAAAAATATTTTAATTATTTGATATTAAAATCTTTCAATAATAGTTAATTTTTTTAAATAATGCAAGACTTGATATCCGATTTAGAATAACTTATAGAAGAAGGTGATTCTGATTCCAATATACAAGGTGATAAAGATGGAGAGGATGAAGTCTTTGAAGTTTAGTTATTTCATTTTGTTATTTGTTTTTCAATAATATTTCATCAGCTTTTCTTGTTTACATTTCGAAGAAATATTCCCCAAGTTGTTGGTTCTTAAATTTGTGAATTGAATAATTTTGAATGAGTTTTTCTAAATTAAAGTATAAGTATTGTTTTCTAATTGTGCTAAAAAAAATTCTTGCACTATTTTCTTATTCCAATGTATATATATATATATATATATATATATATATATATATTAATTTGGGTTCCAAAAGTCCGAAGGTTAAACTCGACCCGAACATAAAGCCCGAAACCTTTAGGGCTGGGCTTTGGGCATGATTTTTACTAATTTAAACCCGGCCCGCGCCTGGCCTGAAACTTTCTTAGAACCCAAAAGCCCAAGCCCGAGCCTGCCCAAACCCGAAAGTTTGGGTTTGGACTGGGCTTGGGCGGCCCGATTTACACCCCTATGTATAGGTAAAAAAAAAAAACCTACTGGATTGATGTCCCATATATATATAATATATATATATTGTCGTACAATATAGTGGATCAACATCGAGTGATCAATCAATCGATCAATATTTCGCTTCTCTTTTTTGTTTTTCCCTTTCAGTGAATAATTAATCCCTAATCCATTGTTAGGCAGTAACTAATCTTAACAGTGAAGATGTTTACTACTAATTAGGAAGCTCGAAAAAGGCAACCAACAATAGAGACGTAAGGTAATTATGTCTTAGTGTATTAATATGTATACCACCGTCCTAATAGGCAGGTGGTAAGGTGCTTGTTCCCTTGTCTAAGAGGTATTGGATTCAAGTTGCCACTGTAGCGGTAGTTAGAGCTAAGTTTATGGGCAATCCACTTCAAGAAGGGTTAATTAATCGATACAGATGAGTCCATTAGCTAGAGTTATAAGATACGTTACCCTCTAACTCTATAATTTTTTTCAATAAAAAAAAAAGAAAGTGTATTAACATGTATAAATATTTAAAAAAGACATGAGATCACAACAATAAGAGACAATTGTAGTTGGGAACTTGGGATATATATTCTGACTTACGTATTGACCAATTGTGTTGGCCCAACAACATTCATCTAATACATGGATCATTTCATTAATATATTAATTTGTTAGATACAAGAACAAGAAGTGGCCGGTTCTGCTTAATTGATTAATGATAATTTGATTTCAAGAAACCTCTATGATTTTCCTCTCTTTGGTACTTGATTACTTGGCGTAATCGAACTTCTCCAAAGTACAACTCAAAAAGATTTAAACAAGAGACCTTGAAATTAATGTTCTTGACCAGCTTGTCGATTCATGATTTCATGGGGACTGATGGCCGTTTAAACCATATAAAATTCATGATTTCATGGGGACTGATGGCCATTTAAACCATATGTGTATATGTTATATATATATACGGGTTCTCAGTTTAATAAGTTTTTTTTTTTTGACTTATTTAGAGGTATATTTTCTAGCTGTTGAATCATTATCTAATGATTATTCTAATTTGAGTAGTTTGAAAAAAATATATATATAAATACTCATTATTTGGTGTTTTCTCTCTCTTTTTTACTATAAAAAAATATGCATAATAATTTTTAATTAGACAAAACAATATTTATCCATAAAAAAAATACTTAGTTCCCGTGTATATATATATGGCGAGCAAAGCAGTGAGCTGCTCAACTAAATACCAAAATAACATAATTGGATCAAGGAGTGGAGCATAAGTATGCCAAACAAGCTTATATAAATAGATATCATTTGAGCAAGAAAGGAAGTTGAACTCCTTCACCTATATTCACCACGCGTGCGGGTTGAACCAACTAATTTATATAAAGTGAGGAAAAATATAAAACTGCTAAATGAAAATGTGGTGCTAATTATGCAACCTACGCTAGTGTTAAAATGTCTTACATCTTACACCTATATGTTGCTAAACATTACTAGCTAGTATCCTATGCAGTATAGTATTGCGAGCATAATTCTAACTAGCTAGCTTCCAACATGTATGATATGATTTTGCAAACAATTAATGCATTCAATAGTTCCACGAACGATTAACGAACAAAGAGTCATATAGAGATTTCAAATTGCTTGTTGCGTTTGTGCACGAACAGAATTAATTCAGGCCAACATCCAAACTAATTTTAGGTTTGAGAGATGGTGTCTTGGAATGCTTGTATGGATCGATGTTCTCTGTTTGTATGATTTATCATTTATCTGGACAAATATGGGATAAAATTTTACATGTATCTAATCACTGAAATAGATTTGTATACTTTACTCGTGTATTGTCTGGCGTACAATCTAGTTTTGAAATTGTGGTATAATCGATTTACATGACACTCATGGCGATTATTTTTTCAAATTTCATTTTTTGTCTTCTGAAAGGTAAATTCAGAGCTGAGTTACTATTGTTTCTGCTTTTGTTTGGTTTGCAAATTGCAACCACGTATCAGGTGGCATCCTTGCACAAAGTGCTAAAGTGTACAAAAGAATGGCCTATGGTACATGTTTCTTGAAGCTGCACACGTGAAGGACCTATAGCGAATTTTTGTTGAGGCAGCTAAAAATTAATAGTGATTTAAGTCAGACGGAACTGATCAAATTTGTTATGTACAGTTATTAATTTGTACATTAGTAACATAAAGTTATTTTTGGCATTGTTATTTCATAATAAGACATTTGTATTTATTCCTTTCAAAAAAAGAAATTTGTATTTATTGAGCTTCTTCGAATAAATAAAAAATTGCTAATATAATCCTTTAGAATGCATTTGGTAGGAGGAAGAAATGGAACGAAGGAGAGAAGTGATGGGATAAAAGTACTCTCATTCCTTTCTCACTTCTCTTCCTTAGGTAATATGTAATAAATACATGTTTTCTTCTTCTTATCATCAGTCCCTCCTATCAAACATAGCATTAGAGTTGCAATCATTGGCAGATAACTTACGTGTAGATTTTTGCAATCATTCATATATAAGTAAATTAAGTAAATCACTAATATACCACTAACTTATAAAATATATTCTAATATAAAGGCCATTTAATTATTTTTGCAAGTAAATTAAGTGAATAACTTATTTACGACTTATTTTATCACCATCATTGATTTGATTTTGCTTCTCACCTTTTTTTTTTATTGATTTTATGTAAGTCAAATAAATAATTGATATATCACTGTCCATTTTTCATCAATACCCTAATTTATTTATTTTCTTCAAATAAATATAGTAAATAATTAATTTACGACTTATTTACTACTACTATTAATTTTTATTTTGTTTATTTTTTATTGATTTTAGGTAAATAAACTGAATAAATTATTTATCACTAATTAACTAGTTCTTTCATTCATTTTTTGTTTTTTGTTTTTTTTTCTCCTTTTTCTAGACCATATTTCATGTATTTTCCAAAAATAAGTTAAGTAGATAACTTATTCACGACTTTTATTTACCTTTATCATTGATTTATTTTGCTTATTTATTTAAATAAAAAATTAATATGTTATTTATTTACCGTAAATAACTCATTTACGAATTATTTACTGCCATCTTAATTTGATTTTTTTTTCTCGTCTAAAGTATTTATTGGTTATATGTAAATCAAGTAAGTAATTGATATACTAATAAGTTACCATTTTTTCAGTGACATTTTTTAAAATTATTTTTCAAGTAAATAACTCATTTACGACTTATTAATGACTATAACCGATTCAATTTTTTTTTAACGTAAATCAAGTAATGACTAATATACTATTGATTTACCAATAGTTCAAGGTTATTAATAAACACCCCAATTTTGCATAAAGACACCATGTTCATTAATAAAATGACTAAAAGAGACAACTTAAGAAAGGAAAAAAAAAAAAAAAAAGGACACTCTCTCTTCATCTCTTATTCTTTTTCAATTTCATAGGAAGTTCTTTTCTATCTTTCGCCTTATTATTTTTTTTAAAAGTTTATTTTATGCGTAATATATCTCATATAGTTTTAATTTATTTGATAGTCTCTTTAATCTTAAATTAAAGTAAAAGGAGTAAAATTTCTTTGCTTTATTTTATTTTTTAATTTTTTTCCCAATATGTTGTATTTCATTTTCTCCTATTAATTGTTTGTTTCTCTCATATTTTTTTTATTCAATAATTCCATCTTTTTATCCTAAAAATTAAAACTATTAATTTGTTTTAAATCATGGATTTTCAAGGAAGAAAGTTAGCTTTAGATGGCCTTGAGGTGCTTTTAATATGGTTTTTGATTTTTTGTCCTCAATTGTCTTTTTATTTATTTTAGAGATGCCTTAATAATTGTGTGGGTGCAAAAATATCTCCCTTTCTTCAAATCAAGTAAATAACTCATTTATGACCTATTCACCATCATCACTGATTTTTATTTGCTTTTTTGTTTTTCTTTTTAATATTTATTAATTTTATGTAGTTCAAGAAAATAAATGATACCCCACAAATCTACCATTTTTTTCTAGGGCTATTTTTCATTTATTTTCCTTAAGTAATTAACTCATTTAAGACTTATTTTCCACTATAGTTGATTTGATTTTGCTTTGTTTTATGTAAATCCAAAAAATAACAAATAAATAACTCATTTGTTATTTTTTGGGCTTCTTACAAAAAGCCAGGCCCACACTATCATGCATTTTACAAATTTTTTCACTTTGCTTGGCTGACAACTCTTGTACCATCAGGAACTGATAGTGTGAAGGGGCCTTTATAAGCCTGCTGGCACATTGTGGGTTCTGAAGTCACTACGGCCATGTTNGAAAGTCTGAAAATTAAAAAAATGTCGGATGAGCTTAACTTTTTGAAATATTCCGGATTTAGTTAGAAATATATCATTTTCTAAAGTTTATCTAGAAAAATAACACTTTTGAAACAAGCCACTTTTTCCTTCAAAATTTATACTTTTCAAATGTACATAAGGTAATTACTTATGGTAACAGGTAACTAATCGAGTTACTTGAGGTAACCAAATTAATCATTTTAAGTAACTTGTCTAGTTACCTCAAGTACATTATTAATTTATAAAAAAAAAATCTTATTTTTCTAAATATTTTCAAAAGTTGTATTTTTTAAATAAATCTAGGATTTTCCAAAAAAATTAAAATCAGGCATTTTTCAAATTTTTTTTTGAAATTCTACCATATAAAATAAAATTTTCTCTTATTTTTCAAGGTTATTATATATATATAATTTGCAAGAGATATTATTTTTTTTATCTCAAAATGTGTTAGGCTAATTAAAATCCAGAATTGTGCTCTATGGCAAATGAAAATAGAAGAAGTGCACGTGGCTTGACCAGTCGTCGGTTGGAGATGTGAGCGACAAAGTTTGTTAGAGATGAGAGAGAAGAAAAGGAGTGAACGTGATAATGTACAAAAAAGATAAATGTGGAAATAAGAAAACTTTAAATAGAAAAAAAAAAGATATTTGTGCACAAGAATTTTAAAAGGGATATACGTTAAAATAACTATTAGTAATTAGATTATGGGTTTTTTAGCTAAATGGTCAAATTTTGGATCATAGTTTGCAAAATTACCAGTTCTCAAATACTGTGAAAAATTGACCAAATTTTGAAAATTATTTTAAAAATAGAAATTTTTTATATTTTGTATATTAAACTATATTGATTTATATTTTAAAAAATTGGTTTACTTTATGAAAAATTGATTTACTTTATAAAAAATAGATCAACTAAAAAAGTTCATTTATCAAAATAAAATTATAAAACAGTCATGTGTTAAATAGGTGTAAAAACTGACTATTTTTTAAAATTGATCTTAGAAAAATGCCATTTCTTATAAATACTCTTGGAGTATTTGTGGGCCATATTTAATGTAGAAACATTTTGGACTTACTAAAATTATGGAATAGTCCTCCCTTGTGTCCTATAAATTGGCACCTTTCTGTCTTTAGAAATTATTTACAAACTCATGTATATGTGATAAATAAGTAATTTATCAAGAGTATAATAGTAAACTCTTATCATTACTATTAAAAAAAATATGGGTGGCTCTATTGCCACCTATTTGTTTGCTCTCCCAACACTTTTTAATTTCAGTTAAAATTAAAACTTATTATTCCTAAACTAGCTCTAATTTAATTTAGTTTTTCTCATCCAATTGTAATTCCTTTCTCACATCTCATCTTGGGACTCTTTTTTCTTCTTCCTATATCCCCTCTTTTATTTATTTGTGTTTCTTATATCCTGTGTACGTCTAGTAAAGGAATATATTTCAAATTTCAACATATAAGTTATTTAAGATCATTTCAAATTTTCCTAAAAAATTCATTTTAATTCTAACAAGTTATCAATTTTATTGTTGTTTATTATATCACCGAAAAAAATACAATCAATTTAAGTAAATTAATCTCATTGGTTTTGGAATACATAAATTGAGCAATACAAAGTTATCCATAGATTTCTTCTCAAGTGGCACAATCATATAGAATTGGCCACCAAAATTGTCAAGATTTACAAATGGTCAAATACTAGTTTTAAAAGGAAATCGAATGTTTTCAAGATACATAATAAGCAGTGCCGGACCATATAGATCTACTCGGGTAGGTGGGTTTTTGGACATCTTTGTTTGGTTTCTTAAAAAACTTGAAAAATAAATGATGATGGTAATGATAAACAGAGCTCCTGGAATTTTTTTAAGGAGGATATATATGTTCATGGAAGAGTGAATAAAGGAAAGAGGAAGAGGTAATTCGGGTGGGGAGGAGGTGGGTAGAGCAAATCTAAAATTAAATTGAAGGTTATCTTAGGAATAATTAAGAGATAATAAATTATAATGAATTTTTAAATTTAATTAAAATTATAATTTTAAAAGTAGTGTGGGAAGAGTAAAAGAATGGGTGGCAATAGAACGACCCAAAAAATATATATTTGTTCATAAAATCAAAAAGGAATATCTACTCAATCCCCTTTGTATGCACCATGACCAGGCTCTACGCCTCTAAGCCCAGCCCAAAAGTAGATGGCACCCAAGGTACCTACCTGCCTACCTACCAATCTCTTTCCAGGTCCAAATATGCGGACGAAGGCCCACTTCATTCACGTACTTTTGTACACCGGGCTAATGGGGATTCTGGGCCAAACCCAAATGCCTTTTTGAATCAACATGTGGCCTCACCCAGATACAGTTGATTTTTCTTTACGAGTTATGATTAAGAGTAGTGTCCACCCCCACATATTTTTTTTTTTTTTTTAAGCTGAATCTATGAAAGAGTTGCATTAAATAATGGGAATTGTCATAGTAATTTGTACAGTGTGTTATATAATGTGTTTTTGGGGAAACTTACTTCCTAAAATTCAAGTTTCATGTAGTATATACATGCAAATTAATAATACAAAGTACTGGATCTTCTACATTATCGTATTCATCATGTGCTATTGCATATTATATATTGGACGTGATTGGTGAGCTCTGGCTTAGAAGGAATCCTAGCTACTATGTAGCTTCTAGAATGATATAGAACTATAATACAATAGACGCAAGTGTCAATAATTAACTCACATATAACATAAATCATACATGTGTTTACGTCGCCTATACATAATTAATGCATACATTCGCGCTCATAGAATATATATATATATATATATATATATATATATATATATATATATATACACACAGTCTAGAGCACTAAATCTGAGTTTGACATTAATAGTCATAATTAGTACTTAATTAAATATATATAACTAGACTTATTTATTGAAACTCTGCACTCTGCACTCGGCCCCATCGATCCATATATACGTGCTCTGCATGCAAATCCTGATCATGACAACGAGGTGTTGAATCGATATATACATATATGTATATGTATATATGAAAATTCATGAATTATAGTTAAAAGTCAAATCATATATCATGATCATGATCAGTAATGCTGAGTACTTCCAGCATGTTTGCTTCATGAGTGATTTACAAGTTCACAGCAATAGGGATTTTTTTTTACTCTATCGATGGAAAATTCAATTTTGACACTTAGATTGAAATGTAGCGGTTACAAAAATAAATATTAGCATTTAATTTACATTGAAATTTATTCCAACGTAATTAATTATAACTGTTAGATTGAAATCTAAAGGTCAAAATTGATTTCTCTATCGATAAGAAATAAAAAAAAATCTCTGTTACACTTGTTCTCATATATATATATACAGCACTAGTGTGTATATATATATATTTTTATTAAATATTATTCCTTCTATTTTATAATTTCATTACTAACATTATATATTCCCTTAAAAAAATCAAAGTTTTGTATATTCTGAAAAAAACAACAACTAACCGTTAATATAGAACTATTAAATACTTTTTTAATTTTTCCTTAAAAAAAATATTCCTTCTTTTTTATAATTTCAAAACTAACGTTATACCTTTTCAAAAAAAAAAAAAAAAATAATGTTACATCCCGTAAAAAAAAAAACCTTATTTATATTCTCAAAAAAATTACTTATTCCTATTAGTAGCATATATAATTCGTTCAGATTAAATGCAATTTAAAAAATTAAACTTAAAAAATAAAATGAAAAAGAAAAAATATTGGACTGAAATATTAATTAATTGAATAATATAAATGAATAAAATTACTTGCTATTGTAGGTTATATTAAGTTATATTCAACTTAATTAATCTTACTCATTCATGGAGTAAAAATAAAAATCTCTATTGAAATATCCATCTATACATATTTATTTTTTTCTACGTACTACTTCAAAGGCCAGCATCGCCCATAGCCACATTTGTATACGTTCGTGTTATTAATTGCAATTGACAAATATCGCTTAATATTCTCCGATCCTAATTTAATGTTACACGAACTTAGTGTTAGTCTCTAATTGATAGAGCTAGATATACATGTCATACAAACAACATTAATATTTAAAGACTAAAGGTAAAGGATTATTGATAGCCCATTGGTACATTTATTATACAACAAATACAGACTACTATTAACGGTGAATAGTACTACTTTCCAACATTAATTAGTTGATTCGATTTGATACATAATTTTAAGAAAAACATTAATTGGTTTGATATCAACCTATTATATATCTCTTGAGCTTTTTGATTTGCATTGTCTCAAAAAACAAATAAAGTCTCTCAACTATTCAGGAGGCGAGGTTGAGTTTGTCGGATGATGCTAACACAGCACATGTACAAGTTTAAGTGGATGACTTGTTGATAAATGAAAACAAAAAGTAGAGTCGTATGCAAAATGACAGAATTTTGAGCTCAATTTAAGTAAATATTTGTTTTCAAAATATCATAGCAAAATAATTATTGTAAAAATAATTTTTTTAAGAGTATTTGAGTGATTTTAAGACCAGCAGTACTTCGGTAAATATCTATTTTTGGATTATTTTAATAAAATATCTAGAATTTAAAAATTAGGTACTATAGTTGCTGAAATTGCTTAAAAGGGCTCTGAAAACTCTCATTCTCACAAAAGAGGGGCTTGGAAGAGAGACAAAGAGAGAGAAAATGAGCCGATCTGCTCAGCTCTGCTGCAAAGCCACCAACGTCCTCTGTTGCCCATGCGCTGGCCTGCGTGAAAGAGCAGCCGTCATGAAGTAGCTGACACCGATCCTGTCGCCTAAAGCCGTCGGACGCTGCCACTAGGGACTGCTGAAGATCACGCTTGCAGTTCAGTTTTCTGGCCACCGGAGCACTGTCCGACATCTTTTTGTCTCACCGCCAACGCGTGCAGCTCCCACTCGCCATCGCCGACCTCCTGCAAGTTAATATTATAATGAATCCGACCTTGATGAATCTAGAAAATTATGAATAAGATGAATCTGCAAAATTACACAATTTTCACAATAATAATTTACATATCGACATTATGTAACCTCTTACAATTATTATTCGCTCAATTTCAACTGAAAAAAAAACCAATGGATAAAAGTAAAAGATAACTTACTTTCAAAAGCGTTAAAAAACACCAATAATAAAAAAATTTCACACTTGCAGCTGACTTAATTAGGCTATAAATGACAAAGATGGACATGAAAATAACCATTGATGTGAGAGAGAGAGTTTTTTTTTTTTTTGGGGAACTTTTCCTACCTAAGATTCTTCTGCAACTTTTCATAAGGGTAGTGGTGAAAACTTATTTATATTGCTCTCTAAAGGGTCCTAAACAAGTCCAAAATTTAGTCCTAAAAATATCCTTATAGCAAAAAATGCACAAAAAGAAAGTCCAATTGGAGGCAAGACCACTAATCACACTCATCTCAGTTTAGATGACAGTGAGAATAAGCATAAATAAAAAAGACCACTCATTACATTCAAAAAAAAAAGGCGCAAATGATCAAAAACTTTAGGTTTTGCACCAAAAATGATGTAACGTAATTTTAAAAACACAAACATCAACATAAACTGAGACACATGCACACTACTTAAAATATAAAGTTGTTTGAAATGAATTTAACATTATCTATGCACAAGTTTAGTTCATAAACTTGGTGATTTTGTATAATATATATTGATATAAGTAATAAATGAAATTTGCTCAAATTAAGTGGGAGTTGTGTAATGGGCAATCCATAATTATCAAGTGGGTGAACGGCAAAAAATATTCTAAGATTTAAGTATTATACAATTTAAGTTCTGAAGTTTGGACTTTGCAAAATAATACCATAGGATTAAGAATTTTTAAAAATTGATACTTAGATTGACTTTTTGAATAATTTTAACAATTGAAAAACAATAATACTATCAAAATTAAAAAGAATAATAAGGAATAAACCAGTTTTAATGAAAATTATTATTGTCTTTTTGTTATTAAAAGTAGTTAAAAATTAGTACAACATATCGATTTTCTTAAATTCTTAATCCCAGAATATTATTTTGTAGAATTCAAATTTTAGGATTTAAATTACAAAACACCAAAAACTCAAGGTATTTTTTTTTTTTCAGTTTACTCTTATCAAGTTACTAATAATAATAGGCTAATAGCTGCAGTGTTAAAACTTTAATAATAATTATAAATAATGAGTTGTGGCCTTTTTGTTATATTGGTCAAAAAGCTTTTAGGGAACTAAATTGGGTTCAACAAAGCACACATTGGATGGTTAATTACTCTGAATTTGGCCTCCTGATCTAGGATACATATAATTAATTCCTTGACCACGAGTTAACAGTATTATATCTCTAGTGAGTCATTACAAAACATTAAACAACGCAGTTGGGAAAATCTTATATAGTATTATATCTCGAGTGAGCCATGGCAAAACATAAAATGACGTAGTTGGGAAAATGTAGTATTAGGTCATAATAATGTATAACTGTAGCTGTCATATATTTGTCATCCAATGAATTTTATTTCTTTGTTTCTTACTTGGATAGTTGGATATATATAGTAGACATTTATGCGCTCGTGTAAGTTGTAAGTTGTAGTATAGGCTCACGGTGTGGCCTGTGGGTGGTCTCGAGAGTCTTCTAAAACTTTCTAGAGCTTCAGAAACAATAAATATATGCATCATGCTATGCCACCCCAACTACTGCTCCAGAAACATCCATCGATATTCATCATCACATTATATATACATTTATAGCTTGGTTTTGAGCATGCATTTCCTTTATCATATGTTATTTCTATCTTAAATGGATTTAATTAATTAGGTTAATTTGTTTGCTTACATTGATTTATATGTTTCCTAAAGAGATCGAGATAGAGAGAGAGTAAAGTAAGGCGTAAGATACTGCATTTGGTTACCCCTTACAAGCGTTTGTGCCGTGCGTGCATCAAATTCACACAGTATATACAGCTTATTGGATCTTTCATTGATCGATCAGATACACTGCGTATTATTATTAGTTTCTTTTTTTGTTTTTTAGAAAAAGAAAAATATACACCGTGTATTTGTGCTATATTTATATGATTATATATACTCTATATTCATGTGATAAAATTATCAGACATGATTTATTTATCTTTTTTCCGAAAAAGAAGTATAATTAGACAAAACCCCCCCCCTCCTCTCTCTCTCTCTCTCCGCTTCCCCCCGACAAAAAAAAATCTACACTTTTTGCTTATTGATTCCTTTCCCCGTCCCTCATGCTACATTTTCCTGCATCACTTTCACTTTCATATAAACAATATACATATCACCAATATAAAGCTAGTATGAAGCTGTTTTTGTAAATTACTGATTGCAAGCTTAAATATTTCAAGTCAATTAGGGAAGGGTATCATCATCCATGTGGGTTCATGTCTGGTTTAACAATCGATCGTTTCTACTTAAGCAAAACCCACTTTTCTCCTTTTGCATCTTTCTATAAAGGACCAATTTCACCCAAGATGATCATGCCAGGCAATATTGAGACGCTAGCTCTGCCAATATTAATATTAAATCCATGGTTATAGCATTGTTGGAGGTGATTTTCGAATGGCAAAGATTAATGATTCATCGCAAGCAGGACGTAAAGTTATGCTCAAATCATGAGCAACGATCTATGAGTCATGTGGTACTTATTTTGCATTACAAACGATTTCTAATTTGACCAGAGTCGATTTTGCCTCGCAAATGATCTCAACACTTTTAATATAGAACCCAAACCAATTGAGATGATATAACTTAAAGATGAAGTAGTACAAAAAGAATTGTGATCAGCTCGGCACCTCTAAGTGCTCCTGATCAATCCCAATTACAATAAAGCAATTATGATTGGCTCTACCTCTAAGTGCTCCCAATTGAGCTCAATTACAAGCAATTAAGCAATCATGACTGGTTCGGCACTTGCAAGTGTGTCCGAGCCGAGTTCAATTACATGCGAAGTAATGAAAACCAACTCGACACCTCTAAATGTCCGCTAACTTAGCACAAACAACTTACGCTCCCAAGCAACACACACAAAACTTGTGTTAGCAAAGTCATAATCACGTGCATCAATCATTTCCAAATGATTGCCTAACACATCCACACATGGTACCAACATACAAGAACAGTCGACGATCCCACATAAACAGAGACCACTGCACTTTTATATAAGTATCACTTTTTCAAAGATTAGGACAAGTCACCATTCGTATTTCAAGGAACTCTAAATTTTGTTAATATTCTTTTTTTTTTCTATGCAATTATCTTATCCCTTTATTTGCGCACCTAGCCTACTATTGACTTGAGTATCAAAGAGTTTTTGATAGGTGTCACATCAATACCACTACCTTAGCTCGTATCGTCAAACCACCGTACTTTACTATCTACAATGATGAGTCCGATCTTGACATAAATAGTGAAGATTTTCAATTCTGATAAATAGGGCAAGGCATACAAACAAGCATAATTATGAAATGACGTGAGTAATTAAGGTCCTAAGTAATTGGCATCTATATACAATTGTTTATCCAATATATCTAATAAAAATTAAAGGTGACGTATATATGTCGTTGTTGGTGTATATTTTCGTCCTTGAATCAGCGAGAGTCATGCGGCTCCGAATAGTTTGTTCTGAAGGATTCCAAAACTCAGTTTTAGTACTATAGGTACAATTTTGAATAAAGCTATAGATAGACTTTTCTACTAAAATCTTGTGGGATATTGACGTAGTACTTGTCAAATCTCCTCCAATAATGATATAAGAATAATGTGAACTTGAAGGAATAAGATAATTATAATGTTGTACTTCTTAAAAAATAGCGACATTGAACGAGGAAAAAATAGATAAATATTATATGAAATAACGGGTATGGTTTTTTAGAAAATGTGACGACTTACTTCTTGTGGGAGAAAGACGTACTACTTATAATGGTCTTATGATTCCAATATCGTTAGAGTTAGTAGACGCATGTCCCTTGAAATAATAGAATATGTCTCAACCACTAATTGTACAGACATGGGTTAGTAAGAATCCAGTGTTGGCCATAGCGTGTATGGCGTTAGAAATCAATTGTAAAATATGCTCTTTAGGAATATTCCTCATGGTCGGGTAGCCTTAATCGTTGTCATGGTGTTCGGCTGTTTCTTGTTGGTTGCCTTGATCGGATATTATACGACCCCTAGCAGTCGGGAGTGTCATCTTTTTTACCTGAGGGGCAGTGTGCATTCTACCCTGTTCCGACTAGGTCATGTCCTGAACCTGCCCTCATCCCAGCCTTATGAATATGGGCTCAGACCGAAGTGGGAGTTTATGTGAAAATGACAGGTCGTTTTCTTCCATGCCACGTGTTGTTTTAGTACTGGCTGATGGAATTACCCCCCCAACACGTGGTATTATATAACTAGTAAATAAATAGCAAAACAGACGTTGTGTTGGAATTAAGTTAACTAATATCTATAGCTTTCTCTCACGGTGATGAGGACGGAGGAGTAATATAATGAAAATGGAGATGTGGTCCAACTTCCCGTGCGTTGAGCAATGACAAATAATGAGGAATGATGGGAAATCTAGGACGGTGGACTGCCCACTTATCATTTTCATCTCCAAAGTGGAAACAGACATATATGGCAAATACCATGCAAGCTACTGACTCGTTGGATAGTCATTAGTCATCATAGTACTACTAATAATCTCAATTCTCAAGAGATACGTATATCCTTAAGGGCGAAGCCTATAATATACTATACTATACTATACTATACTATACGTACGGCAACTCAGCCGCAGACATTTGCGAGCAAATGCAAAAACATCTTTCTTCTTCACTTAGTCCAAGTGAGTTGAGACATTTTACATAAGGTAAAGGTGTATTAATTTATATGCCCACTGCTCAACCTCTTTATGTCAATATATATTGAGACAAGAATAAAGAATTATGTTCACCCTAATTTTATTGTTAACGTCTGAAATCAAATCTTAATCATCACTAACCATACTATAATATAATTCTAAAGGTCACTCTCTTGCTTTTTCAATTTTATATATGAAAGTATCGATTAGAAAAAACCAAAATTCTGACACATTATTAATTAATTATTAAAAGTAACCACGGGGGCATTTAAGGCAATTCTTTATGACCTTACTCAACGTCAACAATATATTCATGTGTGATATGCGTATATCAATGTATCATAGACTTCTTAATTTCTCTATTTTCATTTTTAAATGGCAGTAATTACATAATTTATGTTGCTGAAAAGAAAAAAGAAAAAGAAAGACCTTATTTTTGAAGCTTGTATGTGAAGCTTTAGCTGCTTAGGCTTGGGTGTCATTAGGGTCAGAGGAGAGGGTGGAGCTTCATTTAAATAGAATATGGATCCGACCCTTTAAATGCGCACCCAAATGAGGTGAGCTGCTGAGCCTGAGAGAGAGCCCACCATACTGTATCGGGTTCTAAAAATTATAAAATACCGATTTTACCCTCGAACATGTGAGGATATTCCAAAACGGACTGCCGTTACGTTGTTAGTTATTAGAAACTTAAACGGCCTTAAAAACCGGAGAACAAGCAGATCTCTCTCATCTCATCTCATCTCATCTCACTTTAACTAGGCTTTTCACAGTTCACAGACAGACCATTATTTATTTATTTATTTATTTATTTATTTATTTTGTAAATAATAAAAAAAAGAAAATCAAAGGGGAAAGTGAAAATATAAAAAATGAAATGGAAATCTAGAAACTAGAAACTAAAATTGGAAATAAATAAATAAATAAATAAATAAAAAGGAAGAAGCATATCAGTATTCAGTTGTAAGTAGTGGGTTCCTTTGCCACGCAGACAAATGTTCCTTTGGAAATTGGAGTTCAGAAAAACAGTGAGTGAGATGGAGATGGTATGAAATCGGAGAGTGTGGGTGGGATGGGGATGGGGATGGGGATGGGGATGGGGATGGGAATGGCAAAGGCTTGGAGGTTAAGCTTGGTATCGCCAAAAGTGGCTCTCTTGCAACATCACAATCACAATGGCAAACCCCTCGTCCTCTGGAGATGGCCCAATACCACATCGTCCTGGTCACTGGTGTGTGGCTTAATGCTGTTTGGGCTTGGCTTGATTTCGCTTTTTACAGGTCATGTTGCTTCTCATCTCGAATGGTACTCTCAGCGCTTGGTTAATCGCACCCTCTACTCCAAACTCGTATGATATCACATTCTCTCTCTCTCTCTCTCTCTCTTTTTTTCCTCTCCCATTCGGGGGCTTTGCCTTTTTTTTTTTTTTTTTTTTTTTATATTGTTGTTATTGGGATTACTTTTTGTTTTTTGGTTCAATTAAATTTGTAGAATTTCGGAGGTCGTGCACCAATTGATATTTGGAAATCGAAATACTACAACCATTTTTATGGATGCAGTGAAAGAGGCCCACGTTTTGCTCGTAAGTTAGAAACTCCTTTGCATTGGCATATTTTTGCATTTGCAGTGTGATATTAGTAGTACTAGTAGTAGTAGTAGTGAGTGGTTAATTAGCATAAGTGTTGAGAAAGGGAAATTGGGAGACGATTCGAATCTATGAAGTTGCAATATTTCTTGTAATTTTGAAATTCCTTTTCTAAGGTAGTCCTTAGGATTTTGTATGCTATACTTGATACATATGCTCATGTGTTAGTTTTTGTTTTCCGTTCTCGAAAAACAATCTAGCCGCTACACGGGAACGATTCTCCAATGGCTATTTACTTATTGCTACTAGTGGAGGGCTCAACCAGCAAAGAACAGGAGTAAGTCAAATTATGCTTTAGCTACTTGAGTGCCTAGAATATACATGATTATATTCCATGAATTCAATTCTACCAACATAACATACGTAAAACCCTCCTATCCTTCTTTCTTTCATACAAGGTTTCATCTTCGAACATCTACCTTTGTTTATTATATCAAAATGGAAAAACATTATACTGAGAAATGGAGTTGGTGCTTTGGTCTTAATTGACACCAATGATTCATGTTGTATTCAACAACACAATCTGCTTCTTGCTCACAGATAACAGATGCTGTCATTGTTGCACGAATTCTTAATGCTACATTAGTTGTGCCAGAGTTGGATCATCATTCCTTTTGGAAGGACGATAGGTGATTTGATTTGATTTGATTTGATTTCCCTGATACTTCTTAACGGTCAGCACTATGATTTTGCATTCTTTTGTCATTGTGTTACCACGAATTCTCAACTTATTTTGCTTGCAGTGACTTTGTTGACATTTTTGATGTCAATTGGTTCATTTCTTCCCTTGCAAAGGACGTGACCATAGTCAACAGAGTTCCTGATAAAGTCATGCGATCAATGGAGAAACCTCCATATACTATGCGTGTTCCTAGGAAATCTGCCCCTGAATATTATCTTGATCAAGTGCTGCCAATACTTTTGAGGAGACGTGTAAGGCTACTTTGCCACTTACCAATGAATTGGTTTTCATGTAATGCTGAATGTAATAAGCAAGTCCGGTGTTGGTTAATTTAACCATAAAGTCACAGCTTTAGTAGTGTATTGTAATTGCATTAAATTCCTAATGATACGTGTTTTCACGCACAATGAAATTCTTTCATGACTTGGTTTTGTTTTCTTTCGAACATACAATTAACACAAGCAGATTTTGCAGGTTGTGCAATTGACCAAGTTTGATTATAGACTTGCAAATGACCTTGAAGAAGAGCTGCAGAAGCTGCGTTGTCGTGTAAATTATCAGGCTTTAAAATTTACAAAACCTATACAAGAGCTTGGTCACAAACTTGTTATGAGAATGCGAAAGATGGCGGGACGATTCATTGCAGTTCACTTGAGGTTATCTCAAAATGCTAACATATATACATATGTATATATTGAATCTGTAAATAAATAATTAGCACACTTATATGCAAACAAGTACGTATAGGCAGTTGACTGTCCATGAATGTGACTGACACCCTTCTCCTAACAGGTTTGAACCCGATATGCTAGCATTTTCTGGTTGTTATTATGGTGGGGGTGAAAAAGAGAGATATGAACTTGGTGAAATAAGAAAGCGCTGGGCAACATTACCTGTGAGTCACTGTCTTTTCCTAGTTTTGACCTTAATTTTCTTGTTCATCTCAGCAAGTGCAAAGAATAATAAATTTCTAATGCGATGCATATAATACATGCTTTCTTTTGAAAGAATAATCATTCGGTGTTTGTCTGCATTTGGATTGTCAAAATTTCAGGAAAAACCATCCTTGTATGAAGGAGGTAAAATTTGTCAGAGGCCCTATATCTGAATAAATGTCTTGTTACTCTTGTTCTTTATGCAGGATTTAAGCCCTGATGGAGAGCGAAAGCGAGGAAAATGTCCACTAACCCCTCATGAAGTCGGTTTGATGCTGCGAGCGCTTGGCTTTGGAAATGATACATTTCTCTACGTTGCTTCTGGAGAAATATACGGTGGGGAAGAAACTTTACGACCTCTAAGGGAACTCTTTCCAAACTTTTACACAAAGGAGATGTTTGCAAATGAAGAGCTTAAGCCTTTTCTTCCATTCTCTTCACGATTAGCTGCCATTGACTACATCGTCTGTGATGAGAGTGATGTATTTGTCACCAATAATAATGGAAATATGGCCAAAATTCTTGCAGGTCGAAGGTTGGAAATCTAGTCTTATCTTTCCTTTTTTCTTGGAGAGAGAATTATTGATTTTGTTGACTTATTTTCATGGTTAACAGGAGGTATACGGGTCATAAGAGGACCATCAGACCAAATGCAAAGAGACTTAGTGCTCTATTCATGGCAAGGGATAAGATGGACTGGGATACGTTCTCGAAAAAGGTAAGGTCCTGCCAGAGAGGATTCATGGGGGAACCAGAAGAGATGAAACCTGGCCGGGGCGAGTTTCATGAATTTCCATACGCTTGTGTCTGCGAGAAACCAATTAAGGACTTTGGGGATATTGATCAGGTAGATAACTCAGTGCATGGCACGGTAGACTCGAGAACGAAAATTGAAACTACTGGTAATGGAGGAGTCAAGGTGACAAGGGGCTAAGAATGCTTAAAAAATTCATTCTGGGGTCTCTGAAAGAGACAACGAGGAGATGAATTTTTTTCCCTGGTACGAAAAGCATCGCGGAATTGTGGTTCAACTCATTTCTGTAAATCGATTGGAAATGGTAGTGACACCAAGGTTGCACTTTAGTTTGGCAATCCTTTGTCATACGAGCTTAAAATTTGAAACAGCTCGAATTTTTGAAAGCAGTACCAGGTCACTTTTTAGTGGTGTTGATTAAGTTTATGAATGACAGAATTGGACCTTGTATAGGAGAAGGCACTTTACTGAGCTGCAATTGTTCATAATAGTTTATGCTAGATAATTAGCTGTGTAGGTATGCAAGAAACTCATGTTTGATCTTGTTAAGTCGAACAAATCTAATTTAATCGTGTGATTACTGTTGTTGTACTTCTTGATATTTTTGGTCTCATTTGAGATGGTGTGGTAATTGGTAAGTATGCCATAACCAACTGAGTTGATAACTGATTTGGAACAGATAAAAAAGATAAAAAGTTGGGATCAACTAATTAAGTTTGCTTCGGTGCATGCATATGTATTATAAATATATCTCATGTTTATCCTTATAAGAAGCTGATAAGGAAGAGTCCTCTGATCAAATATCTTATTAATCTGAATTTGATTTCGGAGGACGCTTAGCTTAGTCGTAAACTTTGATTAACATGACTCATTCGAAGAGTATTCAGATGCAGAGGAGGGAAAGCTTGTATTATTATGGTGGGAATGAGGGATTGGACATTTGTCAGTTGATTCTTGTATAAACGTTCTATCAGGAATAACACTTCAGAAAGAAAAAGGAAAATCAATGTGGGCGGAATAAGTGCATTCTTGTGCATCATTTGGGTTCAAGAAGGACGTGAATCACAGGAAACAATGATAACCGGTAAATGTGGCTGCTGTGCCTTGTTCTCTTCAGCTTCTTGAGCCAGTTTGCTCATATAATTCTGCGCCTCTTTCTTCTTACCCCAAAGGAGGATGTACAATCCGATGACTACGACAATGGATCCTAACAAAATATTGAATTCATCATAATGAACTTTTTTCCACTCTTGTCCAGGTTGTAAACAAAATGTTGAATTCATCGTAATAAACCTTTTCCCCCCTGTTGTACAGGTTGTATTAATTTTAATCGGCATGGTTATATATCCTCTCGATTTGTCAACTTCAATTAAAATTATCTATTGTGACAAATTTCTATTAACTTTCGTCCATTTCTTATTGAAAATGTCAAGATGCTTTTTAGAAAATAGTCAAATTATTGCTAAAAAAAAAGTCAAATCATCCATGAAGTCTAACTACACCGCTTAAATCCCAAATATCCAATTCTTCTTAGTTTTTTTTTTTTTTTTTTCATATAAACGGCAAATATTTCAAAATTCCTTTTTTGGGTTTTGATTATATGTTTTGATTATATGGTTAGATATGTACTTTGATAATTTGATTAATTTGGCTAACTGAAAAAAAAATAATAATAAAAAAAAACTTTGAGCTATGATTTTTCGGCACTTTTAACTTATGCAAAATCATTCATCCGCATTAAGAATTTCTAAAAATTTGTTCACTCTGTTGACAAAATCATTCATCCGCATTAAAATTAGCATATTCCTGCTGCAAACACTTATATCTTTTTGAAAATATCCAAAAACAAATAAATTAGTCAAATTTGGCTCTGAGGGTACAAATTGATGTAGGAATCTAAGACAACTCTGGAAGAAAACAAGCAAGAGGAAGAAGAGTGATTCTTTGATCAACTCTTCGTTGAGAATTCATTGAAACAGCTCAGAGCTTAACTGACAATTACAATCCAAAAGTCTGTCAAAAAGCAAAGAAATCGCGACTATATCAAGAGACTAGACGAAAGGACACCGTATTACTCAATAACCACATTACAAGACGACAAAATATGATAGCTAACAGGCTAGTAGGGCAATAACTACAAATAAAAATAAAACGACATAATAAAATGAAACGGCAAAGCATATTGAGTTTCTAAATGACAATGTTCCTGCATCACAATTTTGCACTAGCCAAAATATATAGTTAAAGTTGTTAAAATGTCATAATTTCTATTTCTCTCTCTCTCTCCCTCTTTTTTTTTTGGCAATTATTCCCTTGATTAATTTTTAGTATTACGGTCATTTTACAGCATCATTTTCACCAAATCTAATTCCATGGATAATTTTTAATTTGTAATTTATTGTCATTTTACAACTTATTTTTTGACCAAATCTACCTGTGATAAATTTTATTTTATTATTATTATTTTTAAGTGATCGATAGTACATTAGTACTTATTGGGAGGAGTTGTAGTTACTACTTACCCCTAGGCTAAACTAAAAGATCAAATTAAACTTAAAAATCGTGGACTAATGTTTTGCTTTGTTGTTCTTCGTTTCTCTCATTGTTCCTTTTTATTTAATTTTTTAATGCTTTTAGGAAATCTTATTTTTAATGTTTAAAAGAAAAATAAACTATCATAATTTCACCATGATATTGCTTCTCTAGTTTAACAAAACTAAATGCGTTTTTTGAAAAAAAAAAAAGTACTTTGGACTTATTCCGTATATCATAGTAGCATTGGTATTGCACAAAAAAAAAAAAACAAAAAAAAAAACTGGCTTTTTCTTTTTAAATTTTTTTTTATTATTAAATTTATACATAAACTTACTAATTATGATTTGAATTTCTCCCTTAACACACACACATACCAAATAATCCTAGACTAATTGAGGCCATAAAAATAACACCGGTATCTTCATGACAAATATTTGGATAATTAATCTAAGTTAAGTATTCAAAAAGAATATTTGTTTTCTAGAAATGGATAATTTCACTTAGGCCCTCAATTGTGGTCTTTATGCTGCTTTAGTCTTGGATTATCGCGATTTTTGTATTTTAATAGACACTACATTATTTATGAATTGCCCATTTACATAAGCTCAATGCTTAGCTGGGATAAAATAATATTGAAAATGAAAATTGGGTGATCAAATTGGTAAAACACTGTTATTTGAAAGCTTTAGCGAAATTAGTCATTTTATTTATTTACTAGAAGCCTTAATGCTATTGCCTATGTTGGCAAGGAAAGGAACTGATGTGACTCAACGACGGCTATTTAATCTACGTACGACATTCCTGTTAAAAAAACGATAGTAGCGTGGTACGACATGACTTTTAAGAAACGACATCAGTAAAAAAAAAAACAGGGATAGTAGCGTCGTTTATCCGCCTACAACATGAGTTTTAAAATAAAACGACAGGGCGTTTAAATGGGGCTTAGTTTGAACGCTACGCGGTGGGGGGGAGTGTAATAATAGTGGTGTCGTGTTAGGGAAACGACACAGGCGATTGTTTCGGCTTAAATTGAACGCTACAGGGAGCGGAGTTTATATAAAAAGCCCCAAAACCAAAAGAAACCATTCTTTGCTTTGCTTTGCTTTGCTTTGCTTTTGCTTGTTTTGTTTCGGCTTTTTACAGTTTTCAGTTTGAGCAACGAAGAATGAGATTTAGATGAGATGATTTGGTGTGGTGCGGCGTAGCGTAGGCTTTGTTATAGGGATTCTCCCCATTCTGATTCCGATTCCGATTCCGATTCAGATTGTCCCACTGCGACTTCAAACCCTTGCTTTCTTTTTCTTCTACTTCTAGATCGACGGTCAGTTCCTCTCTCTCTCTCTCTCTGAAACCCTAGCACCATCTTTATCTCTTTTCTTGAGTTTATTCGTAGTTGCGTAGCCGGAGGTGGAGGTTTTCCATATTCAATTAATTAATTAATTTATTCAAATATGAAATTTTTGTAAAACCTTTACTCTTGCTTTCTGGTTATGAATGTTTTGTATATTTGATTGCATTATACTTGGTCGTATTGCGAACAGATATTTATGATACAAACATTTTGTTTAAGTTGTCATTCATCGAATATTTATTTTTGCCATATATATATATATATACATACACACTTTTTGTTTGATTGGGTAATCGTTTTTTCGGATTTCAGTTTCGACTTAGCATTCCTTTAATAGTTTCTGGCTTTGGCTTGGGCGAGGCGAAACAAGTATAACGACCATGTTTGGTTCTAGTAGCCGTAAGTATTCTTCTTGTCCCTCCTTGTCGTGATTGTTGCCTCATTAAGTTTACTTGTTTAAAACAAAGTCATTACTTTGAATTTAATAATGCTGTTGTTAGTATCTTTATGGATTCATTTATTGCGTGAGCTTCCTGCGTTTAATTGTTCTTCTGAATAATGTTATCTTTGTACCACACTATGATTATTTTTGTTCTCTTTCTTTTCTAAGGGTGAATCTGAATTTTTGCAAATATATTGTCTTGTGCTTTCTTTGTGGCTGAATTTTGCATGTTGGTGTTTTGTACCTCTGACCGTATTCAAATTATCCTAATGTGTTGAAATTGTTTAACAGCTTTTGGGCAGTCATCCAGTAGCCCGTTTGGCTCCCCATCGGTTTTTGGGCAGACCAACAATGCAAGCAACAATCCGTTTGCTCCCAAACCTTTTGGTGCCACAACCCCCTTTGGTTCGCAAACTGGAAGTTCCATTTTTGGGGGCACTTCAACTGGTGTTTTTGGTGCAACCCAATCTTCTTCTCCCTTTTCTACCACCACAACCTTTGGTGCTTCATCCTCACCAGCTTTTGGAAGTTCTACACCTTCTTTTGGAGCGTCTTCTACTCCGGCCTTTGGTAGTTCGTCATCATCATTTGGTGGTAAGTACTAACTTTTGAATTCTTTTTAATTTTTCTCTTACCTGTCTTGTAATCTTAATTGGTTGTTTTTCATTCTAAGCTGATCAAAGATTTGTAAGTTGGTGTTTATTTACATTATCTGGCAGCATTCTGTCAAGTGTCATCCTTCTGGTCTGATATAAATGTTGCATGCACGTCATGGGCTTGCTAACTTCTGCTGGCATATTGTTTTCCCTGTTGTTATCAGCTACAATTTTGCTGATTTGAAAAATCCTGTTTAATATAATGTTTGCTTTGCTGAATACAATGTGTCTATTACCTGACATTTTTATTCTTGATCTACTGCTGATGAGTTGTCAAATCTGTTGGTTTTTTGTGGAAATTGATGTGTCTTATATGAAACTCCTCACCCCCCTTCCCTTTTTCCTTTTTTTCCCCTATATAGTACCTGTAACCTATTGTTTAAGTTGCATAGGTTATTGGGTTACATTTTTCTTATTCCTTGACTAATGGGACTTTCTTTACAGGAGCTTCTGTATTTGGTCAGAAGCCTGTCTTTGGAGCCTTTGGATCAACTCCTACTCAAACAAGTCCTTTTGGAAGCACAAGTCAACCATCGCAGCCGGCATTTGGAAGCAGTTTATTTGGTTCCTCCACGCCTTTTGGTGCACCAAGTCAGGGTGCGTTCGGTGCTACGAGCACGCCTGCGTTCGGTGCTACAAGCACGCCTGCCTTCGGTGCTTCGAGCACGCCTGCTTTCGGTGCTTCGAGCACGCCTGCGTTCGGTGCTACGAGCACGCCTGCCTTCGGTGCTACAAGCACGCCTGCCTTCGGTGCTACAAGTACCCCGGCCTTTGGTACCGCAAGCACCCCAGCGTTTGGTGCTACATCAAGTCCGGCTTTTGGTAGCACTGGGACTTTTGGTGTTACAAGTACGCCTCTGTTTGGATCTGGGGGAACTTTTGGGGCGTCAAGCACTCCTGCCTTTGGTGCCTCGAGCACTCCTGCTTTTGGTGCCTCGAGCGCTCCTTTTGGTGCCTCGAGCACTCCTGCTTTTGGTGCCTCGAGCACCACGTCCTTCAGCTTTGCGTCGTCACCTGCCTTTGGTCAATCAGCATCTGCCTTTGGTAGCAGCAGCCCTTATGGTACCACTTCTCCTTTCGGTGCCCAGAGTTCTATGTTTGGTGAGTTCTGTTCTCTTTGATGTCTATGACTAGTTATGTATTTTTGCAATATGCTTTCTGCCTTAGTTTTTCAGAGGATTATGTACGTTTTTATTTTCATATACTTGTATCTGTATTTATATGTGTAAAGTGATACAGGATCCCAATCAACAACACCGACATTTGCGAGCGCTGGCTTCGGGCAACCCTTTGGGGGTCAACAAGGTGGGAGTAGAGTTGCTCCTTATACACCAACTCCTGAACCAGACAGTAGCAGTAGTGGTACTAATGCAACATCTGGAAAATTAGAGTCAATATCAGCTATGCCTGTTTACAAAGATAAAAGCCATGAAGAACTTAGGTGGGAAGACTATCAGAGGGGAGACAAAGGTATTATTTTTTATAAAATTTCCAGAATCTTAAATTCTCTGCTCTTGTTACTAGAAATGATAACATTCTTTGTGTAAATTTCAGGTGGACCACTTTCTGCTGCTGCTCAGCCTCCTGGGATTAACTTTAGTGTGTCAACATCACAGTCAAGCCCTTTGGTTACTTCACAATTTGGTCCATCATCTTCAAGTCTATTTTCTACCACAACTTCTACTAACATGTTTGGTCCAAAACCTCCAGTTTTTAATGGTACAGGTTTTACAACCCCATCTACCACGTTCAACTCATCTCCCAGCCTTTTCAACTCAAATCCATCAACCTCTTCAGTGTTTGCAACAACCTCACCTCTATTTCCATCCAATTCATCTCCATCTTTGTTTACATCAAACTCACCTGGGTTTCCGCAACCATTTACTACTCAAAGTCAAGTATCAGCTCCAGCGTTTAATTCTGGTCTGTTCAATACTACAACTCCAACTAGTCAGACGGGCACCACTTTTGCACATTCTGCCTCTTTTATGCCAAGTACTACTCCTTCCTTTTCTCAGACAAACATATTTAATACTTCGCCTACGAATGCCTTCTCAAGCACAGCGGCAAACTCAACAAATTCCTTGGCTTTTGGGCCAACAGCTGTAAGTACTTCTTGTCCTAATCAAGCATGTCGTTGTTTTGTTAATATTTACAGTGTTCATATTCGACTTTTTCTATGACCTGCTCGTATCCCATCTTCGGTTCTTGTCTGCCCAGTAGCTGTGTCAAATCTTGCCTTGGTTCCCCTTTTTCTCTGGGGATAAATTATACAGTTCTTATGTGTTTTTTTTATTTAGTGTTGATTTATTGTTATTTTTTTAAAATTTTTCGAGTGTCTGTGCGTGTCTTTTGCACAGTGACTTGTTTGGACTTATGAACTTTATTGTGATATTGTTCCCCTTTTTATTTTCTTCTTCATTATTTTCACTAATTTCCCGTGTTTGTACGGACCTGCAGGCATCTTTCTCTACATTTCCATCAGTTCAGCCTTCTCAGACAAATGTTTCTACAGGGTTTAGCGGTTTTCCTCTGACACAACCAGGTGAGTTAAGTTTACTGTATATTTTCTACTTTACATTTCTTAAGATTTTCATTTGCTGGTGCCGACTTATCCGTCTACTTTGTTTTTGCCAATGCAGGTCTTGGGGGAGGAATCTTGGGTAATAGCACTGCGTATTTGTAAGTCATACATTTCCTTTTATCGTCTACTTTGGTTGTCACACTAACTTTACATTTTCACTGGGATTTGAATAACTAATATGTTCGGCCCTTGGTTCCTTTAAGAAACAAAAAATGTAGAATGTCAATCACATAGTTATTAGATATGCGATTTGTCTTTTATCAAGAAGAACAAAAAAAGAAACTAAAACGTAAGACAAGATTTTTCTGAATTCCTTTATTTTGTCTTATTATCAATGTTGATATTTGAAGGTTGTTACTCGTAGTATTAGACCTGTTACTGAATATCAACCCTAGTTTTTAAGCTGAAATACTTTCAACAAAATTTCACCTTGTCACAGTTTTTTGCTTATGTAGCTTTGTCTTCCTTGGTATCCTCTGTCTGAGGATCTTTGCTTTTTGTAGTTGCTGCTTGATGTTAATAATGTTTGTCAATAATTGTGGTGAAAGGGAAAAGTTAATGTCTACTTTTTTTTTTTTTGGGTTTACACGCATTTGTCTTCTGCAGGTCTGCCTCTCAAAGCTCTGCTGTTGTACATCCAGTACCTACCTCAAATCCCTTTGGAACACTCCCTGCTTTGCCTCAAATGTCAATTGGTCATGGAGGAACCTCACCATCAGTTCAATACGGAATATCTAGCATGCCTGTAAACATAATTTATACCCTCACTTATTTACTTCTAGAGATTAAAGTCCATCTAGTTGAGTCTGTTAAATTTGTTGAGGGTTTATTTTTCTATTTGGTGGTCGTTGCCGTTTCATTCTGATGATACAACGGATGGAGTGATTGTGGATATTGTTTTTCCGTTTTGTAGGTGCTGGACAAACCTGCCCCTGTTAGAATATCATCATTATTGACTACTCGACACTTGTCACAAAGGTGGATCAGATTGCCTGCTAGGAAATATCATCCAAAAATTGATGGTTCAAAGGTGTGATGTTTCTCATCTTAACTTTGATCTGAATTTGATTTGTTAGTCTTATGACCTCTATTTTGGAGCTAAACGCCTTTGTTTCTATTGTTTCCTCCAGGTCCCTTTTTTTAGTGATGATGAAGAAACAGCCAGCACGCCAAAAGCAGATGCTTTATTCCTTCCTAGGGAAAACCCCAGAGCACTTGTTATTCGTCCCACAGAGCAGTGGCCTTTGAAGTCTAGTGCTGATAAAGCTGTCGCATTGAAGGAGACTTCCCCAGTACATCAGAATGGTAAATAATCTTATTTTGCACTCGAGTTGTATTAGAAAGTACGAAATGGTACAGCATGCAGAGTGTATGTATTAGTGATAGAGCCTGTTAGCTAGTTGTTTTAATTTCGTGTAGATTTCTGGTTTTTAACTCAAATGTGAAGAGCCCATAAAGTAATTGACCAATGTTGGTTTTGTTCTCTCTCTCTCTCTCTATCTAATATATATATATAGGTGTATCTTGTGTAGTTATTTTGTTCGGCTACTTCACTCTTCAATGTACTTAAATGTGCATTTTTTTTGGTTCTCCTTTCCATTCCACCCCCATGATATATGGTTGTTGATGTATGGCTACTGTCTTTAATGTGTTTCAGGAGGTCCTATCCTTCTTTTTTTGCTTGAATTTTTAAACGTCTTTGCTTCTGCATGTTGGTTTTATTTGCAATCCTGCTTTCTTCCCCTTCATTTTCTCACTTGGAAATTTAAACTGCACTCCTGTTGTCATATGAGTATACAGTACCAATTCATCATGCATGATTGACGTGGACTTCTCTAAATTTTGTCAAATACGAATATCGGGGTTTTTTTTTCAGATCCTGCTTTTTTTCTTTTTCTGCTTGCAAATTCAAGGTTATTTGCACATTTCTCACTCTAAAATGAATGTTGGTCCAGGAAATTTTGCTGAAGAAGCACGTCCTGCCTTGGGTGGCTTCAATGCTGCGAATAAGGAAAGTACGTATATATTTCTCTACTTTGTCCTGAAAATAGATAGAGAAGTCTATGATTTCATTGGAATTAGTAATTTCTTACAATTATTTTTTTTTCCCATTTGCCAAGATAAGCCCTTTTTGTTCTTTGTTACTCGTAATATAAAATATTACAGGGGTTGGTATGGACTGCGTTTTTGGTGTGCTGACATCAATTACAAGTTGAGGCATCACTAGCTTTTAGATAATTCATTTTTTTATTCCACTCGGGCCTAATTCCTAAAATTACGCTACTCTGGGAGGCCTTAAATATGATTACTTGTCGCTTCACATCTGCTTATTTTCTGAAATATTGAACCGAAACCAATTTTGAGTTTAGGGAGGGATGTAGATTAGGTAAAGTATTTTTTGTGCTTTCGACATTTTTCTGAAAAGTTTTATTTTATTGTTTACAGAAGATCCCTTCGAAGATGGTATTGTCCAGGAGAGAGTCAAAGTCAACCAGAAACCAAATGGAGTACATGATGATCATTCTCTTCAGAAGGGGGATTCTTATATGACTCTAAGCGGGCACAGAGCTGGTGAGGCTGCGATTGTGTACGAGCATGGTGCAGACATCGAGGCTCTAATGCCCAAGCTCCGACGCTCCGACTACTACACTGAGCCACGAATCCAAGAACTTGCAGCCAAGGAAAGGGCAGAACCAGGATTCTGCCGCCATGTCAAGGATTTTGTGGTTGGACGGCATGGTTATGGTAGCATCAAATTTTTGGGCGAGACAGATGTGCGGCGGCTTGATCTGGAGTCCCTTGTTCAGTTCAACAATCGGGAGGTGATTGTTTACATGGATGACAGCAAGAAACCTCCTGTGGGGCAAGGTCTTAATAAGCCTGCTGAGGTAACACTTCTTAACATTAAGTGCTTTGACAAAAAGACCGGGCTTCAGTTTACTGAAGGTCCAAGGATTGAGAAATACAAAGAGATGCTAAAGAGAAAGGCGGAGGATCAAGGTGCTCAATTTTTATCCTATGATCCCGTCAAAGGAGAATGGAAGTTTCGGGTGAATCACTTCAGTGAGTACAAGCTGACAGAGGAGGATGAAGATGGTGTCGATGTGCATGCCCTGGATTTTTGACAGAACTTGTCCAAGATGGGGGGTTTGATGTAGGTCGATGGGAGATCTCAGTCGTGTGTATTTTTGTGCTTCTTGTTTAAACTAGCACGGGTGTTGTCCTGGATGAGGATTGCTTTGATTTGTATAGAGTTTAGGGAGATTTTGTTGTACTTGCTTCAGCCATGGCACTGTATATCTCAAGCATTATTGTTTTTTTTTTTTTTTTTGGGTTTTAGAATTTGCTTCTGATTTTGCCCATTTTCTGGGTTGGTAATCTAGGTGCGGTTTAATTTCAGTTTCTGCTAGATGATGGACCAGATGAGAATGATCTCGCTAATTCAGTTCACCTGTAAAATTTTGTTGGAAAAAAGTATCATTTATGCTCAATTCGATTTTCTTTCTTGCGGGCTTAGAAATGAAAGCTATGCGACATTGTAAAAAAAATGAAAAAAAAAAAATTCCATTATTCACTTAACTGCGTTTCCTACCTTTTCCTTACTTAAACATTGTTATCGCTTGTTAGATTCGACGTTGCCCAGAAGCATGTTGATTCTGCTTGTGCTATAATAAAATTGATACACACCATTAATTGTTCAGCACATTAGTACTCCAATTTTGAACTCAACTTTTCGGCTCGTCTTCAAATTACCGGCTCTAACTAAAATTCTTCAAATCAAACAACTACCCAACTCCCAAGTTATCTTATTGATTCCTCTGCCCCACTCCTTTCTATTGTTCCCTCTTACCAAACACACGGTTGAAGGGATATGAGAGAAGATAGGAAGGAATAAAGGGAAGCTAGATTAACGAGGGATGTGAGAGAGGAATGATAGTACTCTTTCCACGTACGTATTTGGTACGAGAGGAAGGAAGAAAATACTAAAATTCTCTTCTTTGATAGACCGAGAAACAGAAGGAAGAGGAAAGTTTTCGTAGTTAATTAACTACTCTATTACTCGATTGTGAAATTTCTTCCTAAAATCTCTCTTATTTGGAGAAAATTGAAAATTGGTTTTATTGAGGATTTGAAATCCATTCATTCCTAAATCCTTCATACCATAAATCAACGAGCCTAGACCAAATCCATCTATTTATCCATTTACCCGTCATTACTTCCATTTATCCCTCATACAAAACACCCTCGTTTCCTCCACTTATCTCTCGCACAAAATACTCACTCAAATAATAAATGTTTTCATTCATTAAAACAAGAAATATGACTATTAGTATCGAGATCTAATTATACAGATAATGGATAATATTGATGACAATATTGATAAAATATATTTCAAAAAATTATAAAAAATTATTTTTAAATATAAAAATTGAATTGAAAAAAAAATGTTCAAATAATTGATTGTGTATAACTTTTGTTGCTCTTTTATATAAAATAGCTAATATATGACAAATAAATAGACCCAAGCATACGCTTTGGATATATTGTTTTTCAGAAAAAATCCCATAAAGTGAGCTTATATTTCATCTTATCTTATTAAAGCCTGTGTTTTTTTTAGAAGTATAGAAAAATGAATTGAATTTGAATTTTTTTTTTTTTCATTATAACAGTCCTTATAGTTTGATTATTTCTGAAGTGGGACCTTCTCATATAAGCTTAACATAGAAAATTGACGGGAAAAAGACAAAATAACTTTTAGCGTGGGTTGATTTTGTTGGAAAAACTAGAAAAATAGCAATTCGTAGTATTTTTAAAATTTATTTTATTGAAAATCTACCAACTTTTCAATTAAATAATGCAGCGAAAAACACAACCAAAAGCATAAACAACATATTAGGATATCAAGTAGAAAATCATTTCCTTTGTAGACTGTAGATGAACAAGAAAATGACACCATTCTTAATTGATCTTCCGGTCTATTCTTATACATAGTCACATAAGAATATAGTCTCTATATGCTACACATGAAAAGATCATATTAGTGACTGCGATTAATTCACAAAGAAATCTAAGAACACAGAAAATCTAAGGTCTATTTGGTTGGTGTTTATTGTATGACGAATTTGGTTTTCTTTTCTAGTTAGTTTCAATGAGTTATAAGCATGCATTGAGTAATTTTAATTTTTCTTGTCTATATAAGCTTTATGAATCTTTATGTTTGTGGTTTTGTTATTTATGTCCTAAAAAATTAGATTTATATAGGACTTATAATATGAAAAGCTTGACTTTAACATGCAAATTTCAAGTTGTTGTTTTCTTCGCATTGAGTAAATGATGAAAGTTTTACGTAGGTTTCTATAGTTGGTTAAATCAGAGTTTCTAGGATGTTACTCTATGCTTTTTAATCTTTTTAAAAAGGTTAAGATAACCTAAAACTAAGTGGTATATGATTTACTATGAAATTTTGAAATTTGCCATGTTGCTGAAAAACTGTTTTGGTACTTTTAATTAGAGCAATCTCTATATTTTCATCTCTTGTGAATTATTGGAATATTATTTTTAAAAACTGCTTTATGAGCATAAATTAGACTTTTTAAGAGTCACGTAAGACTTTGAGTCACTCAAAAATCATATTTGTAGGGGGAAATACGAATATTTCAATTTGTTAGTCAAAACAGCTAGCTTTTATCCGAGGCAGATTTTTGGTCCTCATTGTCGACTACTTTATGACATCAAAATAATTTTGAATTATATCATGTTATGTCGCTAAAGATATCTTTTTGAGTTTATATGCCACTAGTTTTATAATTTTCTCAGTTTCTTAGAATAAATTATGAATTTTATACTATACCATGTATGATATGGAAAATGCTGAGTACCTAGAATATGTGAATAAAAGATAGTGCAGGTTTAAATGTATATATGGTTGTGGCTCTTGCTAATGATTAGGTGGTGTGTTTGACAACTTAAAGAAGATCCAAATTTAAAAGAAAGAACCTAATTTGATTCTTTAAAGTCTTGAGATAGTTCAAAACTCTTAATTGATATGCTAGACTTATGATTTTGAAAATAGTGTGCTTGAGTCCTTGATTAAAACTAATGGAGTGATTGTATTCTTTAACTTAAATAATTATAATAATTTAATTAGTTCCTTTACGTAAATAAAGTTATGATTAGATTTAAGAAGGTTAGTAATTGAATTAATTTTTAGTAAATACATGTGCTTGCTTAAGTTTTATTGTCTCTTGATTAAGTTCATGTTTCTTAAGAGAGAAACTTGTCAAGATAGAAATATCTTAGTATTTTATGCTCTATTTAACTCGGGAATGTGTTTCTATATTATGTTTTTCCTATGTGGATTAACGAATCACTCAAGTAGATATGAGTGAGATCTTAAAGATGTTTGTGCCATTATATTTTTCTTTTCAGCATATTTGGTAAGCAAAGACACAACTATAATATATGGATGCATGAGTTTCTAAATTTAAATCAGTCTTATATGCTATCTTTATTTAATTTCCGCATTATGTTTTATTATCTTGAATAAAAGTTTGTATGAATTTAGTTTATGCAAAAAGTTATTGACAGAGGGAAATTACTGCTTGAAAAGATCACTATTGAGATCCATGTAGATATAATGACCAATGTAATTATAGCAATCGAGTTCATAAAATATTTGGACTTGATTCATATCCTGATACAATATATGTGTGCATTTGAAGACCTTGTAATCTTCACGGGTGTGTGTAACACATGTAGGCACGCATTTGGAGGCATTGTAAATTTTCTCTTTAGTTATGATCGGTCGAACCAAGAGAAAAGATAAAAGGGAATGCTACCAGTAATCTCTTTTGCATTCTCATATCTTATTACTTAACATGTTGGGTACAAAAGAGAGTACGAAAGAGAATGGAAAAAAAATTACTACTAGCATTCCTTAAATATAGAGACAGCCCAACAGGTATTATCAAATTACATTGTTATACCCTTGTAGCGGGTACGTACATATAAGGCAGCTCAACGAGTATTGAACTCGTCTTAGCCAATTCAGGCACGTTTGCCTGTTTGGTAAATCTCAGTATTCATTGATGCGTTTTTGAACAAGTGTCAAGTTTTCTAGCAATCCCTATAGCCTTTATAATTTTGAGCTACCTCTATAGCAATCCCTATAACCTCTTTCCTTAATAGCCTTTGTAATTTCCAGATACTCCATCTCAGAAAAAGCAACCATAAACTGTAAGATAGACTTCCAACTCAATAGTGGTTGCTTTAACAAGAGTAAGAACATATATAGTAGTTGACCAACGTTTATCTAAAATACTACGTAATTAGATTCAGCATAGCTATTAGCCAACCACATGTTGACCAAGGGTATCATCCCGCTTAAAATTCCAGACCAATATCCACGGTGCTCATACTACAAAATTCATTTCACGTTTTGTCAGTGTCCTTTTTCAAGATTATGCATATACATGCTTACTACTTCATACTGTTTATGAAATGTCGCACATATTAGGTCAAGGGTAGAGTCATGATCATAAGTAGGAAGGGGCATGAGGTAAAATTCTTGAACAAAATATAAATGTATACACAATATTTACTATACCATGTATGGTCTGGAAAATACTTACGGATATATAACAATAAACATTTAGATTTTGTGTCTAAATTATGTCTTAAGCTATAAGAGCTTAAAATTGCATGTGTTTAGGGGGGAATGTCTATAAATTTAAAATTTTAAGAGAGATAAATACAGATTTTTAATCTAATTTACTTGACTAATTAAATTAATGCCCCCCTTGCCACATAGTGTCTTGGCCAGTGCATTAAGCACTACATTAAAATATGGAAATTACAACACATATTATTTAGTCATATTCTGCATAAGTGCTGGGTGATAAAGATGCACTAATGTTGAAATGGTGGGCAAGTGGGTTACTGGTGTCAGGATTATGCTTTAGAAGCAACTTTCACTTTTCTTACTAAGTTTAAATTAACATATGGTACATCAGTTATATCTTACGTGGATTATATGTATGACAGATATGCAATGACTAATCTACATGCATTTTATGACTATAATTAAATAATTCACAATCATTAAATAAATTTTGGTACTCTATTTAGTTAAGATTGTCGTATTGGTGCGACGACTTGTCTTGATCATGCAAGTAGGGATTTTGGTCGAGCATATCGGTACAAGTTGTTTTTCTTGAACTGGAGACCACCATGAGAATGATTTACTTATTTATTTATTTTCGGGACATGAGAACGAATTAAATATTTATAATTGTCCAAATTTCAATAAAATCTTAATTCTGAGTGAATAATGAATTCATATTCGAAGAATAGCTCACTAACTTGACGTTTTGGAAGTCTAAGTTGATGGAGAACGAAAACATTCACAAGATAAAGTCTATGCCTCCACATTGTAGGATGAGATAATTTTGAGAGGTGTTTTCCTAGCCTGGCTATTTAAAATTTTCTCCGGAATATTTTAGGTATAAGTTACTATAAATTAAGATTAAGTTTGTGATTAGTTCACAAATTAAAAATGTTAAAATAAATAATTAACTAGTACACTTCATCTTATATACTAAGTAAATAATACTCGTATCATAAATATTGTCCTAGGAATACAACCAAGAGCTGCTCCTTGAATAAAACCAAGTGCTGATCCTTGAATAAAACTAAGTAATAAAGTATTTACCTTGAAAATAAGTGATTGAAGTTGGTCACTCGATGGAGCGACTATAAATAAGTCCTTAATTTTGTTAAAATTTGAAGCGACTACTTCACCGTATATACATAGCATACTGTATATATAACAATGAAGGGATTAACGTTTTTCATGGCAATGATACTAGTTCAGTTAGCATATGGTGGATCTAACATACTGATCAAAATATCGATTGGGAGGGGACTCAATCAACTCGTCTTTGTGGTATACAGACATGTAATTGCCATGCTATTACTAGGACCCTTTGCTTATGCACTTGAAAGGTGATCAGCTAATTAATCATATTCATATACATATATGTTTGTGTTTTAATTTGCAGTCCTTAATTAATTTATAGTACTAGTACTACTTGTAGTTAATTGGGAAAAATTAATATTATGTCAGGGAACAGCGGCCTCCACTATCAGTTTCTGTGATCACAAAGATATTTGTGCTGTCATCACTTGGAACAACAGTCCATCTTAACTTGTATTATGCTGGTTTAGCCTACACTTCTCCTACAGTTGCATGTGCCTTGAGTAATGTCATCCCCAGTTTGACATTTGTCCTAGCTCTTCTCTTTGGGTTCGTATCTCTATCTCATATATGCTTATTCATCTTTATCACTTCATTTATTTATCATCTTCACTACTGGTATTGGTTTTATAAGTTTAATACAATCTCACAAACACACATGGGTGGTAACTCAAACTTTTGAAGATTCCTATTTTACCTCTAATTTTTCACTTTGGTATCTCTGAGATATGCCTCAATTTTCCTCGCTACTTTTTGTGTTCCCCTTTCATTAACTTGTGTTCCTGTGTATTATCGATCATGTTGTTTGGCAAAGCCTTTATCCAATATGAATTATTATTGTTCTATATATTTTCGACTGTTTTAGTTTGAAATTTTGATATATCATCATGCCCCACTAAGATAAAATCCTGGATTCCCAGTATGGAGAAAGTGAAAATTACGAGTAAGAGAGGTCAAGCTAAGGTGGCGGGTGCAGTTATTTGCGTTGGTGGTTCTCTTTTATTTGCCTTGTGGAAAGGAGGATTCCCATTGAAGAGTTTTGTGGAGAGGCCATTGATAAACATGGATGACAACACTACTAGCACTTCTACTACTGGATCACTATCAGGGTCTGCGGGTCATGAGAAACAAAACTGGATCAAGGGATCAGTCCTTATTCTCATCAGTTATATTGCATGGAGTGCCTGGTTAATTCTCCAGGTCATCATAATTCATTAAATTACCATTGAGGTGTTACATGTTATATGTATATATAAGCATAATGCATTTTTACTTTCTTTAATTCTACCCCATCTTTCTATACTTGATAACTATTATTACATCTCGATTGGTTTAGCAGGCTCTAGTCTCCAAGGTGTACCCTGCTCAATTATCACTCAATACAATGATCTGCTTCTTTGCGTCGCTGCAATCTTCTCTGCTTGCCCTGTTTTTTGCAAGAAATCCAACCTTATGGAAGCTGGACTGGAATGTGCAACTTTTGACCATCATCTACTGTGTGAGTCCATTACCATGTGTGTGTGTGTGTGTGTGTTTGTGTATATATATATATGCTTGTTACCATGTCACTACACCATTAATGGAATATGACGTGCCTATATAACTCTTTCTTTTGTAATTAGGGAGTCGTAATCTCAGCTTTAGTATACATTTTGCAAACCTGGTGTATCAGTAACAAGGGACCGGTTTTTGTTGCCATGTTTAGTCCACCACTACTCATTATAGTGGCAATATTCTCGGCAATTATTTTCGCAGAGCAACTCCATTTCGGAAGGTATTCACTTCTTCGGTTGCCATCTTTGTTTTCCACTTGGTATTATGTAACGACAATCTTGGTACGAACCAAGGCTAGTAGATATTTTAAGGTACAAATTAACGGGTTTGTGCAGCTTGGTGGGAGCATTTGTTATCATTGTGGGTCTTTACTGTGTGCTGTGGGGCAAACGGACTGACATTCTATTAGCTGATCAGCAGCCTGCAGCATTTCAAAAAGACAGCAACAGCGACCATAACCAAGTGCTTGAAATTTCCATGGAAGATGGACCACCAACGAATTCAGTTTCTAGTCAAAGGACATGAACAAGGCTGTGGCCTGTGGTAGGTAACCTTTAACTTAGATTTATCTCTACTTGTACTCTTAATCTCAAGTGACTTGAGTCATGCTCGAATGTGTTTCATAGACTTTAAGCTAAATGGCTTTAAACAATTCTTTCCTGTAAAAATAGTTTCAGATGCGACACAGAACACATGTATATCTCACACACACTTATCATGACATGCCTTACTCTTTCCATCCCAACGTAAATTACCACTTAAAATGAGAAAATTATAAAGCTTAAACCAATAAGCCAAATCAAAGCAAAAGTTGGAGACACAACATAATTGTCGTTCTTTTTTTATTTATTTATTTTACTAATACATGATCAAGTCCAACACTATGAGATTCCTACTGCAATATAACTCACTCATTTATTTCATCTTAATCCTTCAAGTGCTTACATTGCAATTTGCATAACGCAAAACATTGACATCCACACAATTCAAAACGACGATCCAGATGGACATGCCACAGAATTTTTTTTTTTTTTTTTTTTTTGTCTTTATGCATCGATTTGAAACGACCAGAGGATGATGCTAAATTCCTTCAGGGGGCTCATTTCAGAGAATTTTCAATGTCAATCACAAACCGGTACTTGACATCCCTTTTGATTAGCCTCTCGAGAGCTTCATTTGCATACTGAATTGGAATTACTTCTATATTAGGATGGATTCCTTTCTCAGCACAGAAGTCTAACATTTCTTGTGTCTCTCTTGTACCACCTACTGTACTTCCCGAAATGGTTCTCGCACCTGCCCAAAGTACCAAGGCATACAACTGATTAAACTAGCAGTCTTTAGAACCTGGAGAAAGATAACTACTTTTCTACAATATTTGGACAAACAAAAACATTAAATTTCAGAAAGAAGTAATGTAGCTCTTATGTACCCAAAACGAGGTTCGCAGGACTCATTTTGACTTCACTTGGGAAGCCCACCAAGACGAGAGCACCAGCAGTCTTTAACAGTGACATGTATGGATCAAATGGATGGTCTCCAGATGCAGTGTCTATAATAAAGTCGTACGACTTAGCCAGGGCCTGGACACAAGGTATAAACGTTAATTAGAGCCAAGAGCAATAAGTAGAATACAAAAATACCAAAGTGATCAGCTGGATCTACCTTCATCTGTTGTTGGTCAGATGAGAGTACAAATTTGTCTGCGCCAAGCAGAGTGAGAGCTTCCTTTCTCTTAGAAATGCTTGTGCTGAAAACAGTTACATTCAACCCAAAAGCCTTGCCAAACTTGACTGCCATGTGACCAAGACCGCCAAGGCCAATGACACCGAGAGATTTACCAGGTTGGTTCATCTTATGGCGAATCATGGGAGCATAAACAGTAATTCCAGCGCAAAGAAGAGGTGCTGCTGAGGCCAGTGGATAGCTGTCAGGTATCTTGAAGCAGTATCTGTTGTAAATCAAAGACCAGAAACAAGATATTCATCTATGAGACTTTGAGTTGGTAATTGGTATTCCCTATATTTTATAATTCGTGTGTGTTTACTTGCACTTAAAAGACACGACAAAGTTTGGTGCATCTCTCACATGATTAATGAAATTTTGGGAATGGAATGGGATAAATGGATTTTTGATTTCATTCTCACCTTTGGTGGACAACAATAAAAGTGGAATAGCCTCCTTTGGTAATGGAACCATCAGCATCAAGATGATTGAAAGTATGAACTGCTCCCTTTTGGCAATGATTTTCAAGGCCGTCATTACAGTAATCACAATCTCTGCAAGAGTTAACGTAAGCCCCAACTCCAACATGGTCACCCACTTTGAAACGACCGACCACGCCCGAACCAACTGCTTTTACAACCCCAACAATCTCATGTCTGCAAAACACCAACAACAACAACAACAACAACAACAACCTCAGCAGCTCAAAAGAGATGAAACCGAATAGTGGGTATATTACAGTAAACAAGTAGACTGACCCAGGCACTAAAGGATAGTTGGAATCTCCGAGTTTGTTTCTGGTCCAGACTACGTCGGCATAACAAATTCCACAGTGAGTGATGGTTATGGAAACATCCTCACTCCCAACAGCCCTGTTGTTTGTTTGTTTGTTTGTTTGTTTGTTGTATTATGTATTTTTTTTTTTTTCAAATAAATAAATAATAAAAACAAAAAAAAAAAAAAAAAGAAAAAGAAAAAGAAAAGGAAAAGGAAATGAAAACTGTTAAAGTGTAATACATACCTGCGATTGAATATGTAAGGAGATACAAGTCCAGATGGATCTCTGGCTGCCCATCCAAGGCACTCAGCCTCTTCATTTGCTGTGTCGGAGCTCATTCTTCTAAATCCAACCAGACGGACCAGTTTAGTTGAATCTGATTGAATTACTATGATTATGATTATTGTAAGACACACAACAACCCATCCCTTCCCTTCATCTATTATTATTGTTGTTATTTTTACTTTTGGATTGTTCTCTCGACTGAACAACCTAAAAACGAAAGTAGTCAAAGAGGAAAGAGAGTGAGACGGAGTCTGAGAGATAATACCTTTTGTCTGCTAGCCTAGCCTAGCCTTGCCTTGCCTTGCCTTGCCTTGCCTTGTATTTTTGAATGTCTGTCCCGTACGACTCCTTCGTGCCCTCTTTCTCTTCCTCTTCTCTTCCTCTTCTCTCTATCTTTCTCTAATGTGTTTGTGTGTATATAATACTATATAAATAATCCGAGAAAGTCAAATAGAGAAGCACTGCAAGCAAGGACGGTGTTCTTTTCTTTTCTTTTCTTTTCTTTTTTTTGTTTTTTTGTTTTTTTTGTACAGTGCAACTATCGAATATCTCTCCGTTTGTTCCAACCATTCTATTCCATTGGAATGAAAAATTTATTTGAATGTGTGTTTGTTTCAACAATTCAGTTTTTCTATTCAAATAATCTTTTAAAATGTGTGTTTGTTTCAACAATTCAGTTTTTCCAATCAAATGATCCATCAAAAAAATTAACCATTGGAATGGTTTTTTTGTATCTTGAATGAGAATGGAAGGGGGGAGTTGTTTTTGAATGGTCTATTCCAATGATCCCATTCTAATTACAATATATTCTACTATTTTTTCCATTCAAATGTCTTTCATTCTAATTATAACACATTCCACAATTTTCATTCAAATACACACATTCAAATAGGCGAACCAAATATTCCTCATCTACTCTCATTCCATTCTGTACTCTCTTTACTGTTCACCAAATACAAGTATTCCTTCTCTTCTATCAATTTCTTTCATCTTCCATATATGTTTGTACACACACATATGTGTGTATATATATATATATATATATATATAATTTAGCTTCTTCCTTTTTTTTTTTTTTTTCGTTTCCTGTTTTCTCTAAATGCTTATGGCAACAACCATTGGTTGAATGGTTGGGACTTGGGAGTTTAGACGTTGTACAACATTACCAATTACCACAATGAAATGATGTCAAATAAATAAATAAACTTGGTACTCTGACCGTCTCCAACCTCTTTGATTTAATTCCATTTACCCATTAAACTTTTACCTGCAATTTCAGAGCATTATGCATCACATTCATAGTCCTTTCAAGAGAATTTACTCTACCTTTTTTTTTACTTTTTCAAACAGTTTGAGAGCTATAAGATTGACAATCACACAAAAATTTCAATCTTCAATCAAGTTGGAATCCAAAAACAACAAACGCCGGCCTACATTATTTTGATAATCCAAAGTCTTTGGCTCATCATGATATCATATTGAACCTTACACAATCAACAAATCTTCCATACTCCATGTAATATGCATCAGCTAAATGCAGAAGTTGGTAGCAACCACAGTATGAAAAGGATTGCTGTATTCATGTCATAAGTCAAGGAAGCATATCCACGGTTCCCGCTTCTTATCTGGTTTGCTTTCTCCCTTTTATCGAGGAAGGCTTCTTGGTTTGCAGTTTCACTTCCGACTCGCGCCTTAATTGCTCAGCTTTTGGATCTTCAGGTAGAGTAGACAACAGGAATTTCTTGCTTGAACCAACTTGATTGCACCACAGCTTTAGCATTTTCCTTCCCCTCATCCATTTCAGCAGCAGTTTCATGTGTGTCTTGCTATTCAATCCGCTCACACCTGAATCCTGCAATACTGAACAAATACAATCAGAAACATATATTTTTCGTCTTCTTTATCTTTACTTGCTTTTTCTATCTTCATTTTGAGTGTCTAGAAGTGTTCAACTTTGACCTAAAATGATGAATGCCACAAAAAACTTAAAACTACATTTCTGAAATTCCACCCATCTTCAGAAGTACACATTAAACACACATGGCTATACAGAAATTCCAAGACTAGAAATGATCACGTTCCAAAAATGTGGATCTGTATACAATAAAGAGCACCATACACTTGACATGGCATGACTAAAGATGCTGGCGTGACACCCTTAATACCATACACCTAAACGGGCCTTAGTCCTGCATTGCCAGAGCATTATTATGTAGCGTTGTTAGACTTGTCGCATAGCATAAATCTTGGTTTTGTGCAAGAGAATCACATCACTTTATGTGACACAAATTGTATAAAGATGTTCAAACTCCATCAACGTTATATGGGCAGGTCATGATTTTTTATTTTTGGATAAAGCTCCAGATGGTGAAAAATTATTAAAAAGAGAAAGAATGAAGAATGAATAGACCTAGTCAAGGACTTGAGGGAGGGAGGACATAGAACCAAAGCACCTATTCTGGAAATCTGTATCTCCTACAGGCTAGGACACAACCAACAACTTATAAAGTTGAAGTTAGAGCAGTCTGTTACCTGCAGCAGTGTAGAAGCATTAAGAAAGATAATAATACTGCTAATTGTAACATCCATCCAAATAAGGATTTCAGGTTTATTAGAAAGGAAATAAATTTGTTGGTGGATAGTGTGTGTATATGTATACACACACATACATATATATATATATATATATATGGGTTTGGTTTAAATGGTTACAATAATATTTACCTATGGATGGTTACAATAGTTTAAGCCTTTAGATCTAATATCTTACGGTGGTGATTAGTTTGGTGGTTGGCCAAAAAAATTTAATGCTGACCAAAAAAATTTAATGCTATCACTACTTTAACGAGCAATGCTATGGGGCACCTGTGGTGCCCAGCAACACAGTGACATATCTGTTTGTCACTGGATGATTTAATTAATAAACTGGATCCCACATGGACCCCACTTAAATTATAATTATGATTAGCCAATGACAGACTGACACATCACTGTGGTGCTGGGCACCACTGGTGCCCTATAGCATTATTCATCCATCTATGGTTGTAACCATTGAGAAGTCTTCCATATATATATATATATATATATATATATAAAAGTTCAATGGTAAAAGAGAGGGTGACTCTACCTACATATTGGATTGATATATTCAAACATGGCTCCATCCATTAGATAAAAACTTAAGTAAAGAAATCGAGGTATCCTGTTGAACCATACGAAACCCAAGCACGAAGGTATTACTAATTGAGTCCTAGACCAGCTTTAAGTTGTCATCCATCATGTCCCAAGTGACTCCCAACCAAACCAAAGCATGTGTGTTCACTTGGTGGTGTAGTAAGATGGAAGACGGTTTAATTTCTAGGTAGAAACTAGAAACTAAAAAAAAAAAAAATAAAGTCTTTTGAACCTTTTTTAACTAGTGAAAGTAGTAAATTAGACATCCGATTATTCTCATCACAGATCACGTGTAAGAGAAAAGGTGTTGATACAATACGAGTGGAATGAATATTGATACCGATAAAAAGGTATAAGGAAGCCAATAAATTAATTCTATAAATAAATAAAACATGTTTGAGGTTGAAGAAGCTTGAAAGGAAGACCAAGGCAAAGAAGAAGAGGGAATGGACCTTAGCATGAAGCCAAGCATTGGAGACGGTGAGGGGGCCATGTTGCTTGAGGACGTCGTAGAGATTGCGAGCAATGGAAGAAGCCTCTTGCGGAGTCACCCTTGGATTGATTTTTCTTAGATTCTCAGCGCGTTTTCTAGAGAAGTATCTCACCAACGCAGTTGCACCGCCACTATTGGCTCCTCCGGCTCCGGCTCCGGCTCCGGCTCCAACTCCAATCCTCCTGCCCAACCACAACATCTCCAATACCCCCCAAAAATGAATCTCGCTGAGGCTGAGTCCTGACTCGGCGTCCTGAGAAGTGAAGCGAGGATCCTAATTCCTAAGACTAAACTCACTCTCTCTAAACCCCTCTCTGCTAAACCGCTATTGGACCTGCTAGACTATTCAAGCCCAAACCAAATAAAAGGCCTAGGCAACTGTGTCTAGCCTAGCCAGAGTCCAACACCATTAGGCCCACTACATTACATATATGCCAAGGCCGTTTCCTTTTTCTTTTGCTTATTTGTTTTTAGTTTCTCTAAAACTGTCAACCAGTCTTTTTTTTTTTTTTTTTGGGAGTGAGGTGGGAAGGGTTCAATGGGTTTAGCTTCCACCATGTACGTGTTACTCAGTTACTGTACATCTATCTTGAATTTGGAGGTTATAAGGTCAATCGTGGCTGCTGCCCCCCATCATATAGCTTTTTGAATGCTTTATATTCCTTTTTTTAAAAAAAAAAGAAATTACATTGCTTCCCTCAAAAAAAAAGAAAAAGAAAAAATTACATTACAGTAAGTGTTTATTAATCTATTTATTTGTTGGTAAAGACGAATGAATCTACTCTTTTTCTTTTTTCCTTTTCCCTCTGAAAGGAAGAAGGAAAAAAAAGAAAAAGAAAAAAAGAAAAAAAGAAAAAGCAAAAGAATAGTAGTTTTATTTTTCTAAAGTGAACTTTGTATGGCAATTGGCAAGTGATGTTTCACTTTTAAGCTCCACGATTTTATTCATTGGTCACGGCCTTCCTTAGTGCCTTATTACTGGTGTCTTAATAGTCCCTAGTCTGTCTGGGACTGGCTGGCTATCTGCAGAGCAAAGCTAAGACGATTCTCTCTCTCTCTCTCTCTCTCTCTCTCTCTCTCTCAGTTACCACACTGGTTTAGAATAAAGTGAGAGCAGGGTATGCTTCTCATCTCAACATCAACTCCAACCTTCAATTATTTGAGCCAATTCTCCTCCTATTATTTGTCTTTGTGATTCATTTTCCTTTTATTTTTTCTTCTTCCTTTTTTTTGTTTTGGTTCTGCCAAATTCATTTCTTTTCTTGCATGATTACACTTGAATTTCCGCATCAAAAAGGTTGATGGTGCTTTGCTTTTGCTTTTTTTTTTTTTTTTCGTTCTACTTCCACTTCTTCTTCTTCTTCTTCTTCTTCTTCTTCTTCTTTTTTATATGATATATTATGAGTAATCTTTTAATTAGTTGAATATTGATTTCTGACAACTTCTTGATCAATTTTTTTTTTTTTTTTTTACGTGAAGGATTCTAGACTTGGATACTGTTAGTGTAACTCAGTAGACGCAAATGAATTGACTTTAGTCTTCGATTTACCATTTCGCAATTTGGAACTATAATATTCATCATTCCTATAAAGAAACCAATAATCGTTTCTCTCTCTCTCTCTGTCTCTGGTCTCTTAATAATTTGCTTGAAATACTGGTACTTACTTGAAAGTTGAAACTGATGCACATATATATTACTGAAACTTACTTCTTAGGGCTACTTGATTCCAGTTTGAGTTATTACTGCTAATACTAATATGATTTGTTATCATTTTCGTTTATTTATAAAAATAATGTCATATATATATATATGCTATATTCCTTACAGGGTAAATACAAAGTATGGCAGAAACTGAGGATATTCAGCCTCTCGTCTGTGATAATGGCACTGGGATGGTTAAGGTAAAGCAATCTGGATCGATCCTAGACTCTCTCTTCTGTTTCTGTTCGATCACCATCCAATAACATATATATATATATATAATATATTGATTATCAAATTAGAAATCACCCTAACAATTAGTAACAATCAAATGTTAAATAGGCCGGGTTTGCGGGAGATGATGCTCCAAGAGCCGTCTTCCCCAGCATTGTTGGTAGGCCGAGGCACACGGGTGTTATGGTGGGGATGGGACAGAAGGATGCCTATGTTGGAGATGAGGCTCAATCCAAAAGAGGTATTCTCACCCTCAAATACCCAATTGAACATGGAATTGTCAGTAATTGGGATGATATGGAAAAGATTTGGCATCACACTTTCTACAATGAGCTTCGCGTCGCCCCTGAAGAACACCCTGTGCTCCTCACTGAAGCACCTCTTAATCCTAAGGCCAACCGAGAGAAGATGACCCAAATCATGTTTGAAACCTTTAATGTCCCTGCCATGTATGTTGCCATTCAAGCAGTTCTCTCCCTCTATGCTAGTGGCCGTACAACAGGTTTGTTTTTTTGTGTGTGTTTTGTCATGGTTTTTGTGGTGATGGAAAATATCTGCCTATTTTCTCAGTCTCTTATTTATATAGTGGCCGCATTGTTTTCGCAGGTATTGTGTTGGATTCTGGTGATGGTGTTAGCCATACTGTTCCCATCTATGAAGGCTATGCACTTCCCCACGCCATCCTTCGTCTGGACCTTGCCGGAAGAGATTTGACAGATGCCTTGATGAAGATCCTCACGGAGAGAGGGTATTCATTTACCACAACTGCTGAGCGGGAAATAGTACGCGACATTAAGGAGAAGCTTGCCTATGTGGCACTGGACTATGAGCAGGAACTTGAAACTGCTAGAACCAGCTCCTCCATTGAGAAGAGCTATGAGCTGCCGGATGGACAGGTAATCACCATAGCGGCTGAGCGTTTCCGCTGTCCTGAGGTCATGTTTCAACCATCCCTCATTGGAATGGAGGCACCTGGAATTCATGAGACCACCTATAACTCCATTATGAAGTGTGATGTTGACATCAGGAAAGACTTGTATGGTAACATAGTGCTTAGTGGAGGGTCCACCATGTTTCCTGGAATTGCTGATCGTATGAGCAAGGAGATCACAGCCCTTGCACCAAGCAGCATGAAAATCAAGGTGGTAGCACCTCCGGAGAGAAAATACAGTGTTTGGATTGGAGGCTCTATCTTGGCTTCGCTCAGCACATTCCAACAGGTATTCTTTCTCCTACTTATACTTATCCTTTCTTTTATGGTTTTCTCTGTTTGGTCTCTTAACCTTTCCATTCAACGGTTGTTATGTTGATTTTATTTAGTTTATCCAGCTCTTCCAAAAGAGCTATGAGACGGTCATTTTCTGATCCTGCATTGTGTATTGACCAAACTCTATGGTGGTGAAATATTATTTAAAGTGTTTGTTTCTGGATTGACTGCAGATGTGGATATCAAAGGCGGAATATGATGAATCAGGTCCATCCATCGTTCACAGGAAGTGCTTCTAGATTTATATATACAGTCTTGTACGTGATTATATTATAGTGCGTTAGTGTGGTTTGGGATTGTCAGTGTCTGGGTTTATGTCTCTGTTTGAATTTGTTGGTTTCTTTTTAGTGCAATACCATGTGGTATACCGTATACGTAGTTCTGGGAATATGATTGCTTGTTTTCCTCGGTTGACTCTTGAGTTATAATATGAGAAGTTGATGAATGATCATGTTGCTTAGCTGCAGCATCTTATGATATCTTTTAGTTAATCTTTTTGGATTGCCTACGACTGGGGATACTTTCCTACTAACATGACAGTTGAAAAAGGTTGGCCAAACAGAATTCGTAGGCCAAAAAACAAAGACAAAACGGGTAATGAATATGAAGGGAGACGTTACTAACCCCAGAACCAAGCGCACATGAGAGACGCTCCATTCTGTTCTTGGTCTTCTGCATACACCATCTTAGTCTTAGACAATCACGACCTCTGCTATGCTGAAGAAGCTACCCAGATATGTGAATAGCACCATTCTCCCCTTTTTGTACCCTTCTTCTAGCCTTTATCTGTGAAGCTTTTCCTTTCAGATTAACTGTTTTGATTAGCTCTTTTTGAGGTTATTACTTGTTGTAATTCCTCCATTCACTCAAGTTATAAGCTCCGTACTACTGCAGCTTGATCTGGTTCCTAATGTTACAATACGGATAATTGATTTGATTCCTACCTACTATCCCCCAATTTAACCAAAGATGGACTCTGTTGATGCATGGAGCAAAGAGTTGGCAGTTATGGATGAATATATCTTAGTATATACGTGTATATATGCATCTATAGGCTAAAAGTCATTGTGCTAAAGTAAAGGAAGAAAAAGGTAGCGCACAAAATAAGAGGAGAAATACTAATTCAGATTCACATTAGAAGTTGTGTACGTGGGTGTTTTGCGTGTACAGGGTACTGGTAATAGAGAGTCAATGGAACTCATTCCCTTTCGGAACTGCAGCTGTCGTTGGTTTGGTGCGGTGTGAAGGGAGAAGGAGGGAGACAGGTGCGGCGGCAGGTGGGACAAGAGGAGTGGGAAGACAACCACTGGTGTATGCAGTGGTCGTGAAAGCCATGGTTACATCTGGCCATGAGCCGAATCCCCTGCCCCTCCTCAAACTCCGACAAGCAGATGGCGCACTCTGCTTCGGCTCCTGCAAGCTTTGTCTTCGTGGCGGCTGAGTACACGAGCGCTGGAACCCCCTCCAGCGAAACTGCAGCTACACCTGCATTGCTTTTTTGCTGTTGCTGCCTTCGGTCAACCACTGGCCGGTGATGCTGCTGGCCGCGAAGGAAGCAACGTATGGCGGCGTTGAGAGCCAGCGCACATATGAGTGCGCACAGAAGAATGATGAGGATCATGGCCGCATTTGCTTCGAAATCTCCGGTGCCTGAGTAGGGCCGCCACTGGCAACTGTGGCCATGACATGCCGATGTTGCCGATGATACTACTGGTGGGGAGAGGTGGATCCGATAAGCAGGTGCAACGGCAGCTCTCATTTGGTCTTGTCTTTTAATTTGCAAGTTTGTGCTAGTCTTGAGTTATTCTGACGAATACTCGGACAGCAGATGGGCTAAACTATTTACTGGCCTTGCCCCTTCTTCTGATACGAGCCTGAGGCAGCTAGTTGGTCTGAGAGATAGAGAGAGAGGGAGAGAGGAGGAGGAGAGATTGCGTGGCATTGGAGATTAGGATGATTTATAGATTATAGTCTTAAGGCAGCATGAAATCAATGCATACGTGCACTAGAGGTTTAAGTTTCCAAAGTTATGTCAAGTTTGTAGGCTGGTTTTAGAACCTCTCTCTAAGATGTTCCTTTACTTTTTATTCCGTCTTTTTAAATATTCTTCTTCTTTTTTTTTGAGCTTAGAGTAGTGGTTGTGTTACGTAATAATGTCTTTCAACTGTAACTCTGACTCGTGTGATTTAGGATTTTTAGCATGATTAGTCCTGAATTTTTCGATGATTTGCAATATATACCTTGAACTTTTTTTTTTGGCAATTAGGACCCTGAATTTAGAATTTTTGACATGATTAGCCCCTGAATTTTTCGTAGATTTGTAATGTATCCCCTGAACTTTTTTTTTTGGCAATTAGGACCCTGAATTTAGGATTTTTAGCATGATTAGCCCCTAAATTTTTCGCTGATTTGCAATATATCCCCTGAGTTATATGCAGATTTTTAAACAATTAAAAAATAAATCGCAAATCAACGAAAAATTCAAGGGCTAATCATGCCAAAAACTCTAAATTCAGGGTCCTAATTGCCCAAAAAAAAAGTTCAGGGGATACATTGCCAAAAATTCTAAATTCAGGGTCCTAATTGCCAAAAAAAAAAGTTCAGGGGATACATTGCAAATCATCGAAAAATTCAGGAACTAATCATGCCAAAAACCCTGTGATTTATTGCATTACGTAGTTTAATAAATCGGGATTTCTACTAATTAATGGGTTATAATATTATATTACACGGTGGCTTACACACTACAATGCTCATCAACACTAGTTAATGATCAGCAGTGATGATGCGTGATCATGAGTTCAGGACTAGTTTCACATGGCCAGAACAAATAATCCATATATATATATATATACATGTATTCACAATACAAGCAGCTAGAAACAAAAAACTTGTACATTTATAGGATTTAATGATAATATATATCCAACGGCACACATGGTTTCTACTTTTAGTGACAAGCATTGACATAAGTACTACTATATACACATTGGTATACTATACACTGTATTAGCAGGTGAGGTAGAAACAAAATGCCAACATTTATGGGATCTAATGACGTTCCGCATGGTTTCTAGTTTCTACTGATAAACATTGATGGTTGGAAAAAAAAAATGAAGAAAAAAGAGATAATTAAAAATGCTGATAATTATGTGGTGGGTAGCGGGTAAAATATATAGAATGAATTGGATAATTAGTAGGGAAAAAGGTAATAAAGCTAGATTGGTAATACAATTGAGCTGGCTTTGATGCAGGAGCAAAAGCGGTAAAGCGGTAAAGAAGATAAGGCCTCCAACTATCCAACTCTAACTCCAAGACCAAGAGTACTAGTGTGTGTTGTCTGTATTCTAATAGTAACATCATGAGATGGATGAATCATGAATGGACTACTGTTGAGAGAAGAGAAGAGAAGAGAAGAGAAGAAATGTCTCTAAGATTGCAGAGAGACGTAGACACTTCTGAAGCGTAACCCCAACTTCATTCATCCGTAAAATTTAAAATAATGTTTACATCAATTAACTCTCATGATAACGGGCCATTATTATAACTATTTTTTTTTTTTGGAGGAAGGGGGTGACCCACCTAGGCGGATCGGCAGAATACAATTCACATATAAGTGGCCCACATCAGTAACTGACATGCACTGCAAACTCAACTATTGAAAAAAAAAAAAAAGAAAAAAGAAAAAGAAGAGGCAGTTGCTTGTTGCCTGTACCACAGGGCATATTACATAAATGGACAAAAGAGGGTGAGAGTTGAAATTGGGACCATCAAATGAATCAATGCGTTTGGCCATTGGTGACCTCTTTTTTTTTTTTTTCCTTTTTTTTTTCAGTACTCCCAAGCCCCACCCACTGCATAGATAATAATATAATACGGCAACGCCAATGTCATGCAATTGGATGCGTGGTGTCACGGTCTAAGAGTTTCAATGCCAATAATAACCTTGCGAAACTGAGATTTTTCAAGTCCCGATCAACCTTTCGCCTATTCATGTACCATAAGTCACTTTTCCGCACCTTTGTGTGTGCATGTTCCAAGCCACCAAACGACTCCCGCCGAATCTTGCTCACAAGCAACTATGATGGTTTTTATATGCCACGGCCTCCACCGAGCCAATAGCCCTGTTCATAGGTTCTTCAGCGTGCCATCGAAGTTCATGCCACGTGCCCTTTCACCCAAGGATGCTTACACCTTAGTGGCATATGTCCCTAAGTACCGAGATTAAGTCGGTACTCCGTCCCATCTAATAAAGCCTTATCAATACTTTTCGGATAGCTCTCAAGCTACTAAGGGTGTTCTCACGCCCATAAACTAATCATTGTGGCAACAAGCTCGTTCACGGGCTGGTGAGTACCTACAATTCCCTTGTGGCTCGCAGCCTTGTGTGCAACCTTCTCGTGTAGGAGCGTCACACTGCCTACCAGTTTCTCACTTATTGCCAAGGCCCACGTGAGTTCTACTCGTGACCAACATATGTTGAGGTATGCGTGGTCGTGGTACACCACGCATCCTCTAGTAGTCCCGCTCTACAAGTGACTCACCCATGGCTAATTTGTGTTGAGGCATGCATAGCCTTGGCGCACCATGCATCCTCAGTCTCCCCATGAGTGGCCTGCCCGTAACCATCTCATGTTGAGCCATGCGTGGTAGTGGAGCCCCACGCATCCTCTAGGAAGCTCAGTTCACGAACCGTGCTCACGACATAGCTGCCTACAAGACGAACGTACCACTGAATCTCCTCTATAGAGACTATGCGCAATACTGGGCAATCGGTACTGTCCATAAGTCTCTCCTCCTCGTGGAGATACTAAGGGTCCCCTTGTAGTTCCCTATTGCCCGCCACTACAAGCACTCTCCGTGTGCTAGTAGGTGGTTCATTTAGCCAATGGTGGGCACGGATAGTGGAGAGCTAACAACATGCATCCCCTTAAAGAGCATTTTGAGCTTTTGGCCATTTTTTTTAAGGAAACATGATTTTCGCCTTGGAAGCATATGACCTAATAAATACTTTTCTTTAGGATATCAACGAAACGATTGCATATCTGTGATCCTCTAATTAAGGAGATGGGGTTAATTCGATCGAAAAAATTATCGAATGTAAAACGAACAAGTTAGAAAATTTCAACTATGTCAAGTGACCGTAGACAAGTTTTCAAAGCTCATTCTTAGCATGGATAAGTCTTCCCACGACAAGTCACACATGGCAAACCAACCAATGATCGATCAAGTCATGTCGGCCCAAATGACTCCTAGCCAGGGCCGAACGCCCTAATCCATTTCCGTTGGGCTCTGTGACAATTTTTTTGAGGCCCAAAACAAAAGAAGAGCAAAACTAGAGAGGCCAACCCAAAAAGCCTCGCCTTGGCCCAGTAGAGAGAGAGAGGGAGAGAGAGAGAGAGAGAGGACTAGAGGGGAGCGAGCGATTTGTGTTGGTCCGCCGCTGCTGGTGAAGGGCGCAAATGAATGGAATGCGGCGGAGGTCAGGTCAGGAGCGTCAGGTAGTGGTGACTAGTGAGTGAGTGAGTGAGTGAGTGAGTAGCTAGCAATGGCGGAATCAGTGAGGACGTGGAGGACGGCGTTTCTGAGTGTGAGAGACGAAATTCTGACGAGTCCTCCGCCTATTCCGCTTCCCCAACTCCTCCAGCAACTCCTTTTCTCTCATTCCCACGCTCTCCTATCCGCCGCCCTCGAACTTCCTCCTCATGAGGTCTGCTCCTCCTAAACCATTATTACTGTTTATTATTAATAATATTAATAATAATAATGATGTTGTTGAATCAATCAATCAGTCAATCAATGTGTAATCTTATGGAAATGGATGTTTGGTTTGATATGGGAAGGTTACCTCGGATTTGTTGTTTCTAATGGAAATGGTTTTCACCACTGACGCCGCTCACGCTCACGCTCAGGCTCAGGCTCAGGATCTCACTCCTGCCTTCCCTCAGTTGTCCCGCTTTGTAATAATCCTACTTTCACTCTCACTTGTTTTTCTTCTCGTTTTCATTTTTAATAATATATAAACTTACTTAGTATTCTGTTTTGATTTTGGGTACTAAAAACATCATAATTTAGATCCACGACATATGCCATCGTGTTCCTCTGCAGCTGAATTCCTCATCATGGACTCTACTCCTCGACTCCCTCCGGCACTTGGTGGATTTTTTCATTACCAGACCTTCTACTCTCTCCCATTCTTTAACCGAATCCCTCGCCACCTTAAGGTTTCCTCTTTTCATATTCTTTCAATTCACCATTCATTATTCATGACTGCATTTCCTTCTTCGGTAACCTTACCCCGATACCAACCAATACATGTGCACGGAAACACTTCCATTCTTTAATCTCCATTACAAATTACTTAATATGACCATAGAGCTACTCTTTCCTATCTCCCATATACAAAACATAACAGCTCTATCCTTGTACTGTCTTCCTTTTCTAGGTGTCTTGTGAGGGGTTATCACCGTAAAACTTCAACATCCGATGATGTTCATTTACTAAAATTCCTCCTCCACATCATTGCAAGCTCTCATCCAGACTTGATTTCCTCATCTCACACCATCAGCACTGCCGCCCAAAGAGTTTTTTCTGAAACTGGAACGAGGATAACCCCACCTGAGAGCTTCTGGGAACTCCAGACCATTGCCTTTATGATGCTTGCTGAAACCATCTCCAGAGTTGGACCATCCTTTGCTGCTGACATATGGAAATCAACAATTGAGGTAATCACATCTGTATTCATTATTTATCCGGTGGCTCTTTGATGCATATATGTACATTTCTGAGTATATATATATTGCTAAGGCTGTCTTCTCTTTCTCATGAACCAGGTGATCAGGAAAATGATGGATGTCTTGGCATCTAAGAACATGCTCGTGGAAGACAATGTCATGACCAGGTAGCCCCATATTTGTTTAGGAAAAGGGGGTAAAGATTTGATGCAATGATTTAATAAAAACTCTTAATTTATTTTATCTTATTATTTTGTTTTTAGTATGAGACCTTTATCCTTATAAATTGGTGACCCTTATCTCTGCAGGTATTATGCAGCTCTTTTGCATTCTCTGCATTTGGTTCTTGTAGATCCTAAGGGTTCCCTTTCTGACCATGTAAGTAAATAAGTGTATTTCAGATGATATCAGTCCACGTATATGGTGGCATATCTTTCTAGCCCTTTCTGGATCTGTCAACGTATGTTATTCATAACCTATGTATTCAGGTGTCGAGTTTTGTGGCTGCTTTGCGAATGTTCTTTACGTATGGAATCAATGGTAAACCCCAATTTACATATCCAGTTGATGGTCAGAAGGAGAAGGAACTTAGCATAAAAGGTTTCAAGTCGCCTTTGGAAGAACCTAAAAGTACAGAACATGGTCCATACAGGCCTCCACACTTACGTAAAAAGGACATTTCAGATAAGAAGCAGGCAGCTTGGAGTTCTCAAAGTTTCTCAGATTGTGAATCTTCTAGACAAGATTTTGTATCATCAGATTCAGACTACAGCGACAGTGATGGATCAGTTAATGACACTGACAGTGTTCAGAAATTAAGGGTTAGAATTGCTGCCTTGGATTGCATCAAGGTAATTTACAGCTTCTTTTTGGTTCCTCTCCCTTTTCTTTTCCTTCTCGAGAATGAAAGATTTGAATGTCTATGGAATTTACCTTTGTAATTTGGTTGGAAGGATCTTTGTCAAGCTGATTCTAAATCATTTACTTCCCAATGGATGCTGCTCTTGCCTACTAGTGATGTATTGCAACCAAGGTGCAGCCCTACTTCCTCCAATTTATCATCAGTAAATCTTATTTATTTTTTTATTCTTTCCAAGATGCTTAAGTTAAATTTTATTTTGTTCGTATTCTTTCGAGAATGCTTAATTTCCTTACTATTCTATTTTATGATTTGCAGGAAGTTTGAAGCAACTTTGATGACGTGCTTGCTATTTGATCCTTATTTGAAGGTATATATTGCTGTTGTTCTCTTTTGGCAATTTGTTTGAGGACCTAAAATATAATGATTTTCCTTCTTTGGTCTTCCTTGCTGACTCTTGCTCTCCATGGTACTTAGGCACGGATTGCATCTGCCTCAACTCTGGCAGTCATGTTGGATGGACCTTCTTCTGTCTTTTTGCAGATAGCAGAATACAAGGAAACTTCAAAATCTGGATCTTTCACAGCACTTTCAATTTCCCTTGGACATATCTTGATGCAGCTGCATACAGGTTCGAAAGAAACTGCTGTTGGCTGCACATTTTTTTCTTCTTCTATTGGTCCAACAAACGTCATCTTTAGATTCTCAAGTCTTAAGTTACCTTTTCCTCTTATGTTTCTGGTGCAGGAATTCTTCACTTGATCCAACGGGAAAACCATGGTAGAATGCTGGTGTCCTTGTTCAAAATTCTCATGCTTTTGATATCATCTACACCGTATAAAGCTCTTCCTATTCTCATTGTTTTATAGTTTGTACTTTTGTTTCCCTGTAACCTTTCTGACGCCATGTTTATTATTATTCATTGCTTCATGTGCTGCTTAAGCTCAATGCCATTCTTTTTTATTTTATTTAATTTTTTAAAAAATTATTTTTAAAAGAATAAATGTGACCTGTAGCCTGTCTGCCTGGCTCTTAACCACGGTCATTCTCCAGCTATTACATATCTCATGAAAACTGGAAAGTCCACCATAAACTTGAAGCTTTATGCTATTGCCAATACAAAATGAAGTACTAGTACGCCAATAAACTGCTAGCTATACTTGCTTTTGGACCAAACTAAGGGTTCCGGGAACATAGACTTTGGTCTCCAAGGGGATTGTTTCTTACTATCAAACTTGTTATTGGTGATGGCATTACCATTAGTGTCTTCTTATATGAAAGTTCCACCTCAATTTTTCTCAAGTAATCTACGAATCTTGGTAGTAAGTGATAATAATTGTGCTTTAGACACCAGGGAATGTTTAGAATGATGTCTTACTCGTAGACACACAAGACTCAGATCCAGGATGCTCTCGCTTCAGGCGTCTTCATGCTTAGCATGCTCTTGTCTTTTTTCACATAACACTTATTGCTTTATTCTGTTATAGATATCCAAGAATGCCTGGTGAACTGTTGTCAAAAGTTATTACATGTCTACAAAAAAGGATTGAAGTTGGTTTTCCTTTCAAAAATGATCAGACAGGTCTGCTGGTAGGGTTCCCCCTCTGAATATTGTAAATACATGATTTTATTTACCTCATTGCATGTTTGAGTAATACTTACCTCTTTCAATAGACTGCGGCTATCAGTTGCTTGACAGTGGCTTTCACTACCTCACCGTCCTCATTGCAAGTTAAGGAAATGCTTCTAAAAGAGACGTATGAAGGTGGGCTTCATTTTCATGGCATGAGGGTGGTAAATTTCTTCATTTGAAATTTCAAATACATGTCACCTTTGTACAGGTTTTCTTGAGGCTGAAAAGAAGACAGGTGTTCTTTTTACTTTATTTCATTACTCAGAACAAGCAAACAGCCACACAGTATGCTTGGAGGCTCTCCAGGTAATTTATTAGTTTGGAGTATTATACTCTATAGAAATTCTTATCTCATTAAGAGTGCAGGCATTGCTTGAAGCAGTTTGTATTCACATTTGCTATTTGGTTCTTGTCATGATGTATCATGGTATCATGCTTTCAACGGTGGAATTAGCTATTTTTACCACAGATGTAATACAATAGTATAATTCATAACAGGGTCTATAAGACTTGTATTCAATTATCCCATGTTAAGTAAGGGGGGCATGTGTGTCTACAGGAGTATGCGCTTTTGTTAGTTAGCTTTGGTGGACAAAGGGGCTATCTTTTATCGTTATTGGATCCAGTCATACAATATATGAAAGAGGAGAGAATAGGAAATCTTAATAATATCTGGGTAGGCAATTCGTGTTATTGTTCGGGTCGACACGATTATGAACGAAACGATAATACGTCAACCTGAACACGACATGACTAATAAACTGTCATGTATTTGTTTATAACCCATTTAACACGATTATTCAATATTGACACGATTATCCAATTTTAATACGATTATACACTAATTATTTAAACTTAATGCATGTCAACATATTCAAAATTAATTAAAATTACATTTAAATTATTAAAATATTAATAACTGTGTCATATTTGTGTCGTGTTGATACGAAAATGACACGTTTAATTGAATGGGTTACACGGGTCATTTTCGGGTTAAGCAGGTTGATTTGAAACCCACATGTTTATTATACGTGTCAACCTGAAATTGACATGAAGGTTAAATGTGTCACCCAAAACTGTTTATTTTGTGCCGTTTTGTTGTGTCATATAGAAAATTGCTGGCCCTAAGTAGTATTTGTTGAAGATTTTATTGATCTTAGATAAATTCATTTTTTATGTACCGCGGAGGGCCTTGTGTGAAAAGGTTTATTTGTTCCAGGCACTAAGAGCTGTTTCACACAACTATCCTGTCACAATGTTTTCTTGTTGGGAACGAGTTTCCACCGTGGTTTATGGACTTTTGAGGTTAGCAACTCCTGAAGTTAACTCAAGACCATGGAAGGCAAATGTGGGGAACACAACAGGACTTTTTGGCGAAAAGATTATTACAGCAGCTATAAAGGTAAGGTTTTGTTTCACATTTTTGGTTTGTTATTCTCATCGAGAAAGATAATTTTATTGTTTATGGGGTAAACAATCTTTTTACTACAGCCAAAAGTGAGGTAGAATTTGTTGATGGTATCCTCTTGCATATAAAATATATATATTGTCACCTATTTCTATTGTTTCTGTGGGAAGAGAAAGACGAATGTTGCCTTGAATTTGTATCAAATGTTGATCTTCAGATCACCGTACCTATTTCTAGTTTCAAGTTTCAAGTTTCAAGTTTCAAGTTTCAAGTTTCAAGTTTCAAAAGACTATGTCAGGTTCAAATCGTACTTATCAAATTCGATCATCCTGTTTTATATGAGTATATGTATAATGTTTATATATTCTCATATTTTATCAGCAGTACCATTTTTCCAGGGAGTAAGGAATACAGGGATTTATCCCTTGGATGTTTATGTTTAATAAGTGATAAAAAGTTTTAGAGGACATTAGATCTGCAACTTTAGAAAGCTTCTTCTTATTCTAACTCTGAGATAGGTCCTGCTTTTAAATAATTGACTTGATGCTCCATCTATCCATATGATTTATTATACTGTGATGATGTATGTGAAAATTATCAGGTTCTGGATGAATGTCTTCGTGCAATATCTGGATTTAAAGGAACAGAGGATCTTTTAGACGATAAATTATTGGAAACCCCATTTACTTCTGATTACATTAGGATGAAGAAAGTTTCATCAGCTCCATCATATGAACAAGAAATCTCAGAAGATACTAAAGGTGAATATAAGGCTGACCAATCAGGAATTCTGCTGTGGTGTGAGACACTTGAGAAGCATATGCCTTTAATTCTACGACATACTTCTGCAATGGTTGGTTTAACTTCAACCTGATGTTATTAGAGATGCAGCATCATACTACGTAGAAACTAGGATAAGTATGCATCATCAGTGTCATTTAACTTGGATAAGTATGCACCATTAGTGTAATTTCCTGTTTCTCAAAATTATGTTACAGGATTATTTGAATGTTCAGAGTTTCAATGCTTGTTTGTTCCTATGAGTTTAAAACCAATGTTCAAATAAATAGCCGCTATTCAATGCTGGACTCTATGATTTTGGACTTAAAAAATGTTGGATATGGGTCCCACGTGGTACAACTGAGAGTTTTTAGATTTGAAAGTACTCTTAGTAATTTTTATGCCTTCCATCTTGCTGCATCATTCTCAATATTACTAATAAGAAGATATACAAAGGGGGGAAAAAAAAAGCTATTTCTGAAAGAGTATGAAACAGTGACAAAAAATTGTTTGGACTTTTTAACATTCTTTTACCTCTGATGCACAACCCGTTTCCTTCCTGCAAGGTGAAAGCTGCATCAGTCACATGTTTTGCGGGTATAACTTCCTCTGTATTCTTCTCTCTAGTGCAGGAGAAACAGGGCTTTATTCTTTCTGCTGTAGTAAGTTGTGATAATTTAAAATTGGTTATGTGTTTTGACATATTTCTCTTGGAAAATAATTATTTATGGATCAATTTATGCATTATAAAGACGAAATTTACAGATTTATGCAGCCAAACATGATGAGGTTCCTTCAGTTAGATCAGCTGCTTGTCGAGCCATTGGTGTCATTTCCTGTTTTCCTCAAGTTTTCAACAGGTGAGTTTAAAGTTTTGTCATGCTTTTAAGTTCTTTGTGCTCAAATTGTGGACGGAAGAATCACTAGAAACTTCAATGGTATAGTGCAGAGATCCTAGACAAGTTGATTCATGCAGTGGAGATTAATACCCATGATCCCTCAGTCTCGGTATTTTTTTATTTTATTTTTTTAACTTTTAGTTTTTTATTGATAATTGTGCTCTTTAATTGTTTCTTTTAGGGAGTAATCTTTTCCTATAAATTTTTTGTTTCAGGTGCGAATAACTGCTTCATGGGCTTTGGCAAACTTATGTGATTCTATCCGTCACGCTATCGATACTTTTGCCTTGGAAGGGTCTACAGGTGGGTTACGTGTTGCAGAAGTTATTTATTATAAATTTGTAACAAATTTGAATCGTTATTGACATCATCATACTTTTGCCATAGACCATAATGCAGTCTCAGAATCATTGGCATTACTAACTGCTTGTGCTTTACGTCTATCAAATGATGGAGACAAGGTAAATATCTCTATTGTCTGTGTTGTTTTCAATTGTTTCTTGTCTTGTTCGCATCTTCATTGATCTGCCATTTTGTATAGATCTTAGAACACCTAATTATTAGCTAAAAGTATGCATGTATCCTCTGCTTCCCTTTTCTTCATTTTCTATCCTCTTCTTAAACTATAGTGTCCCATCAGGTTTTAAGGCACTAGATGTGATCGTGGCAGGAAATAATTTACTTTTGGCATTTAAAGTTATTACAAGTTTTTGAAACCCTTTCATTTCTTACTATCAGATAAAATCAAATGCTGTGAGGGCTCTGGGAAATCTTTCACGATTTGTCAAATGTACAACTCATCCTGGTTTTCATGATAAGATAATGGACAAAACTGCCTTATCACTGAAGACCAACAGCCCTGATGAGTTGCCATCAACTAGTGATTGTGAAGGTAGTAACAGATGTGCATCAAATATATTCCGTCCTGCTTTTCTGGGTGTGGGTGATTCACGCTGGTTTGAGAGAACAGTGCAGGCATTTATTTCTTGTGTCACGACTGGGAATGTTAAGGTACATGGAATTTTATTTCTAATTAGACCCGAATATATCAGTACATGTTCTTCGTTATGATTGTACTTGCTCTTCTCTGTACTTACGTTGGAAAGTTTGTTCTACAGGTTCAGTGGAATGTTTGTCATGCATTGAGCAATCTCTTTTTAAATGAGACGTTACGATTGGAAGAAATGGATTGGTATGACTGATAACTATTTGATATGCTTGCATGATTTGATTTCAGTAGCTTCTCTTTGTGTTTCCTATTATCCATTTGCGCGATGATGTATTAGGCAAATGAAACTACACATGACCTTGTATTTAGCTGAGATTTTGTGTAATCACTTTCATATCCTGATCTTCATCTGAGCAAATGATCATTTTCCTTCCTTACTGAGATCCTGGATCATCGTCTTCTAAAGTTTCATCCAATATTTTTCAATCATCTTTTTCCTTTCCTTTCCTCTCTCTCTCTTTTAGTGTCTGCCTAAACTTGGGGATGTCAATTCTATTTTTTGGCTTCTCTTGTCTGTAATGATAACTTGTGGATCTGTGGGAGGTTGAATCATATCGGACATATATTCTCAAACTGTTTATCATTCACATTCTTTGTGATATTCTCATGCTTCTTAAAGGATGGAAATTATAGAAAATAAATTACACTTCTTTTTTTTTTTTTTTTTTTTTTCTTTTTTTGCAGGGCTTCATCAGTATTTAGTATTCTTCTGCTACTATTACGTGATTCTTCTAACTTTAAGATCAAGATACAAGCTGCTGTGGCGTTAGCTGTGCCATCATCAGTACTTGGTGAGTGAAAGGTCTTACTCTTGTTTGTGAGTAATGATAGGAACACCCAAAAGTTATATGTGTTGCATATATATCCTTGGTCCTGCTTATAATGTGACTGTATTATGAGCTAACTTGATTCTTTCTTTTTGTTTATGGCAGATTATGGAAATTCCTTCTCTGATGTTGTTCGGGGTCTGTTGCATTTAATGGAGAATTTAGGTTCAGACCAGATTTCAGTACCATCAAGTTTTAAATATCGGGTTGCACTTGAGAACCAGGTCAAGAATCTGAATTAGTGAATTATTTATTACGAGCAATTATGTGACCCATATAAGATGAAATTAGGAATCTTCTTTGTACATTTGAAAAATTTATAAGATAACATAACCTATTTTTGCTTATAATATAATTGAATGAACAATGCGGCTATCAGGTATGGTTAGATTGTCCCAGGACAAACTGAAATTGTTTAGAAATAGAGTGAGGAGTTGGAACAAAGATACTTTTGGCGATGTCGGGATTGAAAAGATTAATATTCCGTTAAGATTGGAAGAATTAGACAAAGAAGATGAGAGAGGTGTTGGAGGGTAATAGAAGAATAGAGAGAATTTTACTAAGAAATAAATTACAGGATGTGATTTTTAAGGACATGACCTCGTGGAGGCAAAAGACGAAATCTAGATGGGTGAAAGAAGGAGATGCAAATAGCAAATTATTTCATAGAGCATCTAGCAGTAGAAGATCTAAGAATTTAATCACAAGGCTGTTCAGGGATGATGATTCAGTGATTGAGGGAGATGATGAGGTTGAGAGGGAGATGGTTTTATTCTTCAACAAACTTTATTCAAAAGGAAATGTTGTCACTTGGGATTTGGGAAATCTGTCTTGGAGTCCTATTGAAGTAGGAAAGAAGTTGGCTTGAAAGACCTTTGAATTGAAGAGATTAAAATGGCTGTGTTTAGTTGTGATAAGAGACAAATCACAGGTCCTGACGGTTTTTCTATGGATTTTTTTCAAGATGGTTGGAATTTTTCAAAAGTTGATTTAGTTAAGATTTTTGATGAGTTTTTTAGGAATGGCGTTATTAATGCTTGTTCTAATAATACCTTTTGTGTCTTTATCCCGAAAAAAGTGAGTGACTTCATACCCATCGGTTTAGTAACAAGTTTGTATAAGATAATAGCTAAGGTTTGGTGAACAAATTGAGAGATATTTTAGCTGGAACAATTTCTTTAAGCTAAGGGGCTTTTGTGAAAGGAAGACGAATTTTAGATGTTGTGCCGGTAGCAAATGAGGCTGTTGAGGAATATAGAACATCTTAAAAGAGTGGAGTCATTTTCAAGATTGATTTTGAAAAAGCATTATGATCAAGCGGATTGGAATTTTTAGATTTTGTTTTCATTCAGAAAGGTTTTGGGGAAAAATGGAGAGGTTGGATCAAGGCTGTTTAAGATCCGTTTGTTTCTCAGTTATCACAAATGGTAGACCAAGAGGCAGACTTGGGGATACGAGGGTCTTCAGAAAAGGTGACCCTTTTTCACCTTTTTTATTCACTTTGGTCAGTTTTAGAAGATGAGTGGACTAGGCTAAAGAAGATTCGTTGTTTGAGCAGTTCAGAACTGGTCGGGACAGTGTGTCATTGTCCCTATTTGCAATTTGCAGACAATACCTTTTTATTTTTTTTTTCAAGGCTTCAGAGGAAAATTTTCTTAATCTACTTGACGTTTTAAGACTTTTTCATGATTTTCAGGTTTGAAAATTATTATGGTAAAAAGTAACTTACCGGAATAAATGTAGAGATTGATTTTCTGAATGATCCTGCTAGACAAGTCGCTTGTGGTTTGGGAGTGGCCATTAAAATATTTGGGGCTTCCTTTCGGTGGGGGAATCCTTAAAAAAGTTAGATGGTTGGAAGAAGTCTTTTGTGTCTAGAGGAGGTAGATTAATTCTTATTCGGTTTGTTTTGTCTAGCATTCCTATTTATTACATGTCTCTGTTTAAGCTGCTTAGAAAAATAGCTTTGTTGTTAGAAAAACTCACGAGGGACTTTTGTGGGAAGGTTTTGATGAGGGACAGAAAAATGTTGGTTGGTTGGGATATAGTTTCAAGAATTTATTTTCAAAAAAAAGGTGGTTTGAGAGTTGGCGATTTGAAATTCGAGAACTTGGCTTTGTCGGGGAAATGACTATGGAGGTTCCCTTTGGAACAACAATCTCTTTGGGGAAGGGTCATTGTGAGTGGAGTAACTATAGAATTGATCAAAATGGATGGGATTCTAATGTGGTTTTAGAGGTTTCTTTAAAGTCGCTGGAAGTTTGTATCCCACAGAATAATCAGTTTTTCTCGTTTCAGACTGTGATGTAGGAATGGGAACTCTTCACTTTTGGGAAGATACTTGGAGAGGTTCAACAAAGTTTGCTTCTTTGTTTCCGGGATTATATTCTTTGGCTTCTTCCTAACACGCCCATTTTGTCTGCTCATTCAAATTCAATTCACAGTTCTTCCAGTTGGAATTTTAATTTCAGGCATAACTTGAATGATAGAGAAACAAAGGATTTGGTTTCATTGCTGAATGTTTTAGAAAATTTCTCTCTTAGAAATTCCAGTCCAGATAAAAGGATTTGGTCTTGTGATAATACCTGGGGTATTCTCCTGTGAATGTAATACTGGGGTATTCTCCTGTGAATCTTCCTTCCCCCTTCCCCCCCCCCCCTCCCTTCTTCTCATGCTTTGACAGACATAAAAAGACATCCCCCTTCCCCCACCGTCTCCTCTGAGCCTTTTAAATTTATTTGGAAATCACGTGCTCATAACAGAGTTAAAGTTTTCGCTTGGCTTGTTTATTATAGAAGGATTAGTACTTGTGAATTGGTGTAAAGGAAAAGACCTCATCTTGCTTTTTCACCCTCTTGGTGCATGATGTGCAAGAAAGGTTGTGAAATTGGACCATTTGTTTTTGCATTGTTGTGTGGCTAGATCACTATGGGCTAAATTGTTGTTAGACGCAGATTTTGCTTGGGTGTTACTTGAAAGGTGTGGGGCATTAATGATTGAGAAGCCTATTGGTTTTGGGAATAGTTAGATGGCATGTGTAATGTGGAATTTGTGTGGGGTGGCAATCTTCTGGGTTATGTGGCTGGAAAGAAATAATCTTATCTCTGAAGATAAAAAGATCTATCATTGTGGGAAAAAATTTAGTTTTTAGCATCTCTTTGGACTTGTTGGCCAAGGAAATGTGTAATGTGGAATTTGTGCGGGATGGCAATTTTCTGGGTTATGTGGCTGGAAAGAAATAATCTTATCTTTGAAGATAAAAAGATGGATTTGCTATCATTGTGGGAAAAAATTTAGTTTTTAGCATCTCTTTGGGCTTGGTGGCGAAAAAATTTAAGGATTTTCCTCTTTCTTTAATTACTTAGAGGTTGGGGAAAAAAAACACTATATTTACTGGTGTTTAGATTTGTGTTTGTTCTTTCAGATCATGGTTGTGTTTTATTTTTATGTCTATTGTGTTGGAGGATTCCTTATCCTCTTTTGTTGGTTGTACTTCTAAGTCTTATTATCAACGAAAGTTTTGTTTCTTATTAAAAGAAATAAAAATAAAAAAGGATTGTCCAGGAGAGTACTTGTGCTAACGTGTTGGAATTGCAGTTTGAAGTGTGTGGAAGCTTTCATTATTGTTTTCCAAGTATGAGAATGCTAAAAAAATTTCTGCCCCTAGTGACATGCATCATAGTTTTTCCAAATATTTATAATTTTTCCAAGTACTTATCAATGAAATCCCTGTAACAAAAAAGATCAGTTAAATCCATCTTTAGTATTTCCATCTAACTACAGTTGGAAGTTGAGATCTAAAATGCAAAATATGATTGTTACATATTCACTTCTTGTTTAGATATTCTGGGAACTTGTTTTTTGCTCTTGTTCTTTTTGAAGTTTTTGAATGACTTCATCCCTTGGATAGATTGATTTATTTATTGTTTTTCTTGGTTCAGTTGACCTCAACTTTGTTGCATGTTCTTAGCCTTGCTTCGAGCACTGATAATGAACCTCTTAAAGCCTTTCTTGTAAAAGTAAGTATTTCTTATATGCCGATGCTACTTAGTTTACATGAAGATAAGTTGGTTGTGTACTTCCACAGGCTATGGTTTCAGTTAAAAATAAGCTTATGAAAGAGTGTTTTGCGTTGGAAAATTCGAAGAATAATTTGGTGGTTCTTGTTAGTGAATTTTAAGTTTGGTGTACTGTGTTGATTTGAGTCCTTGTTGAGTGTTGTTTGTGCCGCATTCATGATATCAAGATTCTTGGGAAATCCATATCTTATTGGCGATGTTGACTTGTCCGCATTGTTTTAACTGCTTGTATTACTAATGGGACATTATTTCTGCTGTTGCATTACGGAAATATTTTTTGAAGTCATTTGTCTTTGTTTTGCTGCATGTAGAAAGCTTCATTTCTTGAGGAGTGGTTGAAGGGGCTATGTTTGTCATTCCTTGCATCAAATACTCAACCTTTAGTTGGAAATATCGGAAACCAGAAGAAAGAGATAATATGCAAAGCAATTTGTTCGTTAACTGAGTTGTATAATGGCGTGAAGCAGTACGCAATTGCCCAGAAATTTGACGAGTTGGAGAAAAGCATACAATAATGCTCCTCTGTGCTTTGTTATCAGTTATGATAGATAGATGGCCGCTGGCTGCTGTTAACATGCAGGGGCTGTTAAAATCGAATGGCAAGCATGACATATGTCTTTTTTTTTTTTTTTTTTTTTGGGTATTTGGGTTGGAGGAGGGCCAGATCACATCGGTCTCTGTGATCTAGCGTCCTGAAAGCATCCCAATTTTTTATTAATTAAATTGGAGTCGTACCGTCCATATTCTATTAGGGTGGCTAAGGTCAGAAAGTTTTGTTTCCTGTCATAATTTGTAGAAAGTTGAGTGGACGTTGGAGGTGCATAAGTTGTTACAGTGATAACAGCAAATGGAGTTGTAGGCCTAAAATGTATATCTCAGCTTTGACTTGTATGAACTAGTAGTACTAAGGTATTAGATGGTTATGGTGGGTGCTGACTGCTGCGTTTACATGTGAAATCCTTAAATTTAAATTGGCATATTGTGAAATTGGATGTCATGGGAGTGGTGATTGTAAATTGGCATATCGTGAAATTGGATGTTATGGGAGTGGTGATTGTGGCCTTTTCGGTTGTGTGATCAAAACTTCATTCTCAAGCTGGGGGGAAAAAAGACAAATAAAAAAGAAAAAGAAGAAAATAGTTTTTTATTTGATAAAACCAGAAAGAATAACGTAGTTATTTGATAATTCTCTTGGGTCTCGGCCGATTCAGATGCCCGAAGCAGCTAGTCCCTTAACAGCCTCTCTCCACTGACTTGAATAGATATGTAAGAGAAGAGAGCCGATTAAAATGAAGGGTGTTGAGACTTGAGAGAAGAATTAGGGAAGTTGGGTTTTTAGGCGGTGATGCTACTTGGCTTTTTATGGTAATTATTGAGTGAAGGAAAATAGTCGGAAAAGAATCTTAGTTTGACCAAAGAGAGGGAGAAATATTTCCTGGTGAGTAAAAAGAGAGAAATAAAGGGGCGGTGGGGGCCTTTCTCGTGTTTTGTGTTTGTTACTTTGTTTGCTTCTGCTGCCTTTCCCTTTCCCTTTCTTTCTCTATCTCTATGCACGAGTCTACGTTCCTCTTTCTGCTCATTTTGAATTGAACGCCAGAGCGCCAAAGCAATTGAATAAACCTTGAATTGAATGTATGATTGCCACAACACAATCGATTTAATAAATTATTTTTTTTTTATTTTTTTTTATTTTTTTTTGGAAAAAAAGAAAGACAATTTTATCTCGTCTCATATTGATCAATGCCCATGATTTGTCTTCTTTTTTTTGGTTTGGAAAATATAACTATTAAGAAGTTGTGTAATCTTTCATAACATAATGACAGGCGCTACCAGCCCCTACCATCAATGTAAAAATCTAGCCTACCGTCAATGTAAAAATCTCCTTTTGGGCAAAAAAGTAAAAAGTAAAAACGGTAAATTACTCGACTTACGGTCCCCGACTATCACTAAATCTCATAATCTAATTCATTCCATGTGTCTCAAGGCCTCTTAGTATCTGCCAATCCTTGTCCGTTTTGTTTTGGCAAATTAGCTACCTACCAAATTTCTGGGTTTGATGTGGACTGTCATTTGTGGGCTTTTACTCCGAATCCGCAAGTATTAGTCTCCCATCATAAAACATGAATGAACAAATGCCACTCACGTGTTCTCTTATCATGTCTCATCTCTCTTGTTCAATTTTAAATCAATGTTTCTGTCCTTTCTGTTTGTACCCTTTTAAGACTTCTAGTGCGATAATTCTTCTTCTTTTTTTCCTTTCTTTTTTTAAGAGGAAAATGAAATTCTAATGCAATTTTTTGATGTTATGCATTAGTACCTGAAGTTCTTTGGTTGTTGCATTTTGCTTCGAAAAATCTATTTGTTAAAAATGTAGTATTAGACATTATATATTCCAATTCCAAAGTAACGTTTCATAGATGACTTTTAAAACTATGCTTTTGAGCTGTCCATAACGGTTACACTTTCACAGTAAGATGTTCAAGTAATTTTAACAACAATAAAGGAGAAGAAACTAACAAACAAACAAACCATCACAATTAGATTCGAGTTTGGCTCGACTCAGGTCGGAGCCATTTTCCTATTTATCTTGAGATATACGCATGTATGCATGCATTTGTGTGCGTACATATATACTAATATTTATAGTTGTTTAAGAACGTAACACGCTATCGAGATCGGAGACGTGTTTTGTTTAATGGAAATGAAGAGCATTATGCTTTCTTGTTGTTCTTGGTAATTGGAAAAGAAACCCGGAAATGTGGCTTCAATCCACTGGGCAATGGGGCAATTTAATGCAAAACCTCAGATACTTGCCAAAATCAAAGCTCTTATCGTATAAACAAAACAATAAAGAATCGGAACAGTAATGTTTTGAAGTGGACTGTGACTTTTGAACCACTGTTTAAAGCTCAGAGCATTTTTTGTTTTTTGTTTTTTGAGGAATAAAGCTCAGAGCATTTTAAGGCCATATTATATGCTTCTTTTGTTATGGAATTTTTTTTTTAATTAGGATTAATAATTACTAATTAGGAACCTAAACGAATGAGGAGGGCCAAAAGTGCATATACTTATTTTATATGTACAACAACAAATGATGAGAAGCAAAGGGGTCAGAAGACAGAGAGAGAGAGAGAGAGAGAGAGAGGAGTGAAATGAAAGTGGAGGTGGAGAGTAAATTGAGGCTGGTCAGGCTCCTGGGAAGGCTCGGAATGTGCCACCCTCACAGTCACAAAGGGCAGTGTTTTTTCTTTTTTCTTTTTTCTTTTTTCTTTTTTCTTTTCTTAGACTAAATCCTCTCATCATCAGCTCCTCCTGTAATGACGGAGAGTGGACTTTCAACATTTCCTCTTTCTCCTTTTTCCTAATTGCCTAATTCTTGTATCCTTTTAACCCTTCTTCTCCTTTTTCCCTTTGTCTTTTCCTTTGGTTTTTTTCTATACCCGTCCTCCTCCTCCTCCTCATTTTTTTTTTTTCACTCGTTTTCTTTTAAAGTAAATACTTGTGTATTTGGGAAAGTTACAAGAAAAAATTAACCTTGTTCCATGCCATCCATGTTTGGTTCAGACAATAATATTATTGTATTTAGAAGAGTGAGAAAGTGTGAGCTGAGGACCGCTTTATTAAGGTATGCTCTTTCTTTTTCACATCTTATCTCTTTTTTTTTTTTTTTATGGTTTTGTTTTTCTTTCTTTAAAAAGCTAAGCAATTACTAAGCTTAATTAGCTAGACACTGGGAGAGAGGGAGGGAAGCCGCTACCAGCTACTAGATTAAAGCATCCTTGTCTCCTCTGCCTCTGCCTCTGCCTCTGGGTTTCTCTGTTCCTGTTTTCTGCCTTTTTAAAAAAAAATTTTTTTTGAAGAAGATAAAAAATAAAGAACAGAAAAAGGAAAGGACAAGATAAACGTTATGCAGATTGAGAGAAAAAGAAGAAGAAGAAGAAGAAGAAGAAGAAGAAGAAGAAGAAAAGGAGGAGTCTTGTATGTTGGTTTTATTTTTGCTTTCCTTTAGACAAAAAAGTAGAGAAAATTAAGCTTGATGTTGTGCTGCTAATACTGGCTAGCCTAGCAACTAGCAAGTTAAGAAGTGGTACGTTTGTCATGTGGTTGCTTTCTTTCTTTGTGTCTTGTTTTTGGGTGTTTTAACTTTTTGGGTACGTTGGAATATTTGAAATCCATACACACACACATACATACATACCTACCTACGTACATACATCAAATCCATCTTTGTTGGGTTGTTTGTTATTTGAATCAGTTACAAGTTTTGTGGAGAAGACTGAAGAGGGCTTTGGCTTGGCGTTTTCGGATGAAAAGTTGGATCTTGGACTGCCTTTGCGTTTCATCCTTCTGCTTGCTAACTCTTTATTTATTTTGAAAATGGCCATGCCAGATTGCCAGTGTTTGAATCAATGTTGAACATCTTCACTTTCTCAACTTCCCCTTCTTTTTTTTTTTTTTTGTGGTTCGGTTGTAGTTGTAAAACTTCCCTCCTTCCGTATCAGATTTTCCCATACTTAATTGGGCGAATAAATATGAATATTTGAAGAAACGAAAAAAAAGTTAGTAAAGTCTCTGTAATCTTGTCTTTGCCGTGCAATTATATATGTAACCTAAGAGGTGTCTACCACACGTCGTCACACTCATATAGGACTCTCTTCTTCCTTAGGCAAGAGACCAAGAGACCAACTTCTTCCTATCTGTTGAATCAGTGATTTGATTTCTTGTTGTTGTTTGGGTTCAGGAAGCAAAGGTGAGTTCTCCTAAGCTGAAACTGCAAAGTCTCAGAGTAGAGGTCTAAAAATGGCCCGCGATTACAGTGGATCGCCAAAGCATCACCATCTAGAATCCAGAAGGAAGCGCCTTACTTGGATTTTGGGAGTAAGTGGGCTTTGCATACTGTCTTACATTTTGGGAGCCTGGCAAAATACTAAAGCTCCAACCGGTCCATCTGAGGTCCCCAGTAGGATTGATTGTGGCGTTGGGTCCTCTACGGCAGCGTCAGGGGATACCAAATCATCATTTTCATCGGCCCCTGTGTTGGACTTCCAAAGCCATCACACAGTTGACATCAACCAAACGGATGGAATCAGAAAGTTGCCGCCATGCGACATGTCCTTGAGTGAGTACACTCCGTGCCAACATCCTCAGAGGGGGAGGAAGTTCGACCGAGACATGCTGAAATACAGAGAGCGGCATTGCCCCACCAAGGAGGAACTCCTCCTTTGCCTGATACCTGCTCCTCCAAAGTATAAGACACCTTTCAAGTGGCCCCAGAGCCGAGATTATGCCTGGTACGACAACATTCCGCATAGAGAGCTCAGCATCGAGAAAGCTGTGCAGAACTGGATTCAAGTGGAGGGTGACAGGTTCCGATTCCCTGGTGGAGGCACCATGTTCCCTCGTGGTGCTGATGCTTACATCGATGACATTAACGAGCTCATTCCTCTTACAAAAGGATCTATCAGAACTGCCATTGACACAGGCTGTGGTGTAAGTGTTTTGTTACCTTAGTAGCTTCTGCTTCTCTGATATACATTACCTGTAGAAATATTTCTAACGCTTTTCCCTTTTACCGATCTTCTGGCTCTTTGTGGGTAAGGTAGCAAGTTGGGGAGCATATTTGTTGAAGAGGAACATCCTGACGATGTCTTTTGCACCAAGGGACACTCATGAAGCACAAGTCCAGTTTGCATTGGAGCGAGGAGTTCCTGCAATGATTGGCATTATGGCTTCGCAGAGGCTTCCCTATCCTGCCAGGGCTTTCGATATGGCTCACTGTTCCCGCTGCTTAATACCTTGGCATCAGTATGGTAGGCTGTTCGACTAACTACAACTATGAACTGAATTTAAGGATCCTCATCCTCTTATGCTTGGTTACAGGGCTCTGAATCCTACTCCTATTTAACTTGTTCTGCAGATGGTATGTACCTAATTGAAGTGGACAGAGTTCTAAGGCCCGGAGGCTACTGGATTCTTTCTGGTCCCCCTATCCACTGGAAAAAGTACTGGAGAGGGTGGGAAAGAAGCCAAGAGGACTTGAAAGGAGAGCAAGATGCTATTGAGAATGTTGCTAAGCGGCTTTGCTGGAAGAAAGTGGCTGAGAAAAATGATCTTTCGATTTGGCAAAAGCCAATCAACCACGTTGAGTGCGTCAAGAGCAGGAAGATTTACAAAACGCCTCACATATGCAAGTCGGAGAATCCAGATGCCGGTTGGTACAGGAGCATGGAAACTTGCATCACCCCACTGCCAGAGGTTGGCAGTCCGGAAGAGGTAGCTGGTGGGGAGCTGGAGAAGTGGCCCGAGCGTGCATTCGCCATTCCTCCCAGGATTAGCAGTGGTTCGATACCAGGCGTCAATGTTGAGAAATTCCGAGACGACAATCAAGTGTGGAAAGAGAGATTGACGCACTACAAGCGGATTATACCTCTGCAACAAGGACGATATCGGAACATCATGGACATGAACGCTAATCTGGGTGGATTTGCGGCAGCTTTGTCAAAGTATCCGGTGTGGGTTATGAATGTAGTGCCTGCCAACTCGGATCAGGATACTCTGGGCGTGATTTATGAGCGTGGATTTATCGGAACGTACCAGGATTGGTGCGAGGCATTCTCAACGTATCCAAGAACGTACGATCTCATTCATGCTGGTGGCATTTTCAGTATATACCAGGACAGGTAAGGAAGAGTAGACAGACTTCTTAATATATCTATAATAATAATAATAATAAGCTGTGTTTGAAATTGGTGGTGTTATTGAAATAGGGTGAGTGATATGTTTTAACATACATGTATGTGTTGTGTATTGAAGGTGTGACGTCACATACATTCTGTTGGAGATGGATAGAATTCTGAGACCGGAAGGGACGGTCATATTTAGAGATACGGTAGAGATCCTAGTAAAGATACAGAGCATTGCAAAGGAGATGAGATGGAAGAGCCAGATCATGGATCATGAAAGTGGGCCCTTCAACCCAGAGAAAATTCTTGTTGCTGTAAAAAGCTACTGGACTGGTGAAGCTCCGCAGGAACAACACTAGTAACACAGAAAGAAAGAATGAAAGAAGACTAGGAAGGACAAAATGGTTTTTTTTTTTTTGTATTATTATGTTTTTGTTTTTTGTTTATGATGAATTGAGACTGAGAGGTTTGCTGGTAATTAATTAATTTGAAAGTTTTGTTATAAAATATCCTAACCTTACAACCCTTATCAGGCTATAGAGATGGATTGTATTGGAGAGATATGCATGCATATGGGGTTGAATGTATTATGAGTAATTTACATTTAAAGTGGCTATACCTTATACCTGGTGAGTGTGACTTAAGCTAATAAATGTTATGGGAGGTGTGTGTTAGTATGAGTGACGCAACTAAAGTAGATGTCTTAGATTGGTATATAAAGCTAATAAATGAATTTTGTGTGTGTTTGTAGTAGGGCTTGAAAGAAATTGTAAGCAAAACAAATGAGATTGAGATTGACACAAGGTTTGGAGTGTATTTGGATGATGTCCAACAAACAGCGACAAAGTTTACAATGGAAAACGACAACTACCTGCTATTAATAAAAAAGAATATCTTAGTGAGAGTAGTAAGTGGACAGACATCGTCAAATTCAAACTCAAATTGCACCTGCACCTACACCTACCTACCTAACTACCAATCTATTTTTTTTCAATAGATTGATAATACACAATACAGGCACAGCAGCACAACACAAGTGTCTGGGTTGGTGAAATTGGGGTATTGGGCTAAGAGATCAAAAAAGGCTTTGGGTTTTTTGTGGGTTTGGGTTTGGGTTTGGGAATTTGGGTACTCATTAGATTTGGTTGCGTGCGTTGGGTTAGCTTAGGAATCATTATTATTATTATTATTATTATTAGATGTGGGTTTGGCGGTTAAGAAAGAAAGAGAGAGGGCAGGACAGGACATGTCACACATGTGGTTGAGTTTGGAGAGAGTGATGAGAAGATAAAGAGAAAAAAAAAATAAAATTGTAGGGGGTTTGGCTACAAAAGTAAAGATTCCATTTTGATTAAAAAAAAAATATATACAATTAAGAAAAAAAAAGAAAAAAGAGAAGAAGAAGAGTGAAGAGAAGACTCCGCCGTCTCTCCCTTAGGAGGAGCTTCACACACACTGTTCCATCTAGCGCCGCTCAGTTAGTCTCATCATCTATCTCCTCAAGGGCTCAAATCTCATATATCTATCTCTTCCTTCTTCAATTCAATTCAATTCAATTGAGGAATTCGAGGAATTCGATTACTACACCGCAATTCTCCACTCCCAAATTCTCAATTCTCTCAATTCAATTGAGATAAAGAAAGAAAGAAAGAAAGAAAGAAAGAAAAGAGTTTTCTTTTTCTTCATAGTGAGTGAGAAAAGAATAGAAAAAAGAAAAGGAAAGAAAAGGGGAGCAGCAGCAGCAGCAGCAGCAGAAGAATGGGAATGGGAGTTGAAGAGGATAATTCGAATTCTTCGAATTCAATAGAAGAAGAAATAGGGAAAGCGTTGGAAGAAGCCAAGGAGCTGCATGAGGCGGCTGGTTCCTTGATGAACAAGAGCGCCACCGAGGAGCAATCCCTTCGCCACCGCGCTCAATCCCTCGACTCTTCCCTTCGCCGCCTCCGCTCTTTACTCCCTCACCTCGATCCAAAGCTAGCCGACAAGGTAATACCCCCTATAACCTATACCTATATCCCAATATCAATTTATTTCTTTTTATTTTATTTATTTTTTATTTACTTTCATTAATTTCTGATCCTGGATCCTGTTTTTGTTTTCGTTTTCTCATGAATTATGATCATGATGTTGTTTTTGCATTTCATTTCATGTTACAATACAACGCAACGCAACGCAACACAGCTCGAAGAAGATTTGCACCGAGCCAGATGCCTCCTCACCGATGGAGATGCCGCTTCCTTTCTTCCTGCCAAACCTCACGGTGCCTCTTTTGCTTTTGCTTTTGCTTTTGCTTTTGCTTTTATTACATTGCATTGTAACAATTAGAGATTTATTCTCTTATTTATTTTATTCAACTTGTACTTGTTCTTGTTTAGGTCGGTTTCTGAGGATGTTCCTGGGTCCTATTAACGTGCGTGCCTCTCGCAAAGACATCCAGTTGAAGGTTAAAGAGGAGTACAACAGTTATAGGGTATGCGCTACTACTATTATGCCTGTGCGGAATTCTTTTTGTTTCCAATTGTTTTCATCGAAACTCATGTCTTGTCGTCCAGTCCAATCCAATCCAATCCATTCAACACTAAATTTCCTAATGCTATGCGCGTGGTTCTACTTGTATCTACACTTTGATTTTTTATTTTTATTTTTCGCTTTTATGGATTTACCCTTTCTTCTGCATCTTGCATTTGCATGAATAGTTAAAAGATTCAACATTCACTTAACGCTATTATCTCGTTGGGTTGAGTTGAGCAGGATCGAACTGCCCTCTTATTTCTTCTCTTCCCTTCAACTCTCCTTATTTTAAGATCTTGGATTTGGGATGGATGCCTCCCTGCATTCCCTGTTCAGCTATACCAGGTACGTATAACAAAACATACGCTTCATACTCTTCTCTCTCTTTTTAATCAAAATAAAAAAAAATGAGGATTTGGTTCTATTGTAATACTTGTTTCTCTCTCATTTCAGTTGACATATGACTCTTTCATTTTTCAGGCTTGGCTATTGCTCCTATACACAGGTCTCGCATTGCGTGAAAACATACTCAGAGCCAACGGAAGTGACATTCGTCCATGGTAAAAGCTTATGGTTTTACTATACTGATTTTTAGTTATTAATTAACATGCTTCTATTAAGGGCTTCTCAAATGAACAGTGGATTTTCTACAACGTACATTATCCCTTCATTTAAGTTCTAACTTGTCGCCAGTGCCTACTTGTCCAATCCCAAACTTATATGCCCTCCCTTTCTCTGCATTTTTCTTATTTCCCATTTTCTTCTTGCTCGGACATATTCTCTAATTTAATATTCGATTCTCCCTTTTATATGCCACGGTGTCTTTACATGCAATATCATTACATATGACATGTTACTGAGCTTAATCAGTTAACTTAAGGCATTCTACGCTAGCTCAATTTGAGGTCATATAAAGATGGCTAAAAGCAAAGAACCAAGTTCAACAACCTACTTCTCTATTCAACTTGCCTGCAAACATAATTTTTTCCAATGTCCTAGCCATTGTATTTCCCTTCCCTTCCCACCAATACTCTGAGTCATGTCTGTTTTAGTGGAATGGATTTAGAATTGTAACGAGAATACTATTGGAATTGTAATGAGAATTCTTTTGACATTCAATTGTTTGTTCAAACTAATGAAATGGAATGCAAGAGAATAAATATACATTGACAAAGACACCCCTATTTTTTGGTGTCCATGTAGGACCACTTGATGTTGGAACCACCCTTCATTTGTCTAAAGTCCAAAGCAAACAAGGGAATGGGCGTGCACTAGAATGAGATGCTCCAGTCCAAAGCCCATTCCACCAAACCAAATATGACTTGAAGTCCCTTTACAAATATTCCACCAAATGCCATGCAACTTATTTCTTGGTTCCCATTTCCCCTCGTCCAAAATACTTCAGATATTTACCTTTTTTGTGTGCTTCAAAGATTTGGGTTTGCTGTGTGCATATTTACTTTTTGTTTCTGAATACTTGATTCAAGTTGGTGTAGACTATTAAAGTGTTAAGCATGAAATGTAGTTTTGGATGCAACTGGTACATATGTACGGCATATCAATATCTATCATTGAAGAATGCTGTTGCAGAATAGCTTTCGTTTTATCACATTAATTTGTCGTGCTAAATGCTTAGTTCATGTTGATATGTATTTAGATATGAAGTACACTTTTACGACTTCTTTTACGTATCTATGACAGGTAATGATCTATTCATAGAATCATGCATTGTCTATCTTTTTCTCTTTTCCTCTTTATTGGAAACTAAGATTCACTATATATATATATATATATATAAAGAAAACACTTAGTTGTTGCAAGTGGTAAGAGTGCCCACTATCTGGGATATCGGTCCTAGGTTCGAGTCACACTGAGGTATATGTGAAAATCTATAATCCCTAATGGGGTGGGGTGGGGTTTGGGTAGTAGTAGGTATTTTTCTTTAATTTGTAATAAGTGGAGTTCATTAGTTAAGCCTCGCTGTTTTTAAAAAAATTTAATAAATAAAGAAAACACTTAGTTGTTGCAACTTCTTCTTATTGTACCTAGATTTGGATTTTTTTTAGAAAGATGCTGGTCCAGAAGAACTAATGGAGAACCAGTTGATTAAATTGATGAAGAAACTTTTGGAGTTAAAAATTTAACTTGGATACTTGCCAAGAATGTCTCTCTCTCTCTGGACATACCCGTCTAGTATATCAAGGGCCAATTTGGTATTGTTCTACTATTTTGAGTATTTTTTTCATTCTGATAAAGAGAACTTCTGATTCTGATAAAAGCTGGAAGCAAAAGCTAAAAGCTAGATCTTTTAGCTTCTCAAAATTAATGTGAAAAATGGATGAATTTTGTGTCAATTACTTCTATAATCTTTTACCAAAGGCCAGTTTAGTGCTAAGCCTTTATGTCATGCAGGCAACCTTTAATGCTTGTTCTTATAAAGATTAGCTAACAGAAAGGTGGCATTTTGTCAACTGACCATGTAGGCATATCCTTTGTTGATGTGTTAGGGTTGTCTCTCATAAAATACCACAACATACTTTTGCAGGTGGATATACCATCACTATTGTGCACTGGTTATGGCCCTCGTTAGTCTCACGTGGGAGATTAAAGGACAACCAAACTGTTCTCAGAAACAGGTAACTTTTGTTCGATTGCATATTTACATGCTAGGTTATAGTTTGATTAACTTTGTTTCATCTTTTACAGAGAGGAGTACAACTTTTCCTACAATGGGCTATGATGCAAGGAGTTGCTATGCTTCTACAAAATAGATATCAACGCCAGAGACTCTACACTCGTATTGCATTGGGAAAGGTGCATTCCAAGAATATTTCGCTTAATAAATTGATGCGTGCTGTACTGTGTATCCACTACATTATTGTTTCATATTGAATTAAATTATGCACAATATAATATCACATATGTAGCACACGTATATTTGTATGAATACGAAACATATGCAACATATACTATAATACGAATATAAACATTTTCCTTATCTCTTTGCTGGGTAGAAACCTCTCTCTCACTTTCAAAAAAAAAAAAAAAAACTCTCTCTCTCTCTCTCTCTCTCTCTCTCTGTTGTGTTTTTTTTTCCTCTCAGAATCCTTCTCTCTAATATGAATATACACCTTCCTTTTGTCTTTGCTGGGTAAAAACCTCTCTCTCTCTCTCTCTCTCTCTCTCTCCCCTTTTTGTGGTGTTTTTTCTCTCTCAAAATCCTTTTTGGAACTACAAATATACACACACACACGCATATATATATATAAATGTATACATTTAGAAGTTATAATCCATTGTTTATGCTGAAAATTTAGTTATTAATTATTATTATTATTATTATTATTATTATTTTTTTTCAGGCTAAGCGGATGGATGTCGTTTGGGGAGAAACTGCTGGTGTAGATGGCCAGTTGTGGGTTCTGTGTCCCATACTTTTTATTTTACAGGTGATTAGACAACGACTTGGCTACCTCTTGTTAAGCTTTTTGAAACTATGTGACCATAGCTTGGTACTAATGACACTCTTGAGCCATAAACATTGTGGATGGACTGATATTTACCTGCATGGCTTTGTTGTGATGCCTCTTATACGTGTACTTGATGGTAATTTAATGCCTGATGTGATATTGAGTTCTGAACTGTGGTATCCTTAGTTCATTAAGCAAGTTATCAGAGATCATTTTGTGCATACCTGAAGTGTCACTCTTTAAGTTCCAGTGTAAGTACTGTAGCAGCATTCCCCTGTACATGGATTGTATAAGGGTCTGTTTGGAAACTCTACTTCTGGTCAGCTGAATAGGATGAGTAAATCTCAAGATTTATGTATTTTATCATGATCACTGTAATTGGCATCATTGTTGCCTTTGCTGTATTTTGTGGGGAAATTAATGCAAGATTGGTTGCTATTTGGTGCTAAAACCGGATGGTAGTGGATTCTGGTCTGAACTTTTTTTTTTTTTTTTTATATATAAAATAGAGGACATGTACTTCATATAACAGTGGTTTCTTCTATTTATTCTTCATTTGTCTCAGGGCTTTGAAGCATATGTTGGACTACTATTGCTCAGGACCGCATTGGATGGGGTTGTTTCTGAATGGCAGGTAATTCTTATTCTATTTCAAGTTCAATTGGACATTTTTTAGTTTTTACATACGAGATGAGAATACAAATGAGGAAACATTCAAAGTATGAAATGTAACAGACAAATTTTAAACATGGAATACTCTTTTGGCAGGTGATTTTTTGTGGGATCCTTTTGGTTCTAATGGCAGTTGGGAACTTTGTAAATACAGTACAGACGCTCATGGTGAAATCAAGGTTTAAGGCAAAGATGAAAAGAAGCAGGAGCAGGCATGAATTTTAGTAGGGCATTCCTAGTTGTAGGAATCAGTCGAACTCAGAGCTTTATAGAATCTAATTTTTGGAATGTTGTGGATCTCAGACATGTCTTAGCTAGACTGCGGAAGCCTCCAAATCAGTGGAAGTGTCTTTTTATAAAAATGTTCTTTCTGACGTTAATACAAATGGATCAATTGATGATGGGCCATTTATGATGCTTGCCTGAAGTGGTTTTTGGATTAGGAGGCATTGAATTAGTTGGATACTGGTATGCTTAAGACATGGGCGGTAGTAGTATTGGCTAATTGTTGCTTTTGTCATTTAGTAGCTTAGCGGCAATGTTGCTTAAAACCTATTACGGGTATAGGCTTGAGCAGTTGCGGTCATATTGATTCCCAGCCAGAAAGAGAGAGAAAAAAAAAAAAAAAAAAAAAAAAAAAAAAAAAAGGACGGGCGGACTCGAGTTGGTTAGCTTTTTATTTTGTCTGATACCCCACCGGGTCAGACGACCTTTATGTGCAACCTCTGTTAAATCACTCGTATAGAAACTAGAAACCGACTTGATAACAAACGGAATAAAAATGTACAGTTGGCAGGTCTGATGGCTCGCAGGCAATCGAGCACATTAAGGCGGTTCACTGTACGGTCAGACTCTTAATCTAAACTACAAGTGGCTGTTATGTTAATCAAAATTTGCACTCCTGTAATAACTTTTGTATAGATCTTCTTTATTGAAATCGTGCAGTGCTAGTATATCTAGTGAGATGATTATTGTGGTTAAGCCTCATCAATTTGGTCTGCAAATTGGGTGTTACGAAGTGTAACTTGTTTTACAATTTTAGGTCAGTATGGGACTGTTCTTTACTGCCTGCCATTGATTTTGATTATGGAGGAGTTTAAGCTACCAATATGTTTAGTGAACTTTACGTATGGTCACAATGTCATTATTTAGATTGTTTGTTGGTTTAGAAAGTCACTTTTAGAAGTAGTTTGTTTGGTAATAGTTTTTAGAAGTGAAATATTCTGTCGATTTTGTTTTTTGTTGCCGGTGAATATTCTTGCCGTCAGCCCTCTGGAGGGCCTTCTTGCAGTCAGCGCTTTTTGGGGCCCGTTACCGTTAATGTGAGTGTTTGTTTCTTGCCAGCATAGTACTCAGATGGCAACGTTTGTAATGCAAGATAAAAATATGATTGGATTGGATTAAATTAATCTCATATTTAGTGCGTGCATATGAAAGTGATTGAATTGGATAAAAATAATCCACTTTAAAAGTAATATCCTTAGAAGAGGATTATTTTATTCTCTTGAGAATTTGGGATTGGGAAGGAAGAATTAGGAATTTGATTAAAAATAATATAATGTTTTTAAAGTAGTAAAAAAATGGTACTTTCGTAGTTACTTTAAAAATGGTAATTTTGAAATTCCTTTTAAAAGTGGTAAAACAAGAAATGGTATTTTTCGAAATATGTTTTTAGAAGTGGTATTTTTTTAAATAAGTTTTTAAAAATGATTTTTTATAAAATTGAGTTTTAAAATTTGTATTTTTTCTAAATTAATTTTTAAAGTGATTTTTTTAATTAATCAAATCTCAAAATTGTTATTTAATTAAAACTATAAAACATACATGTTAATTATATCCCAACAAAAAGTAATACACTAAAATATGAGATAGGATTGGACTGTAATCCTATTTTATCCTATCCTATCCATTTTAATCCAATCTTTTAAAATAGTCCAATCTTATTATATCATATCATGCATGCTAACGAAGCAGTTGTGAACTGTTTGGGATCACATCCCACATACCTTTACTCTTAGGGCTTTGTACAGAAATGCCCATTTTTGGTGTTTCTGTTTATTAATATTCCTTTTTATTTTTTGAACAAAAATACCCATTTTTCGTTCTTGAACTTTTTTAAATACCAAAATTACCCGTAAGCTTTTCTTTTTTAGGTCTACTCTCTCAGATCTAGTTTCTGTCTGTCTTTCATACTAAACCCTCTCTTATCTCAACCATTTTCCACCTCCAAAGCTAGAGTTCAAGGATCTGGAGGCTCTGGCCTACAACGACTCCATTTTGCTGGTTTTGAGCATGGAGAAGATGTTGATTCCAAAGCTGGGGATTCTAAAGAGTTTAGGGGTCTCGATGGAGGAGGCAGTGGCAATAGTGCTGCAGTGTTCGGCTCATTTCACCTTCGGTATTGAGACAAACTTGAACACGAAGTTTTTTGGGCTTTCTTGCTCATCGTCCATCACCTTTGCCCATCGAATCTACCATCGACGATAACTCCATTAATCTTTTGTGGCTTATTCATTGGTGCTGTAATCAAATGACTAATAAGTGCCTTTTGCTTCGATTGTCGAGGAAAACTTCTTTGTTGGGTATTTGCAGACGGTTTGGGAGGGGAGTTTTAATACGTGTGGATTTGTTTATAATTACATTTATATTTATAATTTTATTTACTAAACGTTATGGAATTTTAGACACATTTGACTAAGTGGGAGTGCTTGGATGGTTGTGGAGCTATGGGTGGGGATGATTTATTCACACATTAGATGATTGTGGAGTCACTGTGTGGGGGGACATAGTTTTGCCATTTTTTATTCTCAAATAAACCATATAGCTAATTAATATTTTAGTGATATTTTATGTCGGTGGTAAATTAGTTATATAGCATTGCATATGAGTGGTAAATAAGTGATATGCTACTTTATAATATGGTAAATAATTAATATATATTGGTAAATTAATTATATACTATGCTAAATCAATTATATATATCGATAAATCAAGTATATATATCGGTAAATTAATTATATACTATGGTAAATTAATTATGTATGTTAGTGAATTAATTACATTCACTGGTAAATCAATTAGATGCATTAATTAGTAAATGAATTATATACATTGGTAAAGTAGCTATATAAATCGATAAATTAATCAAATACTATAGTAAATTAATTATATATGTGGGTAAATTAATTGTGTATGTTAGTAAATCAATTACATTCATCGGTAAATGAATTATATATATAGATAAATTAAATCTATATTCTGATAAATTAATTATATATGCTAGTAAATCAATTATATACTACGGTAAATTATGGTAAATTAATTATAGGACTTATTACAAAATTCCAAACCTAAAGTACCAACAATTGAAAAATCCCGGATGCGCTAAATATTTTGAAAAATCCCAGATTGATCTAGAAAAATATCACTTTTTAAAATTATTTTAGAAATATAATATTTTTAATAAATATTTAGAAAATTGTCACTTTTTAATTCAAAATTAGTTCTTTTCAACAGTACTCGAGGTAACCAATCTAATTAATTAAGGTATCTGGTCAAGTTACCTCAGGTAATTTGTTAACTTGATTGGTTACTTCAAGTATCTCACCAATTACTAAAAGGTGGTATTTTTTTAAATACTTTTAAAAGTGGTATTTTTCTAATTAAAATTTGGAATTTTTCAAACAATCAGAAAATCCGGGATTTTTCAAATTTTTTTGAAAAATTACCATAAAAAATCAAATTTTCTCTTAATTATATATTTTGGTAAATTAATTTTATACACTAGTAAATCAATTATATACTAGGATACATTATAGTTAATTAATTATACACATTGGTAAAGTAATTATACATACTGATAAATCAATTAATACTACAGTAAGTCAATCATACGCACTGATAAATCAATTATACATCCAAGTAAATCCATTATATACACTAGTAAATCAATTATATACTATAGTAAATTAATTACATGGGATGGTATATTAGTTATACACATTGTTAAATTAATTATAGACTATAGAAATTAATTATATACACTTGTAAACCTATTATATACATAAATAAGTCAAATTAACTAAGATAGAGATATAATGATAAACTCAAGTCAAAGGATATCAAAAATGGGCTTCCCATATAGTTTCCTCTAACTTTTACTCGTAGCAATTTTTGATGGGTTAGAGTAGCACGCTCCTCTTATGATGGGTAAGGCATGCTTGTTGTCTAGGGCCTCCTCTTATGGTGGGTAAGGCATGCTTGTCGTCTAGGACCTTTAGTGAATATTTCTGTCAACCCATGGGTGGCTCCTATTGTAGCGCCTAAAGGAGATATACAATACACAAACAATCGCGCTCCTGGACTTCTTCTCATTCCAAAAAAAAAAAAAAAAAAAAAAGAAAGAAAAAAAGTGATACCTGCTATATTTGGTATGAGGGAAAAGGGGAGGAAGGAAAGGGTAGAAAGAAAAAGTGGAGAGAAAAAGAAAAAATTAGTTTTTTGGTAAGAGGAAAAAGGAGAAAGAATAGAAAAATATGTGGAAAAATTTGAGGTGACACACTTTTTTTCTTTTTTCTTTCTTTTTTTCTCTCCCAAAATGGAGAGAAAGTAGGAAAGAAATTTTTTTGTTAATGCATGTATAAGTTAAATTATTAAACTACCATTGCACACTTAACTTTAAATATATAATAATAAAATAAAAGTTAAATAATCATTTTAAATTTAATTTAGTTTCTTTCTATCTTATATATATACTAAACAACTATATAAAAAAATACTTTCTTTTCCATCCTATATACATTTTGTTTCCTCCTATTTTTTTTCCCTCTTATTTTCTTTCCTTTCTACCAAACATAGCCTTAAAATCATAGTTTGGTGATGCCCGACTTAGTGCTTACATATATAAAATGGGTGGCCCTACGCACAAGTACTTTGTTAAGACTCTTTTTAGTTTTTACCACCTTTAGATTTATCATCCTGCCAGACAACCCATGTGATGAATATAAAGATTAGAATGCCACGATAGAAGGCAACAACATAGCTAGCCATCCCATGACCCCATATGCCATAGTAATTAGTAGATGAGTAATAGTGTTTCTTAGACTCTCAGCTAATTAATTAAGAATTAGTTTGGTTGAGTGAGGTGCATTTCGTAGAGCATGCATCCCACCTTCTTATTTTTTATTTTCTTCCATCCCCACTGTTTAGTTCTATTTTAAAATTATTTTGTGTGGTTACAAGTTAAGATGGAGGCTAATTTCCTATTTCTGTATCTCAATTTGGACGCAAAAAGACAGAGATAGGTTGAAATTTGTATCATTTGTAAATTCAACGGGATACTTTTGGTATTTTATAAAAATCAAGGTGATATATTATAAATATTTCATAAAAACACATGGAATGTTTTTGCTATTATCCCAATTATATATAAGACCTAATTTTGTATTATTGTGTTGTAGACCCACTGTAGCAATGCAGTGAGAAAAAAACAGCTGTGAGAAGCATTTGGCAAATTTAATTTACAAAACTGCTTGCTTGTTTAAAAGTAGCATCTAAATATTTTGTAAACTATAGATTGTGCGTGTGTGCTATAAAATGATATTTTAGATAATTTATATTATGGTAGTAGAATCAACTTTGAAAAATAACTTTTATACTGCTTTGCAAATTCTGCTTAAAATGACAATTGTACAACAACTTTTAAAATCTACTGACCAAAAGCAACCGAATGCCTCTCCCTTCTTTTTTTTTTTCTAACTACTTTTCAAAATTAAAAGTAGCATCTAGAATCAATCCGAAATAGAAATTTTCTTCTCCTGCAGGTTTCCTTCTTCCAACCCGCCGGATGGGAGGTCTTTTTCTTCGTTTTGTTTTTTGTTATATCTTTAAATAATCATTCTATTTGTGAATGTATAAACTCTATCTAGATCTAAATTTGTAATAGTTTTAGGTTAATTTTATATTTTTTTTATTAATTTAGTCCATCTAGATCTAGATCTATAGTGGTTTTTAGTAGATCATATATTTTCGACGTTTAGTATGGTTATCATTTAAATCTATACCAACTTTAACTGAATTTTGGATATTTTGTATGATAGTATCTGCTCTCTAATGGTATTTAGATTTGAAGCGAGAGACACTAACAACAAATATATATTGAGTAAAAGGTCATAACGAGCAAATAAAAAATAGATGTAGCTCTATTAAAGAACACAATAACAGTGATCCATATAAGTCCCCTTATTTTGGGTTGATTTTATAAAGATCTTAGTGCACTTCTAATGATTTTAATTAGTTTATTGTGGACGTTTGCTTTGTACTAAAAGTTCTTTGATGGGTATAATTCTATCTTTCTATTATTAGTGAAAGCATTTTTCCTTTAAAAAAAAAATCAAATGCCAAATGGGCCTGTAAATCTGACTCCTAATAGGCTATTCTTTGGCCCCATGTGCTCTCACCGTTGGCTGTTTTTCAGACTTTTATTCGTAGAAAATATAAATGATATAAGTATTATAACTCCTCGTAAAATTATCACAACAATTGCACATGGCTGATATATGCGCATAAAAATATATACAACCCCCTTGTGATGGCCAATGGGTTGTATTTGTAAGTGAGTCCTACATAACTAAACGATGTGCGACTAGTGTTATTAATAATAATAAGAGCGGAAAACAAAGAAGAAAAAAAAAAGAAGAAATAAAAAAAAGAAAAAGAAAGTAGAAACATGGATCATAATATAAGAAGGCACATGGTAGGGCACGTCCGAGATGAGAGGGGTCAATACTAAAAAATAGAGGACGTTAGTTGGGTTACTATTTGGGAGAAGGATTGCATTTGCATTTTGCAAATTAGAAACCCACGTTTACCGACCATAATGTCAGTGGATGTAATAATGGCTATACCTATACGTAGCAGTTGTTTGTTATATATGTACAGTAACCCACTTTTTAGAATGCTGCTCTATTCAAATAATTGAGCCAAAAAAAAAAGTAATGTTATGGGGTACCAGTGGTGCCCAGCACCACAGTGACATGTCTGTTTGTCACTGGATGATTTAATTAACAAATTGGGTCTCACATGGATCTCACTTAAATTATAATTATGATTAACCAGTGATAAACTGACACATCACTGTGGTGCTGGGCACCACTGATACCCTATAGCATTATTCAAAAAAAAATGTCATTATTATTGTAAGCAATATTATATGCCCCTGGACTACAAACTGATCACCTTTGGTTGAAGACAGCATGTCAACAACAAACAGTTTGATTCTTTTTAACCAATGAGGCCTAAGTAGCCGTACTTACTAGTATTATTATTTTTATCAAAGATTCTTGGCTTCGTCGCCCCCCACCCCCACCTGAGTCTGTGGTCAGGTTAAACCATATATCCGTATAAATAACAAGTTTCATGGTCACTCTGAATTAAAATTTGTATTGTACATGTCTTGTCTTGCATTATTCCTTGGATCTTACAGATAACTGATCAAATACACATCGATCGTGTCGATTTAATATTACTAAAATTGCAGAACGATGGAGTCGCCAGAGCTTTGCAGATTGCCACTGGTCATCAGTAAGATTAACTTAAATGCAAGAATATGCATATATATAAATATAAATATAAATATGTTACATAATGGATTGTTAAACCAAATACAATCCTAAAATTTATCATGCCAAATTGTCAGGAAAAGATTTGTTGAGAGAAAATCCGTGACTAACCTGAATCCATTGTGTTTGACAACAAAGGATGTGATCACGTAAGCGGAAGCGATTGATCAGTTAGAGCTAACTCACCTTAAATTGACTGAATTGTGGCGGAAGAGATAGTAAAACTAATTGTACGAGCAAGTCATCCGACAGCTCTAACTTAAGTGCCTTTAGTTTTGAAGCCAGATTGAACATCTCCATGATGTACTCCCTGATATTTCCTTTACCTTTATAACGCATAGTAAGCAAACTGCTCAGCATGGTACTAGTTTCCACTTTTTCATTCTTTTGGAAACGTTCCACAATTGCGTCAAGGAACGCCTTAGCATTATCGACCTCTGGCACAGCGCCCCTTATGGTCTCAGGTATGGAATGTTTCATGATCATAAGACTCATGCGATTAGAACGTTCCCACTGCTCAAAGTTCTTAACATCCATATCAGAATTTTCATCTGTAAGAGCAGCAGGTTGTTCTTTCCTGAGTGCAAGGTCTAGATCCATACAACCGAGCACAATCATAACGTGCTCTTTCCACTTCTTGAAGTTTGTGCCGTTAAGCACATGAATTGAATTCAAATTATCAGATATACTTGAAGCAGAAACTGAACAGAGAACAAAAGCAGAAAATAACAACTCACATTAATAACATGTCATAAACTAAGCATACAAAAATAAGATATACTAGCATGACATCAAACATATAAGGTGGGCTTTCATCACAAGATACCTAGAACAACATCAATAAGCCTTCCTTTGGACCGACTTATTAACTTGTAAGTGGTACTCTTCAGTATAGTAATCAAATATTGACAGTAAATTCTGTCAGACAATAAATCTTCCTTTGGACCGATTTACTGTCCACATGGAAACTTGATAACCATCACATATCTATTACCGCAGGTGTGTTCATTATTCGGCCAAATAATCACCTTCCTTTGGACCGGTAATTATTCGCATGAACAATAAACACACAAACATTCAAATATTTCAAAATAAATAAATTTACGCAATAGAGGTTACTTTGGCAACATGTTGTTTCAACTCATCTATTTTTAAAATATTTAAACAAATAGTGCAAAGAAAATAATAACCAAAGTGCCCAGAATAAAAATTTCAATGCACAAAAAATAATGGATGACCGACTGAGTTTTAAGCACTTTTATCAACTCTTAGAACCAAATAGAGTTTTCAACGGATAAAGTGTGGGTCGTACTGAAGATGGGTTGAGAAAATAAACTTTATTGGTCAAGTTTTGGGTTGGAACCCCTTAAATTGAGTCGAAAACGATTCAATTTTTACCCAAAAACGAGACCGAATACCTCAATTAGGTCAAAAAATGACCTAAAAATTTTCTGAACCCGATTGGTGGCGCTGCGGCGCCAGTATGTGGCGCCGCGGCGCCACCGCAGCTGTAAGGGTGGCGCTGCGGCGCCATCTGTTTATATGGTGGCGCTGCAGCGCCACTTTCGTGGTGCCGCGGTGCCACCCGTCTTAAGTGTGGCGCTGTGGCGCCATTGATTGGCGCCGCAGTGCCAGCTTTTTGTCCTGGGCACCGCAGCGCCATTGTGGCGCCGCAGCGCCAAGTTGCAGTTTAGTGTAAATTACCCGTTTTTAAAATTGGGTAGCTTAAACCTGATGCAATTTTTCGCCCTAATCTGCTAACTTTATGACCCAAAACTCAGAATTCAACCCTCAAACACTGAATATCTCAACAAAATCATGAAAAATTCATCAATCATACATGTTATATCTAAACCCTAGAAAGCCATATAGGTACAGATATTACAAAATAGAGACATGTATGATTATCCTAAGCAATTTAACATGATTTCTAGCTCCTGATACCACTTGTTAGATTTACATAATGGATTGTTAAACCAAATACAATCTTAGGATCTATCATGCCAAATTGTCAGGAAAAGATTTGTTGAGAGAAAACCCGTAACTAACCTGAATCCATTGTGTTTGACAGCAAAGGATGTGATCACGTAAGTGGAAGCGATTGATCAGTTAGAGCCTGAGGGTAGAAGGTCTTCCACCGCCAGAATACTCTATATATGCTCAATGGATCTCTCTATGTTGATGGAGGCAGAGGAGAAGAGAACACGTTCTATTTGGCTTGGGGACCAAAACCCTATAATTATATCCTTATATACTAGTCACCAATAGAGACCCCATCAATCCTTATTGGACTAGGATTAGGTAACCATACATTACAGAGTACACACCAAATAGGTAACTTCCTGAGCCCTCAATTAGATCACTTAATGGTCCCACTTAATTAGACAGCCCTTATATTATATAATTGATATAAAAACTATGGCCCACATATTAAGTTACTCGTGTAACCTAACATTAATCCTTAATTAATATGAACAAACCAAGTAGTAGCACTGCCGCTTAATGAAATTATATATGCATGATACCTCTCTTCTTGAGGTCGAGCCATGGAGATGCATGGTAATCAGACGGTATATGAATGAGTGGGAATATGTACTACATGGATCAAAATGAATTAAAATAGGTCAACGAAATAAATAATAAAAAGAAGGAAAAAAAAAAAAAAAGAAAGATACACAAAGATAAGGAAAAAAAAATGTAAATCATGAGCAACAGGAGATTTATTATTACAAATTGAATGACAATAAAGGTGCAATTTAAGAGAGCACAATATGTAACTTTCATCGAGTTTGATTCAAGCAAATAATAACCGTTGTAACTCAAAAGCTCGACAGGAAATGAACAAAATTCTATTAAGAAAAGAGAGAGAGCGATACTGAATTATCTGTATGATCTGAAACCTTCAAAAACTCTTCCTTCCCAGTCGACTGATTATGATGATGAAGTACAAGTATATATATATAGCTTCTGATGATGATGATTGCTGCTGCTGCTCGTGGCCAAGCTTATTTCCCTGATGATGAGCTCTTAATAATTAATTCGATATTCCCTTTCCGTTTGGCCTTGAAACGTAGGGGTTGTTTATTCACCAACAAATAAATCAATAAATTAGATCAATATCTGACACAATGTGTGACCGCCGTCCATATATAGATTAGTCTCATCTCATCAGCAAACCTTCTCATCTATCGATCGAGTTGATCAATCGATAGATGAAAAAAGAACGGAAGAAGAACAGCAAGATTAAGACGACGAGTTAAGACGAAGAAGAAAAAGAAAAAAGAAGATGAGGATAGGGAATCATGATGACATGAGTATTGTCATAAATAGGGAAAGAGGGACATGATGATAATGGCTCAAAGAAAGAAGAAGAAGATGGCGAATATTTAGGAAGTAATAAATAAATGGAGGCTGCATTTCAAGCTAGTGATCTGAAGGGGATATGTTAGATATGTTGTTGCGCCGCTTTTCACGAACACACAGAGATACATATGGTACACAGGATGGATAGGATATAGAGATATTATTGAACCATAGCCAAGAAAGAAGATGGGGTCGTCTCATTTCCAGCTCCATTTTTGGATGGCCCTGTACTACTGGTTTGTCTCTGCAGTTGTATCTTATAGTTAGCCATCTTCCTCTCAACTTGAAGTTGATCTTCATCATCAGTGTCCTCTTCTTCGTCTTCATCCTCCTCATCATCGTCGTGGCTGTCTACTAGTTCCTCAATTCTATCGTAATCATTCACTAACAACGTCTGCTGTTGCTGGGGTACTACTAGTCCTGCTTGCGTTCCGCCACAACGATCTTGCTCATCTACTTCCATCAACTCCATCACAATGTCTTCTGGCTTCATATACAAAACAATAATCAGCAATAATTTTAATTTCCAATACTTAAGTATTATGCCAATACTCCCAAATTAATTAATCTTAAGCCGTTAATTAGAAGGCCAGTGATCATCAGCCAAAAATATTAATTTTCTATAAGTGTAGAAAGGGATTAAATTTACCTTCTTTGCTGCCTCTCCAAAATTGCTGGTCTCAGCCCCTGCAATTTTGTTTTCTGCTTCAATATTGGTTGCGGGCGGCTGTACTTGCTCAGCTCTTACAGCAGTAATTGACTGCATATCGCTCCTGGACTCCTGCGGCGGCTCTACTGTACCCGAAATGTTGTGCTCTTGCTGTTGCTGCTCTGCTCTATTCATCTGGTTATACGAACCGCCGCTGCCGAGAATCTTCTTGCGGTAGAGTGCATCGAGTTCGTTAAAGTAAGGGCAGGTTTTTGCATCCTCGGGGCGTTTCTTGTTGCTTTCCTTGACCTTCTTGAAGTACTTATTGATGTTCTCCCACTTCTCTTTGCATCTCTTGGCACTCCTCCTGTAGCCCATCCGCTGCATCTCGGCTGATATTTCTTCCCAGAGAGGACCCTTTGGCCCTGCCTCCTGATACTTGGTTTCCAGCCCACTCCTCAACTTTATAAGCGCCAGAACTTCTGCCTTGGGCCATCTCGACGACGAGGACGACGCTCCTCCAGTAAATGTATGCGTATGCTCCTGCTGTTGTGCAGCCACTTGTTGTTGTTGTTGTTGCTGTTGTTGGCCGGCAGAGACGGGCTGGTGCTGGTGATACCAATCGGCACTTTGAACTACTAGTTGATCATCATGTTGCTGCGCTATTACTGGGGCTGCCGCCACAGATGGTGCAGGTGCAGGTGCAGGAGGAGACACGGCGGGCGGTGGAGGAGCAGCAGAAGGAACATTAACAACACTATGAATATAATTGTTGTTGTTATTTATAGGCGGTGGTGGGGGAGGGGGATCAGGCAACTGGATTGTCTGGCCGGTAATCTTCTGCAGAAACGAGACAATGGCGGCATCCCGCGAAGCAGACATAGCGCGCTCTTGAGACATGAGTTGGTGCTCGCGGGTGAGGCGAGCCATCTCTTGCCTTTTCCAGGCCTCTTCTCTTATCATCCTGTCCTGTTCTCTTTTCTCTATCACCTCCAGGAATCTCTGCTGCATGGCCTCTTGTTTGTGCATCACCTGTTTCATTAGATTCTCGAAAAACTCCATCATCGTGCTACTGCTTGACCAATCTCTTTTACGTTTGCGGCTGCTTCCGGCGGCGTTGGACGGCTCTCCACCTTCCAAGTCATTGTCGTCGTCGTCGTCTTCTGAGCCCGGCGATGAGGAAGAGCTGTTGGAGGAGAAGCTTGGCGGTGCCGGTGCTGGTGCTGGTGCTGGTGTTGCAGTAGTAGAATAAGGTGGTGGAAGGTGGGAGGTGGTGGCTGAATGAATATTAGGGGAAGCTCTGAAAGAGGAAATAGGCATGGGGTTGCTGATACCGATGCTGACGGCGGAAACAAGAGGAGGAGGAGGGAGCTGGTGGGGTTGGGGTTGGTTTTGGTTTGCGGCGGTGCCATGGAGAGCCTCGAGCTCAGTGAAAAACTTGTAGGTTTTGCCATCTTGACGACCAGCTCGGCCTTCTTTAGTTCGCTTGTAATATTTGTGAACGTTCTCAAATTTTTCCTTGCATTTCTTCCCACTCCTATGGTATCCCAACTCTGCCAACTTCCTGTAATTCCGCCATTTATTATTAAATATATTGCTATTAATATACAGTTCGTTGCCCAAACAAACGTCAAGTGGTTATCTATCATGACTTGTCCATTCTTATTTATATAAAAACAAAAATCACGTAAATTTTTATAAATTTCAATTTTTTCTTTTCGGGAGTAGTAATAGTTCCATACTTTTATCTTAAAATAAATGATGATCATTATATGTAGCAGATATAAGATATATATATATATATATATAAAGTAATTAAATGTGAAGAGAAGAGAAGAGAGAGAGGTTTGGGGAAGGTCCCGGGATTCGGGCCCAAGCTAGGCTACCGGCCATCAGCGGCTCAGCCTTCGATTTCCACACGAAATAATAAAATAATAACCTTTATAAAATAAATGATAAAATAGCTGAGATAGAGCGGGCTTGGAAGAAAAAAGATTATAAAAGTAAAAGAGGGAAGAAATCCTCTCGGGATTTTCAATTCATCTCCATACATATGTATACTAATTAAACAAATGATTCTTTTCTTTTTTCTTTATTTAGAAAAATGAGAAAATTTAAAAAAATAAAAAAAGAAAAGGAAAAAGAAGAAGAGGGGATTCAGGATTAATTGGATAGAGAAGTGATGCAGTGGATCTGGGCCATATACTATTTCTATATTGGAAAGAAAGAAAGAAAGACAGATAGACAGAAAGATAGATGCGCAACTCGTGAGGGAATGAAAGAGATAGAAGAAGAGGGGGATGTGCAGACTGCAAGCAGAATAAATATTGATTCAATGAAGACATGATACATATAAACGATATATATATATATATATATATGTTACGAATAATTATCATCTCTATATCTTTAATTAATTACCACAAATTGGATCCACTTCCTACATTAATATGCCACTTGTTTTCTTCATTTCTTTTTCTCTTAATTTGGATAGATTAATGAAGATTGAAGAAGAAGAAGAAGAAGAAGAAGAAGAAGAAGAGGTTCAAGTTAATTGTTTAGAAATTAATTAGGTGAATTATATTAATTAGAATCTATGGAGGAGTGAGTGGTACTAGCTAGCTAGGTAGTATTAGTACTGTATAGAAGTATTAGTACCTGGAGACATGTTCCCATAGAGGACCTTTGAGGGTGGCATCGCGGAAGGCCGCATCCATGTCGGACCTAATCTTTAGTAGTGCTAAAGTTTCTTGACGAGGCCACCGATTTCCACCGCCGCCACCGCTTCCTCCAGCTCCAGCTCCAGCTCCAGCCGACGATAAAGACATAAACTCATGATCTAAACTAACGGAAGCAGCTGGAGGACGGCTGCTGATAGGAGACGCCTCTTCTACCGGCAGCTGTTGCCCCGCTTGCTCCGTCAACTCATCACCACCACCACCTCCACCAGTACTCATATCGTCAGTTGAAGACACTCCTCCTTCTTCTTGGCCGCGCTGCATATATCTATCCCTTCCTCTCGCAATTATTGATTCTCAAATTTAATTTCCCAATTGCTACCTCTCTCTCTCTCTCTCTCTCTCTAGATATATATATATATATATCTTGTATATATGCAGCCGCACTAGAGTAGTAGTAGCAGTAGTGGCGGCCTCAGCGGTACATAATTGGATCCTCTTGTCTCCTCCTCCGATCGATGAGAGTGCTATAGTGTTTTGAGATTTTTATTTCTGGGGCGCGGTTAATTGTTCACTAATTCATTAAATACCTCCTCCGTCTCCGTCCGAACAAAAAGAAACAGAAGAAGAAGAAGAAGAAGAATAAATACAAAAGTATTTAGCTAGAGATCCATGGAGAGACAAGAGTCTTTTGACAAGGTAAAGCAAGCCAGCTGGAGAAGATAGGGAGAATGAGCATGAGCAGCAGCAGCAGCAGCAACACTAGCAGCAGCAGAGGGCATTATATTCATCCTCATCAAATTCAACTGCACTGATCTTCTCTCCTCTGTTTACTACTGCTGGCTAACCCCACTTTTCAAATTAAAATTATAAATTATAATTTAAAAAAAAAATGAGAGAGAAAGGTACCCAGCGAGAGAGAGAGAGAGAGAGAGAGAAATGTGAGAATGAAAGAGATAGAAAGAGATGATATGGGCTGTGGGGAAGACAGAGATAAATGTAGAGAGAGAAAGAGACAGCGAATGGAGATGACGATTATGAGGATGATGATTATGATTATGAAAGAGAAAATAAAAAATTAAAATTAAAATTAAAAACAAAATAAAAAAGTAAAGAGAAAAGAGAGAGAGAGAGAGAGAGAGAGAGGAGAGTAGAAAAAAGTGAAATGATAAAACTAGCTATGAGATGCTGTGTTGTCAGCGGCTCTCACTTTGCTGCACCTAATAATTGTTAATAACCATTTTACTATTTTTTTTTTAAAAACAAATTCATTATTATATTGTATGTGCTATACTTGTTACGGCTTACAAACTAGCTAGAAAAGATTGAAATAAATAATCAAAATTATAATAAAAGAAAAGAGAAGAGAAGAGAAGAGAGGGAACATATATAACATGTAACATGCAGGACTGGAGGGATGGGCAAATGATGAGTGGCACATCACAGCCACAAAGTACAACATGTTCATTCCTCATCAAACTCTTAACTCATCATCACCTTTTATATTATTTGCCTATTTGCCTTTGTTTTTTTNTTATTTCTACTTACTGCACATAGATTCCAAAATAACAATAATAATATATGTACATATATTTAATCTTTTATTATTATTATTATTATTATTATTACTACTACTACTTTTCTACAATTCCAACTTCCAATTCTATAATTTTTACCGTACTTTTTTAACTTGTTAATCAACGTCTTTTTTTTTTTTTTTGTAACTAAAACATTCTCAAAATTGAAGCCTGTGAATAAGAATATACACTCTATATATCTAGGCTCAAACTCAACCAGCAGATATCAGCTAATTATTTCAAAAAGAAAAAATAAAATAAAATTAGACGGATATCTAAAAGGTCTGAGAATTATTATTATTTATTGTTCATAAATACATATATATGTAGTGATCAGGAATGACAGAGAGAAAGAGAAATACTAAAAATCCCATTCCCTGGTTAAAGCTTGAATTAACCAGAAAGAAATAAAGAGAGAGAAAGAGAAAGAGAGAGAAGCTGAGATAGTAGTGTCAGATGACTTTAGTTTCACAGAGTTGTATGTCGGGCCCAACTCCTTCTGACATGCTTAATAAGTCCCATGTGATTGGAGATGTAGGAAAGTTAAAATCAATCAATTATATTATACCAAAAATTCAAATCAAGTTCATTTTAATAAAGCCAAAAACTCATGATAATCCTAATTGACAGCGAACAATTCCTGTAGCACTACTACTACTACTACTTAATTATAATAATCTTATATATATATATACATTTACTTTAAATTAAGGTATTAGCGCACCGGAACTGCGATCCATCTGATCCACAGTACGCGGTGCATTCTATTTTGTTATCTTTAAAACACATTAAAACAGCGTGGGACACCTTGGACTCTCAACCTTTTTATGCTTAGCTGTTAAGAGTTTAAAAGCAAATTATTATTATTATATATATATATATATATACACATAATGTATCACGTATATCTTTATCACAATATGCTTCCATCTCTAATCAATATCCCACCATAAATTTCAGCATTTATTTGTTTTATTGGGGTTTAATTTAACCCAGTACAATAAAGACATTGAGAAGGTGTTATTAAACTACTAAAAGAAGTGGTTAAAAAGAAAAAGAAAAAAAAAAATATATATATAATAGATATAATATATTCCTCTCTCCCATTTACCTACTTGTGTGTAGGGCTACGAATTTAAGACATCATTGCTAACATACTCATTAGTCAAGTAAAAATATACATTGATGATCGCAGGTGTATATTTATACATATATATATTTATACCATCGTAAAAATATTTTAAAGAAGAAATTAAGCTGATCAAGTTGGATTATAAGGACCGATCAGTTATATATATATATATATTCGTATATGGTGATTGGGATACATACACATATGTGGTAATTGGAGAAATCAGTTTGATTTGGAGGACTACATATATATATATATACACATGCATGATGCATGCAATGGAGCATTGATTTCATAGCATTGGTACTCGTCTTACAATATTTCTGATTATATCACTAGTGGAAAACGGAGGAAGCGCTACTATTTATATAAGTATATGCAGTATCATGAACTCTTCGAAATAATCATGATCAGTGGTTGACTAGGTGCTGATAAAGGATAGCTAGGCCATCTGTGTTCATAACGGCTAACGAGATTGTGATGTTAGAAATATAAGCAAATTAATGAAACAGAAGGTCAGCCATTAAAAATATTCCAAGTGTGCTTATTTATATATAAGAACAAGTATATATTAGAGCATATATATATATATATATCTAGAGGGGCATAGACCATAGGGTTATAAGGAGAAGGTGAAAATTTTACTACATATGATCTGATTTGGGTCGTAAATTAGACATAAATGCGGTTAAACTTAAACGTACGTCCTACCTAGCTAGCTAGTTATGAATTATTAATTAATTGATTCATTAATAAATGAAACAAAGAAATAAATAAGAAAGTGTACTAGAAAGTAGAAATGCGAGGAAGTGGAAGAATAAAGAATGACGTGGCCAACAGACAATTGACAAAGAACAGATTGGTACAGCTGTAGTTGGGTCCCACTCAAAGTCCCGTTTCAATTGTCATGCGCCTCGAACGTGCGTGGCGTTTTTCCGGAACTTGAGAAACCTCCAACTGCCTGGTCCTCCTGTCTACTACTTACTACTGCCTCCCACTCCCACTCCCTCCCATGCGAATTAATATGCCCAATTCTATCTTTTCTTTTCTCTTCTTTCCGCATGGCGCATACTAGCATTATTTATTTATTTATTTGTTACTCTTTGGCCTTTCATATCAAAAAATAGGGGGAAAAAAAAAAAAAACACGCACACACACGCAATGACTTTGTCACCAATTACGGTTGGTCTTTGTGAGCTGGCCCTTTTGTTTTGTTTTTGGTTTTTTTTTACAGATAACCATGTCCCTTTTTTTTTGATAACCATGTCCCTCGTGAGTTGTAACCCTGGGCCGAGCATCTCAATCTAGACCCAAGATGGCATGCTTTCAATTTGGGCCTTTTCGTTTTTGATGCATCGACACAGTTGAGGAATTTAGTTCTAAGCGAAGGATCAAACAAACAAGTTCATGTGAAATATGATAACAACAACAATAATAATATCGTGCAAGTACAACTTTAAACCAGGTTAATTAGAGTGTACGCAACTACATTCGAAATTTTCGATGCAACTAATACCAAACCAGATCTGTTACTGTTACTGTTAGACAGCCCCATATGCCTCCTATTGCTTAAATAACCCAACCACCTCCCACATGTAATTCATCATGTAATTCATGTGAACCCTTCTTATTTAATGCGTCCCACATTCATTTCCAAATTATTAGGGATGGGCTTCATAAACACACTGGTACTAGTGGGTTTCTATGCATACTAAATTCGAATATATTTAAAAATAATAAACCGACTAGACTTAAAATTCTTATTTTAATTATAGTCTGCAACTTCTCTTTTTATTTTTTCCATCAGTACAAAAGTCGCACCTAATAAGTGTTAACTTAACGATATTCAATAGTACCGATCCAAAGTTAAATTGTCAATTACTGTAAGAAAAGAAGGTATTTCAAAAAAAAAAAAAAAAAAAAAAAAAAAAGAAAAGAAGGAATGCCATGCGTTTCGTTCAAAAACATTTCTATAATAATAAACCAATAGAGACTCAGACACCCCTCACGATGAATATGTACATAGCTTATAAGGATAGTTGAGACTGAGACAACCCAAATGTTCATCAAATTATGAAAATTACCGTTTCAATACGGAAGCATACTGTTGAATATCAGTATAGGTTTTATGAGATTCGCTATCATCACTTCTATCAATACTTTCCGTAGCTAAAGCTTTATACAGAGCCAATCTATTGCCGATAACTAAATCTAATATTTCTGTCTATCTGTTAAAAGGAACCATTGCCAATTTCGTCACTTGTTATTGTGACTAATAGTCTATAGAATAATATTATATATCCCAATTTTTGTACCAACACATGTAGTATGTAAGTTGTCACCATCTAATTGGTGTGTTAAAACTTACTATCAATAGATTAAACATTATCACTAATTAAATGATGACAAATCACATGCCACATGTGTGTATTAAAAATTTGGTACAAAATTTAGTACCTCAAGTATTATCCTAGTTTATATAACAATGCACAAATCTAGTTCAAACTAGACCCAATTATATATCTCAAAACGACTTGGCCATAAAAATAGCCCATAAACAGAACAGAAGCTAGCAGCCATGGATTCAACAAGATTACCACCAGTCTATACATTTCTCACATTGTCAAACACTATCAGTTTGCTCAATTCATTAACAATTCGAAAACGTTAAAAAAAACTAACAGTATGTGATTAATACCCCCAGACAAAAATCAGAAGCAAAGAATGTGATCCCTTCTGAACAAAATTGAAGGAAAAGAATGCAACCCCTGAGCTGAAGGTCTGTTGGCTCATGACTTATCCTCAAATTAACTGCAAAAAGTATATCACCATAGTACCTGCAAGCATGGGTCTTTCAGAACAGCTACAGGGTATTTGAAAGGTCAAAGTAACAACAATGTGGCTGACAATAGGAAGCACCTGATGGAGAAGAACCTACTATCCCAATTCTTATCCAAAGTCCAAACTAACAGAATCAGCAACGGAACCGGAAGATCCCTTCGCACACTGCCCTACTCTTAGTGTTAGTATTTCTTCACTAGTTCGGTTTAGTTTGCAACATAGCCTGCGAGGTACCTGTCCAAGTCCAAGGACATTATCTTACCACTCAAAACATATAACATAAAAGCTAATCACTTTATAAGCCATTTATACATGGAGAGAGAAAGCCATGGAATAGGAAAGAACGTACCAAATGCCATTTCTTGCTTAGCGGATCGCCCAACACCTGAATTCTTTGCACACGGCGCAAAGGAGTCAAGCGGGGGAAGCAGAGAAATTTCCTCTTTAAATCGTCTTTCCCTGTACCACGAGCATATGAACCTACCGAAAAATTACCTTCTCTTCCAACATCTTTCAGGAAAAAGAGGATAGGCTTCTTACAAACAGATCTGTGAGGATCTCTGGTGTCGAAATCAAACTCGTTCCTATGACTTAATCCATTCCAAGCAGAAAAGGTTTGTTCAGTGCGCTCTAGCTCACGGGGAAGCACAATGTTTGGAAACACTTGAACAACATAACCGAGCGAAACTGTAAATGTAAGGCGGCGTCCGAGGTCGTAACAAATGGATCGCTGTAAAAAGCTGGTGGGGTCAACTCTCATGGCCTTTGTAAAGAGCTTCAGACTCTCCAAAGAGCTCAAGCCAGGGTAGAAAGGGTCGACAGCTTCAACATGATGAACCGACAAAAATGGTGCAATGGGATGAGAGGTTAAAAGACCGTGCGCACTACCCCTAATGTCCCACTGACCCCAAAAGAAACCAAAAGAAAAAAAGAAAAAAAAAGAAAAACAGAATTCAGAATTCCCATCATAGACTAGCTAGTATAAAACATGGCACATTTGAAAGCAAATCAAAGTCAAAGTCCAATCATGGAGCTAGCAGAAAGAAAAAAGAGAAAAATATAATAACGTAGGAAAGGAATGGGAGGGCAGGGCCGGGGAGGTACCTGGTGGAAGCCAGGTTCTCTGGTTAAAGGAATGCCCAGCTCGGTAATGCAGGCATGGAGCCTATCATCGCTGCCATAGAGCTTTGGATACCTCTCCAGACAGTCATCTTGAATGCGGGAAAGCGCTTTGGCCAAAGGGTAGCTAATGGCGACTCCTCCTCCTCCAAAAGCCATGGAATGACTGAAATAGGAATTGGCGGAATGGCTCTCAGAGGGGTTGCCGATGTAAACCATCTCAGATGGATCATACTTGCGGAGAACAGTGACGAGATTATCAGCATTGAAAATGGTGTCATCATCGGCCAAAACAAACCAGCGCACATGAGGCAAGCGGAGGCGAAAGCACTCGGCCACAATTCGGGAGATTCGGAGTCCGGAAGGGTGACCAGTAGGGTTGGTGTAGCGGAAGCGGGAGATGTCCTCGGAGACCATGATAGGGGGCAAGGAATCGTCACCGTCCTCGGAGGGCACTGCCTCTTCCAACCAGACATGGCCACGCATGTCGTTGGGACGCCACCAGAGCCTGACGTATTCCTTGCGGCGTTTCCAGAGCTGGGATGAGCCAGCGATGCCGAAAACGATGTGCTTAAGAGAGAGGTCAGGAGGTGGAGGTGGAGAGGGAGATGGGGTTGGAGGTGGTAGTGAAATAGGGTGGGAATGGGAATGGGAATGGGAATGGGAATGGGAATCGGGTTTGTTCCAGAGAAGAGAGTGAGGGGTGGCTTCCCAGTCCTTAAATCGATGCCAGCAGCGGGTGGTGGTGCCAGAGAAGACAAGAGAGAGCCAAGCCGTGGTGGAGATTAGGAGTGCGACCACGGCCACCACAGCGGTGCCCATGCTGCTCTGGCGCCATCGACGGCTTCGGAGTCGATCGAGGTTGGTGGGTGTGGTGGCGGTCGTGGTTGTCGTCATCCTCGTCACCATCAGCAGCAGCGTTCATTTCCTAATTTGTGAAGTGGAGTTGAGTTAAAAGGGCAATTGGGGGTTTTGCTTTTGAAAGGGAAAGTTGAAATTCAAAAAAAGTGAATATGTTTCCGTTGCAGCTTTTCTTTTGTTTTGTATTACAAATTTACGATATAATTGAAATACATAATTGGATTTGGGACAACAACCGAACTCAACCCAACCCAACCCAACCCAACCCAACCGAAGCATCCCCAACCCCACCCCAGATCGGAAATTGCAACCTCAATTCAGAAACTGAAACTGAAACTGAAAGATACGTTGTGTTCCGGTGGGTCGAGTTCTAGGGTTATGCTTAGGTTACCATTTCAAAACTGAACACCCAACCCACTGTTGTACCTACTTGGGCTTTTTTCTCGGGAAAAGGACATGAGTAGGACTAATTTGGGTTAAAAGGATTTTTTTTGTGCAATTTTTTTTAATAATATTTTTAGGAGGGTCAAAAACTTGTTTAACTATAAAAAAGTTTTAAATAGTATTTTTCTTTTGGGCGCGTCTACAGTAGGGGCGTCCCTACGTAATGCCATGTTTATACACCGTTTGATGAGAATATGTGTATAAACAGATTCCCCACAGATTCTCATCAAACGGTGTATAAACAAGGACCTTACGTAGGGGCGCCCCTACTATAGTCGCCTCTTTTTTTTTTAATGGTTAAGAAATCTTTGACACTCCTAAAAATGTCATTTAAAAAAAATACACAAAAAGTCATTTTGGCCAAGTTAATCCTATCTATGTTATTTTCTTTTTTTCTTCTTCTTTCTCCTCCAAGAATTTTACACAGTACCTATTTTTGTACCTTATATTTCAAAAGTATCCGTTTTTATCTTTCCTTTAAAAATTCTCATTTTTAGGCTATTCATTTCGTGTGTAAAATATGTATGGATATACATTTACAATATCATTGTGAAATATATATATATATACCAATTTTTAAGTATAATTTTTATTCTTGAAATGTATATCACAATGTACATTTTATCTGTAAAATCTGTATACGTTTACAACATAAATGTTTATATATACATTATATTTACAATGAAAATTTATACCTGCGATATATATTTGAAAATATATACATATTTTTAGGTATAATTTTTATTTATAAAACCGGTGTGGTATAGAATTCTCAAATAAGGTATAAAAATGGGTATTAATGAAATAAAAATAAAAACAATTACTTATGAAAATAGCTGAAGAAACTGATTTTTTATGGACTTTCCCCTTATTGTTTTGGGAAAAGTTCATAAATACATGTTTTTAAAATCATATTTCCATAAACACTAACTTTTCATTTTTATTTTATATATACTCGTTTTTATATCCGTTTTGTTAGAAATGTAGACCACTAGTGTTTTATCTATGAAATGTGTATATTTCATATGTAAAATGTATATCATGGTACACATTTCATGAATAATTTTCAGCTCTGTTTTGGTCATTTTCTTGGGAAAAAGTTCAAAACAAGGAGTTTGTTGCTCGAAACTTATCTAAGGTCTCAAGTTACTAAATAAGGAGCGTTTGTTGGTCTAGAACTCAATTCGTATTATCTAGCATCTAGTTTTCCTAATTAGCAATTTTCGGCTTCGTTTTGGTCATTTTCTTGGGAGAGTGTTCAAGAAAAGGAGTTTATTGCCCGAAACTTACCTAAGTTCTCAAGATAGCAAATAAAGAGTGTTTGTAGGTTTAGAACTCAATTCGTAGTATCTAGCACCTACTTTTCCTAATTGGCTATTTTCGGTCAGTTTTAGTCGTTCTTTTGGAAGACAATTCAAAATAAGGAGTTTGTTGCTCAAAACTTACCTAAGATATCAAGCTAGCTTTGATACAAAGCTTTAGGGATATGTGTATGAGTTTGAGGGGGTCAGGGGTTCAAGCCTTAGTAGTGTGTATGTGTGATATTTTCTTTTAAATTTATAGTAAGTGGTAGTCATTAGTTAAGCCCCACTTTTTTTTTTTTTTTTTAAAAGAAAGATCTCAATATAGCAAATAAAGAGTGTTTGTAGGTCTAGAATTCAATTCTTAGTATCTAGCACCTACATTTCCCAATTGGCTATGTTTTACATATGAAATATATACCGTGGTATACATTTCATACATCAAGTGTATTCCGTGGTATAAATTTCATGAATAAAAATTACACTAAAAATTGGCACATATTTCAAAATGTATACCATATATTAAATTTATAATAAAAAATATAAACTATGGTAAACATTTTCATTGTATACCGTTCATATTTTACACATGAAATATGTACTACATGAGTAAAAATTTACATTGTAAATATATACTACTCAAATTTGCACATAAAATGTGTACTATAAAAATAGGTATTTTTGAAGAAAAATTAAAAAATAAGCCCATTTATCTGTCACACTAAAGGAAAATTGACCTAACTACTTCTAAACTCGGCCAAAGTGACTTTTTTAGTTTAGTTTTTAAAAATGACTTTTTTACTACTTCCCATGGAGGAGAAAGTCAAAAATACCCTTTAACCAGTCAAAACCTTGTCAGAGCTTTAGTCATTCGTTTTCTTTCGTTTTTTGTTTTATTTTTATTTTTTAAAATTTCAAAAACCCTGAACACGTTTTACAAAAGAGCAACCCTAAAGACCCCTCACCTTGCCCCTATTATCGGACCCATAATCCCCATTAGAAAACACACTTCTTCTCCACTTTCTTAAAACTCTACTCCCCCACCTTGCCTCTGTCTCTATTCCGCCTTGTGATAACAATGGCTAAAATACGGTGGACTTCAAAAAACAGAAAAGCATATGAAGATTCTGACTTTGAATCTCCTCCTCCCCAGTCGACATCACCGAGGTTGAAGAAGTTGAAAATGGATGAAGAGAGAATAGAATCCTCACCTCTCCGTGTATCTACACCAGTAACCAAAATGACGACGAAGAAGTCGGAGGAGAAGGTGAAAAAGAAAGAGGTGAAAGAAGAGAAGGTGAAAAAGCAAGAGGTTGAAGAAGAAAAATTAAGAATGTCCTATTTTCTGTGTTTGATGATTTTGGATAAGAGAAATTTGTATATTTTTGGAGGTTGCATTTGTGATGGTAAAAACCCTAAGTCCCAAATTTGTAATTTGTGAATGTAGTAGGTAGATTGTTTATTTTTTGCAAAGAAATTTTGAATGTAGTTGGGAGATGGCATTTCATGTCTCGTTTTTGCAATTTCATGTTGGAAGTCAATATATGTGCATTGTAGGAAAAAATGTTCCAGTGGCACAAATTTTGTGACTTACACGCACAGATTAGATCGTTTATTTTAACTTTTGCAATGCTATGGCTGTCACAGTTGCGTGACCTATAATCACACACATTTGAGTACTAATTTTTATGCTATGGTTTTTCATGTGAATATTAGATTGTGTGAATTGGGAGCTTTTTTAGCTATTGTTATGAACCACAAATTTTGATTATTTACATTTCAAATTAAAACTATAAATGGTTCTAGAAGATAGAAAGATTGCATTATTAAGCATTGTTTTGTTTTTGCAAGTTCCCGTTTTACATGAGTATATATGACATCTAGTCACAAATGTGTGAATGTCACAAAATTTGTGACTACGAGTCATAGATATGGACTACTGTCAGGTATTCTATGACTATAAGTTATAGTGTTTCATGTGAATTTTGTGTAAATTATTGGCATTGTTAGCTATTATTTGAGAACTATTACTTAACCATTATTAGCTAAGTCACAAACATTGTGCCTATTTTTGCTTTTGTAAAGGTTGTACATGATTAAATGTAATTTCTATATCTATTGCAGGGCTGGAAATTAATATTTGAGTCTGAAGAAATTGAAGTCAGACAGGGAAAGATTAATTATTTTGGTCGCATTGATAGTTTTATAGCACACATCAAAGCAAAGTGGACTGAAGCACAAAGGAAGATGTTCTCTAAAACTTGTTTTAGGCATTTCCTAAAGGTGATGAAATAGCTTACTTCTTCTGCATAAATAGTTAATCACTTGATAATGCAGGTGGCAGAAGTTTCAGGATATAAAGGTAACGACAAAATATTCTTTCAAGTTTATGGTACCTTAGTGAGCTTTTCCATCCAAGACATGGCACTTATTACTGATTTGAGGTGTGATGGAGACACCAACGAAAAGTTTTAGAAAACTAAAGTGAGCAAACATATAAGCCCTACGTACTTCAGTGATAATGATACATTGAAAAGGCAAAGCATAAAAATTGCATTTAATCTAATGCCTGCACAAAATGATGACGATAAGGTGAAAGTTATTTGCTGTCTAATGCCCTTCTTACTAATAATCCTTCGGTGCAACTGCCTATATTCTTTGTCGACCTTGTTGATGATTTAGAATCATTCAACAAATATCCATAGGGGAAACTTTTGTGGGATGAGACGAGCGAACAAATTGTACTCCAAGCAAAAAATGAAGTGAAAAAGGGGAAGGCAGAAAGACATTATAATTTTTTTATATTTCCAATGACATTATAGATCTAGTCATACGAGACTATCTCTTTGCTTGTACAATATTGTGCCGAAAAGGAAAAGAAGTTACAATCAATCCCAATAATTTTATGTTGGACTATTGACATGGCACTAACAGCTGAAATATTGCAGAAGAGTGTCTTTTCCAATCCCAATGTGAGTGACTAAGATGTTTAATATTATGTACAGCTGATTTTATGATAAGTCATTTCATTTCTTGAATTTTCTATGACAGTCTATCACAAGTTTAGATAAGTGACTATTTGTCACAATTTTAGTGATTTAAGTTATTTTTTGTCATATTGTGTTTGAGTAAATATCATATTTTTAATATAGTTTGGGTTATGCACTGAGTAAATTAATTTGACTCATTTTGATTATTTTTTAGTTGGAGGTCATGCCAATGACCCCTACGGATAAAGAGTTGAAGCATCCACACATCAAAGCTATTTTTGCAATGGAAAACGACAAGGAGGACGGATTTGTGCTGAAGGGAAAACTATTTTCAAAATCTGGTTTGAAAGAGAAAACTGTAGTTGATAACCATGATGAAGAACAATCTCTAGATGGTAATATGCTTATATTGTCACGTATTGGAAAGGCTCAAAGATTTGATGGTGAAGATAAAAGAGCATCAACATCTTCGGACTTGGACATAGAGTCAAGGCTCCGTAAAGTTGAGGATGAGCTTGTCAGGGTTAAAGATGAGATTCGAGGTTTTCAACACAAGCAGAAGGACATTAAAACTATTTTGAAGAACTGTGAAAATATGTTGCAGAAGCTGGTTGGTGTGCAAGATGTAACAGCTGGTGATGATACAGAAATAAGGGAGGGGAAGAAGGAAATAGACAAAAAAAAGGGTGAAGAAAACTTTGAAAATACTAATATTAAGTATACAGAACAAGTGACAAGTTTGGGCGATTATGATATGGATGAAGAGGTTAGGAAAGAATGTGAGAATGATAGGATGTCTATTAATGAGAAGCAGGGAGAGGATGAAAAAGTTGGGAAACAAGGAGAGAAAAATAAGAATGGCATTGATGAGGAAGAGATTAATGAGAAGCAGGGAGAGGATGAAAAAGTTGGAAAATAAGGAGAGAAAAACAAGAATGGCATTGATGAGGAAGAGATAGGCAAAAATATAAAAGACGAACAACAAAGGGAATTTATAACAGAAGATATTGCAGAGATGAAAGAAGAGGTAGTATTTTATAGAAGTCCCATGTTTTCTACAGATGATGTAGGAATAATGTTTGGCGGTGCAACTGAAGTGGATAAACCTGTGTAGATGCTTCTGTAGTGCCCTTTTATTGACATACATTGCATGCGTTCTTATCACAATTAGTGATAAAGATGAAACCACATCTAACAGTTCAGAAGGGATGGCATAGTCTGAACTCATAAGACCTTCTGCATTCTCAGAAGGAATACCTCTGTTGATTGAGAAAGTTCCAACTTCGCTCCTACGTTGAGATCGACCACGAACCATAGATCTAGCACTATTGCTTGGTGCAGTATTGCTTCGTGTATCGTTACTTGGGAAACCATTGTTTGTTGCACCATTGGTTATTCTATTAACTTCTTCTACATCAGGGGGTGTTTAAAATTGGGAATGTTCTTCTAATCTATCACTAGTACTCTCAACAATAAAAGAAATATATGGCTCCTCTCGGGTTGGAATCGGTTGATTAGGGGGTTGACTTTGACCGGGTGACATAAATATCCCTTGTATTGTCATTGGCTCGTCAATTATATCTATACAAAGTAGAAACTTGGTCTTGTCAACTTCGTTCCTTTTTAGTTCCATGTAAACTTTAACGGAACGGTCATTAATAATCTTCATAGGACGAAGTCTCACATCGACAATATATTTCATCTCTATCATATGGTGTTCAGGTCTCAACTCTAGAGCCTCAAACATAACTTCTAACAAACCAACATAGATTGCTCTGTTAGGAACCAAAATACCGGTAGTCTCTATCTCTTGATAAACGTTATTGTTGTCCCACCTACTATTGTAATTGAGGAAAACAATAACACTGCCTATATATGCACACAAAAAAAAAACAACAATAATGTTAGTTTAGAATTAAAAAAAACTGTGACAATTAGTCGCAAAATTGTGACAACCAGTCACAAAATTAGTTTAAAATTTTGACTACTTTCAAGAAATTGTGACCATGTCTCTCATACTTGTGACAACCAGTTACAAAATTTTGACTACTTCTATAACTGAAGTTATTAACTGTGAAAAATAAACACGGATAATGTGTCATAAAATTTGTGACACCTTCTAATCACACAAAGTACTCTCACAAATTCATACTACTTCCAATCACAATGTTGTTAAAGTATGATGATAAATTGTGATAATCTACAGCTGTCACAAAATACTGACAAACAGTCATACAGATATTAATGCTGTCACAGATATATTTCTCTCCATCATGATCAAATATGCTTATGTGACTGGCAACATACATTCATAACATAAACTCTTACTTTCAATACTTGTAAAAAATTTCAAGCAAATCTGTTTTTAATCATCTTATTTACTAGATCCTAACTTATGATCTTATACAACCACTACCCACTTAGTTTTAACACCAAATAAGAATAGACTTGTGGAGGAAAATAGAGATGAACCAGAAAGAGAGATGGCTAGAGAAGCTTCTAGCTGAACCCAAAGACATAGCTGGGAGGAGAATCTTCAAGCTAAACAAGAGATAGAGATGGGTGGACATCTTTCTTCGAGTTGAACTAGAGAGAGATGCATACAGAAGAGAGAGAAGAAAGAGAGATGGGCGGATCTGAGCTGGCGAGAAGAGAGAAAGAGAGAGAGATGGCCGAAATCAGATTGGACAATTGGACAATTTTTGAGTAAAATATTGATATGTGTCATAAGGGTTAAATTAGAATACCATTTTTTCTCTCTCCAAAATGCAACTACAAAAGTCATTTTTTACAACTAAAAAAGTCATTTTCAAAAAGTTAACTAAAAAGATCATTTTGCCCTAAATTAGAAGTAGCCATGTCAATTTTCCCACATTAGATGGGCGCTTTCAAGCAATATGTGGGCTAGGGGAAATTAAACTGCCACAAATATTAGACAAGTTAAGTTGGGTGATCACTTTTCTCTATCCTAATTAATAAATGACCCATTTTTATATATTATAGCTAAATGGTTCTGTTTTCAAATTTTACAGTTTTTAAATGATTTTTCTTTCCTTTTTTTGCTCCCTTTTTTTAACTGGAGTTGTGTTTCTCCTTTTCCACTCTCTTTGAATTGAGCTTCAATGGTGTTTTTATCTCTTTTTTCACTGGCAAGAACCGTGGCGAATACCAGTTCTTGTTTAACCATTCTTATTTCACAACTTTTTCTAGCGAGATCCGCATCGGAACCGATATATTCAGTTATTTTCTGGCCACTTTTTATTTCATAACTCTGTTTTTAATATCTTAGCTATTTTTTTTTGTCTTAATTTTCTGCAAGCAAAAGAAAAGTAATGTTTTGTAATTTGTCAATTTAAGTTTTATGGGTTCTTTTATTTAAAGACATATTTGTTTTCAGATATTTAGTCAATTTTCATTAGATTTTAATTAGGGTTACTAGTTTTTATTCAATATATTAACAAAAAAGTTGATTTGTTGAATGATGATCATGATGTTCTTCATTATTTTTACCATATTTTTAAAGGAGCTGATGTTTAATTGGAAGTTCTGTGTAGAGTTTGGGGAGGTACATATGCTAACTAAAGGGTTTATTCGTATATCTTTATCATTCATTGATAAATATAACTTTTTATTCAGTTTTAGTTTTTGAATGTTATTTAGGTCATGTTTGGAAACACTTTTAATTTTTTATTTATAAAAATTGAAAATAAAAACAAAAAATTTTGTATATATTTTGAAATTTTAAAAGTAATAACTTACTTGGTAATACATTAAATCACTTTTAATTTAAAAAAAAACATACATATGCTTAGTAACTATAAAAATTAATATAAAATACCATACCATTTTTAACAATATATTTAGAAAAATATCGTTTTTATATTTTTATTTAAAAGATACCATTTATAAAAATACTATTTTTGACATTTTATTTTGAAAAATGTCACTTTTGAAAAGTTTATTTGCAAAAATACTACTTTAAGAATTTTATTTAAGAAATACCACTTTCTGGGTTTACTTTTTATTTAAAATAAATTTGGAAGTGAAAAATTCTCACTTTCATAATTTTTAAAAGTTTTGTTTGCAATATTCTGAAATAGAAAACAAAAACAATGTTACTAAGCATATTTTCCAAAATCATTTGTTAATTTTTTTATTTAAATAGAAAACGAAAAAGAAAAGTGTGTCTAAGCAGATCCTAGTGTAGTATTGATTGTTTTTATTTTACTTCGAAAAATGTTTTGGATTTAAATTTTTATTTAAATTTTTAAGTTTGGCAAATACGATTTTATTTTTAGTAGATTTCTAGCTAACCTTGGTAAATATATTATTGATTATGTAAAAAATGTTTGGAAATTTAAATTTTAGATAAATATATCCTTTCTTATGGATAAAATCCTACATTTTGTAACAATTTTCTTACCCAATAGTCCAAATAATATGTGCAATTCCATCTAACCTTGTGGGTTGCTTGACTTCACGTCAAAACACGCCCTTCAACACTGACCTATTCAGTAGGAGTGCATATCGGGCGAGTTGTCGGTTTTTCAGTTTTTCGGGTTTGGTTTTTCAGTTTTCAGTTGATCAATGCTAAAACCCGAAACCGAACGGGTAAATAGTCAATTTTTCAGCTTTCAGTTTTTCGATTTTCGGTTGAACAATATGCATAACTGAAATTGACCAATAAGTAGTCGATTTTTCGGGTTTTCAGTTTTCTAGGCCTTGTTAGGCTTTAAGCTCATTTGGTAATATAGGCCAATTCTACAAGTGATTTTAGGCTATTAAATTTAATTATGGTCATTTCCGGGATATTTAATCCTAGTATCCAATGCTTGGGCCATTTTTTAGAATGGTTTTGGGTCATTAAATTATAATGAAAAGTTCTGATAGAGTTATACAAAACTATCACATTCAACATAATGCAGTCTAGAAATGAGAAACCTAAGAATTAATTAATACTAATACAACCTATCAAACCAAATAGGAAATGCATAATACATAATATAAATAAATAGTCCATAAGATTCAATAACAACATAATATAGGTGAAAAATATGAAAGGGTGAAGCCTCCAACTTGAAGTTGATACCTATTAAAAAAAAGTCATTAAATTAGTTTCATTTCATGCTCCAAAATAAAATTTAAAAATAATAACTTTTATTAGTGTAATGAGAATCACTTACACTCAAAATCAAATAAAATGTAGCTTGCATTAAGCCATTAACTTCCACTATGTGCTGAGAGTGTATAATGGGTTGGGGTGGAAGCACTAGTATTAAAAGTAGACATTTCTGTGAAACAAAGTTAAAAAGTTCATATTAAAGCAAATAAATATGAAAAATCTACAAAACGGAGAAATAGTTAATTTAGATTACCTATCTCATTCTCAAGGTTCTCCAATGTCTCAAAAATTTAACTTCATCTATATAGTCTCTTACAACAACTGGTTGATATGAACCACTCAACAAATTTTTGAGGTAAATTAACGCCTCTACAGTTTTAGGACTCAAGGAACTCCTAAACGGATCAAGAGTGTGCTCGCCAATGAAAATACCGACTCAGATGCAACAGCAGTCACAGGAATGGCTAGCACATCACGAGCAATGTGAGAAAGAATCTTAAACTTGCATGCATTTCCTGCCCACCATTTCAAAACATCATAATCATCACCTTCAACCACATCCTCTGGAGGCTCAGAAATGTATCGATCTGCCTCATTCTTTGTCCTACCCCCTTCTTGATCACGTCATTGTTATAGAAAAGAAGAATGCAAGCTACAATTTCTCCCACCAACTCTCCCACCCATGCTTATAGATCCAATCGAGGATTGCACCAAATACTGGTAACTCGTAGTTGGCCTTACTCCAAACAACACTTCATGGTAATAATCGAACAACGTACGAAGAGTATTTTCAACCTTCTTTACCATATCACTACAAGTGCTTGGATCATGAAAGGCACTAAAACAATGTCCCAAGTATCCAAATTTGTATCATGGATCGAGTATAAGGGAAATTAGTAATGCTTCATTTGATTCATCAATCTTCCCCCAATACTTGTCATACTTTGCTTTCATGCCTTTAGCCATACTTCCCAACAAAGTGTACTTATCATCTTCAAGTGCTAAACCATACAACTCTTACTGAATTTTAGAAATATCAATGAAGTACTTATTAGAATTCACATATGTCGAACCACTAAACTTCAAGGTCACCTCATAAAAAGTTTCTAAAAACTTCACAAAAACCCTTGCATTATCCCAATCATAGTTATTTGGCAGTCCCTCCCTTGTATTTCCATCCTTGTCAATTATTTCTTCAAAATATTTTAGACAATTCGCATCAGATTCCATCCTATCAAATACTTTCTGAAACTTTAAAGCACAATTCAATATCATATACATAGAATTCCATCGAGTTTGAACATCCAAACATAGTAGACCCTTACATGCAATCCCTTCTTCCTTCACACATTTTTTTAACTTTTTCAACCTTGAAGGAGATGATCTAACAAATCTCACTGCATTTCGAATGCTAGCAATGGAATCATATCTTTCAGTCAACCCCTCTTTAACAATCAGATTAGTAATATGAGCACAACATCTTAAATGTAAGGACTTGCATCCCAATATAAGACCCCCAACCTTTGCAGAAAATTTTTTCTGCAAATATTGGATGGTTTTATCATTAGAAGAAGCATTGTCAACCGTAATAGTAAACAACTTAGAAATACCCCAATCATTCAAACAAGCTTCAACCTCCTTCCCAATGGTCTCCCCTTTATGGTCAGTGATTTGGCAAAAGTTAATAATTCTCTTTTGCAATTGAAATTCTCTATTTATCTAACGGGCAGTGATACACATGTACTTCTCTTCATAATACAACTTTAGAATATCTCTAGCAACTGTTATTCGGGATGGTATATCAAACCTAGGTTGTAATACACGAACCATTTGCCTAAAGCCCTCTCCTTCTACATGCCTAAATGGCAACTCAACTAGCACAATGTACTGGGCAACAACTTGCCTAAGAGCTTCTCTATTGAATTGCACCGCCACTAAAGATCCTTCACCTTCTTTCCCCTCTTTCTTAGTGACATATGTATTGGGCCATTTTATTGGGCCGTTTTTTCTTTTTCGTACAATTTTTTGTCCGTACACATATGTATTTTAGGGTTTTGGGGATTCTATATATTTTGGCTTGGCCGTGTTAAACTCTATCTTCTGTACCTTATTTTCGACATAGTGAAATTTCCTCCTCTGCCAGTGGTTTTTCCCGATTAGGGTTTTCCACTTAAATCTGTGTGTTCTTGTTTTTTTCATTCTTTTGTCGATTATCGTTCATTAATTCTTAACAGAATCTTTTAAGAAAACCAATTGAAAGGATTATGAAAACTTCTTATTAGGAAAAGATGATTTCTGTTAGAATTATTAGAACTTTATGCATTTGCGCAATTATTAATAATAAAATTTTATTTTCTCAAAAAGTCGATTATAACTCAACTAATTGCAAAAGGCCCAACATGTTACTTGTGATCGTAATGAATAAATTAGGTGCATACCACTTTTTTTTCCTCATTAATTAAATTACCACCATACCACTTTTTAAAATGAATTCTTGATGAATTCTTGACGAATTCTTGACGATCTTGACAGATTCTTGACATTAGTGGTAATCTTGACATATTCTTGATAGATTATTAATGGATTCTTAGTGAATTCTTGATTAATTCCCCCCCAAAAATGGTAGAATCTAATAGTGGTGGTAAATTTAGTTAAATATTTGAAAAAAGTGGTAATTATCTACTTAACCTGATCGTAATTAAGAAGTATGCCTGTTGGACCACTTGAGTTTTAAGCATAATAATGGTATAGTATATTATAGTATAGGCGTTGTAAGGTTTCATAACGGATGAAACCTTGAGAAATTTATGCCTAGTACCTGTTTTAAAAACTTATTTTCGTAAATACCCGTTTAAAATTTTTCTTTAAAAAATATCCGTTTTTATGGTCTACTTTTCATATACAAAATATGAATAATCCACATTTATAATGTAAAATTTATCCACAAGGTACATATTTCATATGTAAAATAAGAACAGTACCGCGATTTACATTTTTCATTATAAATTTGACCTGTGGTATACATTTTAAAATGTGTGCTAATTTTTAGTATATTTTTTATTTATAAAATGTAAACCACATTATACATTTAATGCATAAAATATATACTGTAAGGAGTACACGGTATACATGTGTAAAACAATGATGATCTATATTTCTCTAAAAAAGGATATAAGAACGTATATTTATGAAATAAAAATAAATAACGGATATTTATGGAAATATAATTTTAAAAACAAGTATTTATGAACTTTTCTCTAGAACCTCTATGCACAAAATATTATACACTAGGTCCCTTTACCTATTTATATAACTTAGACACATATATCTTACTGATAGCCTTTTTGAAAAGTTAGAAAAGAGTTGAGGAACATCTAAGTCGAATGTATGCGTTTGCGTGTAGTGTTTGATATATATATATATATACATTTTAGTCAAGTCTAGATTCTTTGTTGCGTGAATCTCATTGATTCCAGAGATATTTATTTGTTCATTCAGCAAAGTTGTCTTCTGGATTAATACGTGAACTAAGCAATATATATAGCTTGATGTAGTGTTTCCTAGAACTTTGAAGGTTTTTTTTTTTTCCACTTCTCTTGACAAGGATCCCTTTCTTTAAGATTGAATTATCATGAGTTAATAAGTTCTATTTTAGTAATAGGAAAGTAGGTGAAATGCACTATTTTTATAGTGAGTTTTAGAAAATAAACCTCATTTAAAAGTAATAGCTTGTTTTGTAACACTTATTTAAACAGTTTTTTGTTTTTTTTTTAAAGTCAAAAAAGTGGAAATACTTTTCAAAAGTATGTTTAGTAAGACTAGTTTCATTTCTTTTGTTTTTTTGTTTTGAAAACAAAAAATTTTTATTTTCATAAAATTTTGGGCTTTTTAGCTAAATGGCCAAATTTTGGATCATAGTTTGCAAAATGACCATTTTTCAAACATTACTAAAAATGGCCAAAATTTGAAAATTATTTAAAAAGTAGCCGTTTTTCATATTTAGTATATCAAAATATATTGATTTATTTTTTAAAAATTAATTTATTTTTTTTAAAAAAAAATTGATTTATTTTATAGGAAATTGATTTACTTGATTTAGTATATCAAAATATATTGATTTATTTTTGACAATTGATTTATTTTTTTAAAAATTGATTTATTTTTTAAAAATATGTACTTTGTAAAAAAAAATAGGCTTTGTTTGGATTCACTTTCATTTTCTGTTTTTTTTTTTTAATTTAAAAAAATAGAAAAATGAAAAAAAATTTAGAAGTTTGCTTGGCAACCTTGTTTTTGTTTTTTGTTTTTAAAAATTATTACCAAAAATTTCAAAAGAAGTGGTAACAAAAAATTTCTAATACCTTTATTAATTTTTAAAAACAAATTTCAAAAACAAAAGAACATACAAATATTTGTACAGAAGTATATATATATATATATATATATAGGGCACCAATCCAGTAGGTATTTTTTTTTTTTTAACCTATGCATAGGTATCAATTGGGCCAATGAAAAAATTTTTTGCAAATTTTTTTATATTAAAAAGTAAGAGAGAGAAAAAATATTAATGATGCACGTCTTTTCATGCATCTCATTCTAGCCGTTAGATCATTGTTAGATGATGATCCAACGGCTAGAAAAAAATACCTACACATAGGTAAAAAAAAAAAAACCTACCGGATTGGCAACCATATATATATATATATACATATATATATACACAAATATAAGTCTATATGACTTTCTCTTTCATTATTTGTACTTATTGTTTTTGGAAACAAGTAGTGAAATAAAGTTTGTCAAGCAACTTTTACTTCTATTTTCGATTTATTTAAATAAAAAACTGGAAGTGAATCCAATTAAGTCCTTAATGTTTTGAAAATTTTAATTACAGACTATAGTTATCTTTTTACACAAAATTTTCCACTTTATGATTACAAAAGAAGTGATTTGATGGTATGTTTACTAAACAGCAATGAGAATGATATATAGGGTAATGATTCATATTTACTTGTTTACTAAAATATGGGAAATAAGGAAATGTATGGGGCCCACACAAATTTGGGGAAAAAGAATGAGAATGCTTCCCCCACCAATACCATAAGGAATGTGATTACTCGTAAACACTTATTTCTTCTTTTTTAATTATTAAAATTGTAAAATACAATTTTATCCTAGAAAATCTATCTACTTTAAAATGTAAATATATTTAAAAAGACAGTTTACTTTTCCTAGGTTAATTAAACAAATAAATAGTATTCTAATGAATATGATTCCCTTTCCTATTAGTTTTAAGTAAGCAACATAATACAAATAATGATTCTTATACCTTTCTATTTTATTCCAATTCATTTTCTCTTTTTATTTATTCCGATTACGATTATGGCGAAGTAAACATGTCATGATACTAATAAAATTCAAAAGGTTTTACGACAAAAAAGAAAAAGAAAAGTAATTCTAATACTTTTGGATAGAAAATTTTCAATAAAAAAAAACATGCATCAATAAGCTAAGAATCATAACTATTGTTTTAAAATTTTAATACTAATACATGCGTCAAGTCTGTTATCATTATTTTATTGATAAATTAAATTTAATCGTAATAACACTTACCAAATAGAATAATGATAGCTCATATGTTATATAAATTGGTATTGTGCACAAATTTTGCAGCTGCTCAAAGTAATGTCTAACTCATTCGAAGCTGGTCAAATCGATGAGCAGCAGCCTCGTCGAACATGTGAGATGCACCACAACTCGGGAACCATCAGCACATAAGCTGGTCTCTATAACATATATCCGAGATACTCGTAAATAGTTTTAGTAAATAAATTCAAATCTTCATAAATCTCGATATCTTCCTGATTTTATATAATTAATGAATAGATTGAATTCAAATTCATATTTACCTTGCCTATAAAAAGGAAATTCAATCTCCCTTTATCTATAAATATAAGACTAATAGACTGAGAGAGGGATTGGACTCTCTTTGTATCCATGATACTCGGAAATAATGACTACAATAAACGTAGATTTTTGATCGAAAAGCTAAACTATTTTAAAATTTATGTCATTTATTATTTTTCATTGTCATTTCGAATTTTGTTGTTGCACCAATTTTTAGCATCAACAATTGGTACCAAAAATTAGGATAACGGTTGGAACATCAATATTAGGCTCTCACTCGTCTATAATGTGTCTAAAGCAGCTGATCCCTCATAGATTAATTAACATAATGTTGTTAGCCTTTGGATGTGGGAATCATAATTTAATAGCTTTTGTCTCATTAAATATAAAAACGTATTAACCATATGCAAAGTACCATATAAATTTCTTTTCAAAAAAAAAAAAAAAAGGGTACCATATAAATTCAAAAGCACATTTTTCATTCGGAGTCAATTAGGCAATTTTTCGTGTTAGCAAAGCGAAAAAAAGAAAAGGACATATTCCTGGATCCACGTCGTTGTCTGTGCTCCAGTCCTTAATTAGATAAATACATTGAAAGATACACGTGTGCTTATATAGGCACAATTATTCGATCGGTATGACGTTGCTAATTCAGTGGTTGTATATGTCCACATCATAGTCCAGCAAAAGGTACAAAAAGGTTAGGGAAAAATGAAAGTCAATGTCATTAGGTGTAACTAACTGAATTATTTTATACAAACTTTGTATGTTCTTGAAAAGTTGATACCATGAGATTTGATATTAATTAGAAAGATTTATGACAAAGATGTCGTGCCTGCAGTTTCTGCTAAATTATTCCTAAACCGGGTCAAGATTCAGCTAATTGTGCCACATTCCTCTGGACTTAATAATTAACACACAGAAATTAAAAATCGAGGAGTTGGTGTGTGAGCACAAGTAAATGGAAAAAAGAGATATTTATGAATTTGTACAAAGAAATTATGTCCAAGCTATTAAATTAGTATGCTTGTCTCCCTGATACGTATTATAAATTAATTAGCTCATATTAAATGTTAAAAAGTCAATGAAAAAGCGAGCTCTGTGAAAGTCCATCGAGGATTCATACGTAAAGCACCGGCTTTACCAGTTTCTCCGTCTATACTTTACCTTTTTCTTTTTTTGGAGTATTAAATATGCCATGGTAATCATGAGCGGATATAAATATGCCATGGTAATCATGAGCGGATATATATCCACATGCATGCTCTTTAAATGTAAATCATCGAGCTTTTTTTTTCTTTTTCTTTTTTCTAGTTTCTTTTTTGAGGAGTAACATCCATTAAAGCACTGTATCCGTATGTAATAATGTTTTTTATTCCCAAAAAAAAAAAAACTGTGAGAAGGTAGAGAATGCCAAATATCTTGACATTTGTTTAGAGATTTTGTAACTTGAATGATACTAATTTTTAAGATATCAGTTATTGAATAAAACAATATTAAATGATCAATTTGACAACCACCTCTTGCCTAAAGAAAATGAATATATACCCACACGCTTGAGTGTTGTGTGTATGTTCATTATTAAGGTTTTTTTGTTTTTATTTTATATATATTTTTTATTTTAAGGAAAGTAGCATCCATTGTTAAAGCTCTATAAAAACTTCATGTTTTTATTAAAAATGAAAAAAGAGGTGATAGAGTCAAAACGAGGTGACTTCATATATATATATATAAAAGTTGCTAATCTAATATTTTTTTTTTACCTACATATAAATATTTTTTTTAGCCGTTGAATCGTCGCTATCGTTGGATCATTATATAACAGTGATCTAACAGCTATAATGATGTATATGAAAAGACGTGTATTATTAATATTATTTCTCTCTCTTATTTTTTCTTATAAAAATAAAATGATATCTATATATAGATTTAATATTATTTCTCTCTCTTATTTTTTCTTATAAAAATAAAATGATATCTATATATAGATTAAAAAAAATAAGACACTGAATTGGGTGCCCATATGTGTATATATATATATTAAATATTAATCAATTAGTGATTAAATGATGTCATATCATCTAAGTTAATTTTTTTCTAAATATTTATAAACTTGAGTAGCATTGCGTTTTTCCTTCTTTTTTTTTTTTTAATTTTTAAACGTGTGCTAAAGAAAATGACGATGAGACCAATTTGCTTATTATCTATATCTCAGCTCTTTGCCTCTTTTATAATAAATTATTGAGGAAAAACTACATGACGCATATAATAAAAATATTGTTGATCAAAATTCACAACTCAAAAACTTATCACGAGGGCTCCTCGAGTTTTAAGAGAAGCTATTGCAGGAGAGAACAAACAAGGGGAGGGCCATCTTAAATTGACTGCAAATATATCTATAATATATTCATTGATGAAAATAATAAAGAGGAATATGATTAAATCATTAATTAATTGTTGCTACTTTACAAATTCGTAGTTGAATATCCTATTGAATGACACTTGAAATAAAGTTTTATGGGCTTAGAGAGGGATGAGAGGGAGTCAAACCGCGTGTTTGGAATGGGAAAAGAAAAAGGGGCATCAAGTTCATATGTATCGGTATTGGTGGTGGGTTAGAGAGGGATGAGAGGAAGGAGGTGCGCTAGTTGGAAGCTTCGTACTGGTTTGGTTTGGTGCGTTACATATGGATTGCTGTCAGATTGTGCCTGCTGCAGTCTCCATGGGGCGCGACAAGATCTAGAGAAGAAGACTAGACATTTCCACACGGGTGTTAATTTATTTGTCTGCGGGTGCTGGTCTTGTTTGGTCCATTCGTACTAAGTCCTTTTAATTTCTTTTCTTTACTTCTGAGTTCTGAATCTTCATCTCCCTATATGTTATGTCTCGATTATATTGCTATATACATCCATCTCTCCCCTTCTTTCTGAGACGCTTCCCCTGCTGCTAGCGACTTAATTGGACCTAGCTAGCTTAGTTTTATTTATCCATCTAATATTATATCTAGTTTTAGATATATAGATACAAAGCACACATATAAATAGATTCACCGTACGTGCCTACTGTCTCGATCTCCATTCCATCTACATCTCCATCTTCATCTCCATCTTGATCTAATTTCTCATATACTATTCCTAGTACTGCTTAATTTGTGCCATTAATATAAGATATCATATGGGGCTGGGGTTCCTCAAGTTCAAGTATTGTCTCGGATGTACATCAATATCCTTGACCAGAACGAAACGCAAGCAATTACAAAGTCACGATGATGATGAAGTTGATGATGGTCATGTCCGTACAGCGGGAGCAGCCAAAGCCATTAGTACTAGTACTAGTAGCACTAAATATATTACTCGGGATGTAATTGCAAGCGGAATTAATTCTAGTAGTTGTTCCAAGGATGAGGACGTTATGATTAGGAAATTCAGTTGGGATGAAATAGAGAGGTTGACGATGAATATGTGTAGGTCTCGAGTGATTGGATCCGGAGGATTCAGCAATGTCTACTTGGTTGATCTCGGCCACCAACTGGGCCAGGCCGCTGTAAAGATCATCAACGGCACTCGTCTTTTCAAACAGGAATTGGACATCTTACGCCACCTTCACCATCACAACATCGTCAACCTAATAGGATACTGTGACGATCGAGGTAGGTGTACTGTGTGTATGTGTATGTGTATGTGTATGTGTGTGTCTCTAAAGTCGTCGTCCACATACTACTGACAGATCGATTATGTATATGTAACAGATGATGTAGGCGCCCTTGTATTGGAGTACGTCTCCAACGGCAGCCTCCAAGAGAAGCTGCACGGCGAAGGACAGATAGTAATTCCGTGGAGAAAGCGGATGGCGATTGCGGTTCAGCTGGCAGAGGCCTTGGAATACCTACACGACAAATGCGGCAGCACCACCTTGCCAATCGTTCACGGGGACATCAAAGCCTCCAATCTTCTTCTGGACCAAAATCTCAATCTCAAGCTCTGCGATTTCGGCTCTGCCAAGATGGGCTTTTCTTCCACAGTAGCCGACAATCGACGACCGATGGTGTTGATGGGCTCCCCTGGTTACACCGACCCTCACTACCTCAAAACCGGAATACCCTCCAAGAAGAACGACGTCTACAGTTTTGGAGTCCTCCTTCTGGAGCTCGTCACCGGAATGGAGGCCTACTCCTCTGAGAGGCCGGCCCCAACCCAGCTGTTGACCTCCCTCGTGGGGCTGGTGGGCCCCACTGCTGATCATACTAGTCCAATATTGTTGGACCCTGACCCTCGCCTAGGCGGAGACTTTGACCCGGAGGAAGCCAGGGCCATGATTTCCTTATCGGCTCAGTGCCTCCGTCACCCGCCCACTCTCAGGCCATCTTCCACTCAGATATTGGAAACAATAAACAATCATATCTCTTCCATCTCTGTCTCTGATTTCGTCGTCTTTTCTCACGGGCGCCACCCCATTCCCAATGTAAAAAAAAAAACAATTAACCCACTCAGTACCCCACGACTCTAGTTAGTAACACTACTAGTCACACCTACACTAGTAGACAAATATTGTGTATATATATTAAAAAAAAAAAAGTGAAGTGATATATATATATATATATATATACAGTCCTCCATATATATATATATATATTTCATTTTTCCCAAACACCGAAACTCAATTATACTTGTATACACCGTGTTGAATATAGTAACTCCCAACTTCCCCTATTTCCCAAATACACCACCTATGGTGTCTCGTTTGCTATGCTGCATTGGATAGAATTATTGTACCGGATTAGATTGGTATTAATTGGATTATGATAAGTTTAATATTATTCAATATTTGGTATATGATATTGGATTCAATTAAAAATTACTTTTCATAAAGTGAGACTCATTAGTACTCGAATGTATGATAAATGTGTTTTCATTTAATTTTAATCTACAAAAGTTAAAAAGTTAAAAAGTTAAAAAATAGCATTAGAGTGTGCAATTATTTAATAATTAAGTGTGGGATTATTTATAAAGGACACTTTTATATGAGATTAGTTATTCTACCTAAATCGGACTAACTTTGGGATAATGAACTACTTATCTCAATCAAATTGACATCAAATATGGGATTAGGACTTTTTCTTTAGTCCTTGTAACAAACAGGGGCTTTTTACTCCAATCATTTCTCATCACTATAGGTGATAAGACATCAGTAATCCACTAAGATGACCATTGCTAATTCACCAAAGTAACCATTATAGTACTACGATACCTACCAAGATCTTGATATCTTGAATAGATACTTAGAGTGACATAAATTTAGTATATATTTATAATTCAAATATTAAAAGTAATTAGATTAAATACCCTAATTAGTAGTTGATTAAAACCAGAAGCAACACCATTGAAAAATTGTAATACAAGCCCAACAACTAGAATGGATACCTCTAACCACTTTATTTTGATTTCTGTTGAAGATTTATGTGCCAAAAGTAACCACTTTGAATATAATGTTATCCACTCATGTTGGTAAAAAAAATGTTGACTTAAAAAGATAATGAAAAGAAATAATCACACAAATAAAAATAAAATTAAATTAAGAGCAAAAAAGCCAAAAAGGGGCTAGAAACACACGCGAAATAATAAAAAACTATTGAAAAAGTAACTATTTTAAGTAAATAGTTGATGCAGCAGAATGGACGGTGTTATACCAAATCCATAGAAAGGAGAGAAACGAGGATCTCAACCTCAAATGTATTGACCAAAAAATCAGAGGTCTATAATGTTACAATCTGAAAAAACTACCCCTCTCTTCTCTTTCTCTTGATACATAAATAAAAGAACTTAGCTCAATATTATCCCCAAAATGCAGCGTACAAGAGCCTAGTAACCAAAGAAAATAAAAGTCCTAAAATATAAACGACAAAAGGAGAATAAACATAAATGACAACAACTAATAATAAACGACCCTAAAATGCTCATGCATCAGTTCACCCATTCTTTTGATAAAATTCGCCCTCGAATTTGCTTTGGAAATGAAGCAACTCTCGATTAAACCAGCAAGTGTAATTTTGATTGTCACATCTTAGATGCTATCTTACACCAAGATTGATCAGAAACAAAATAAGAATCGCAACAGAGAGAAGAAACAGAGCAAGAAATGACAACACCAGAACTAAAATGATAGAGTAATCAAGATAAACGACATCAACGATTATAGTGGTTCAGCTCCAAATTCTGGAGCCTACATCCACTCTCAGACCAGCCAACAAATCCACTATGAATAAGAATCAATTACACACTCCATACAGTATCTCTTAACCTCATGTTACAAAGCTTAGAATAAAATATCACTCGGAAAACCTCACTGCCCTTAAGCCCCTGACACCCAGTTCACTCTTATTTTCTAGTCATAAACCATGTCTTCAAGGGAGAATTTATATCCAAGAACAATTCAGGCCCACTCGTATATTCCTCTTAACAGCTTCATAACTGGATTACTGATACAGAGGAAAAATTAGTTATAACCAACTAACTGTTGATGATGTGGCATAACAGATTTAGAAGCACAGTTCTTCACGAATCTCCACCTTGATTCTAAATCCACATTAGATTTATCTCAGCTGGTCCGAAAAAAAAATTCATCTCATCAGATCATTTGAAGTAAGTTCAGGCAATGCCTAAACTTGTTCAAAGTTATCACTTCAGTAGCCATATCCCCTGGATTGTCTTCAGTAGCTACTTTTTCTAACTTGACAGCATCGGAACTGACCACTTCTCTAATGAAATGAAATCTAACATCCACATGCTTTGTCTTATCATGGAAGACCAGATTTTTGCACAAATGAATTGCACTTTGACTATCCGAGAAGAGTACCACATTACCATCTATAACTCCAAGCTCTTTGACTAAACCTTGCAACCAAATTGCTTCTTTTACTGCCTCTGTAGCAGTAATATATTCCGCTTCAGTGGTGAATAATGCAACAATATATTGTAAATGTGACTTCCAGCTGACAGGACCACCATTTACTATGAAGACATGGCCAGTAGTAGACCTTCTTTTATCATGATCCCTATCAAAATTAGAATCCACAAAACCAGTATTTCCAACTTTGCTTACATCTGTACCAAAATTCAAACCAACATCAAGTGACCCTTTAACATACCTAAGTAGCCATTTTGCTCCATTCCAATAATATCTTCCTGAATTTCCCATGTACCTACTCAATACACTTACAACTTGAGCTATATTTGGTCTAGAGTGGGACATTGATCTGCAGAGAATTTAAAGTGGCCAGCTAAAGGTAAAGACACAATCTTTGCTTTCTCCATGGCAAACCTCTGTAACACTTTCTCAAGATAGGTCTTCTGAGATAATAACAATTTCTTGGTCTTCCTATCCCTGATTATCTCCATACCAAGTATTTTCTTAGCTGAACCAAGGTCTTTCATGTCAAATTTAGACTTAAGAGTTTCCTTCAGCTTTGAAATCTCTTGTTTACTTTCACATGCTAACAACATATCATCTACATAAATCAGTAGGAATATTTTAATACCTCCACCTAAATCCTTAAAGTAGAAACAGCCATCATAACTACTTCTCAAGAATCCAATCTTCTGTATAAAGGTGTCAAACCTTTTATACCATTGCCTTGGAGATTGTTTAAGTCTATACAAGGACTTTTTAAGCAAACAAACTAGATGCTCTTTTCCTGGAGCTTTAAAGTCTTCTGGTTGAGCCATAAATTTTTTTTCTTCTAGATCACCATGTAAGAAGGCGGTTTGAACATCCAGCTGTTCAAGCTTCTAATCGTACTGAGCTACTAAAGACATCAATACTCAAATTGAAGTATGTTTCATAATAGGTGAAAATACTTCTGTATAGTCCACTCCTTCTCTCTGAGTAAACCCTCTAGTCACGAGTCTAGCCTTGTATCTAATAGCTTTTTTTTCAGTTATACCTTCTTTCTTTTTAAAGATCCACTTACAAAATACTACTTTCTGATTTGGCTTTCTTTCAACTAACTCCCAGGTTTTATTCTTTTGTAATGATTCATATTCTTCTGTCATGGCTGTAATCCATTTACTAGATTCTCTGCTGTTAATAGCTTCTATGTAAGAAAGAGGTTCATTTCTATCATATTCCATTGCAGTCACCAAAGCATATGCTATTAAATCAGCAAATCCGAACCTTTCTGGTGGTTTCACTGACCTCCTTTCTCTATCTCTAATTAGTTGATAGCTTGGGCTAGGCTTATCTATTATTTCTTCAGTTCTGCTAGTTGATGTTTCATCATGAATCTCATCACTCGTGATTTCCTGAGTATTGTCATCTGAAGGAGTGATATTTGTGGTTTGTTGCTCCACCTCAAACTCAAAATAATCCTTGTTAGCACTTGTCAAACTTGAATCAGCACCCGAAATACCTGCAGTATTAGTTATACTAAATAACATTTTTTTTTCATTAAATTTAACATTTCTGCTAACAATGATCTTAATACCTGGAGCATCTCTAATCCATAGTCTATATTCTTTAACACCTTCAAGATAATCCATAAAAGTACACTTAACGGCCCTTGGCTCTAATTTTCCCTCACTCTAGTGTGCATATGCGGTGCACCCAAACACTCTTAGATAGTTGTAGTTAGGTGCTCTTCTTGTCCACATCTCTTCAGGTATTTTAAAATCAATAGCACTTGAGGGAATTCTATTTACTAAATGACAGGCTGTTGTAATGGCTTCTCCCCAAAAATATTTGGACAATTTTGTTCCATACAATATGCATCTCACCTTATCTAGTAAAGTTCTATTCATCCTCTCTGCTAAACCATTTTGCTGAGGGGTTTTTCTTACTGTTTTATGTCTAAGTATTCCATTTTCATCACAAAAAACATCAAATTCATCATTACAATATTCAAGTCCATTGTCAATTCTTAAAACTTGGATTTTTTTATCTGTTTGATTTTCAACTAGAGCTTTCCAAGACTTAAATTTATTTAAAGCCTCATCTTTTGTTTTCAATAGATACAACCAAACCTTCCTAGAGTAATCATCTATGATAGAAATAAAATATCGATTACCTCCATGTGATAGAACTCTAGATGGCCCCCAAAGATCTGTATGGATATATTCTAGAACACCTTTAGTCCTATGCACTGCTGATATGAAAGCCAACCTGTGTTGCTTGCCAATTATATAGGATTCACAAAAATCCAGTTTGTTGATCTTATCTCCATATAGCAGCCCTTGTTTATGCAATTCCTACAACCCTCTATCACTTAGATATCCTAACCTTTGGTGCCAAAGTCTGGTTTTTCCAGAGTCTTGATCAGTTGTTGAATTTGCTGAGCCAATTACAGTGTTTCCTTGGAGAATATAGAGTCCATTCTGCTTAGTTTCTTTCATCACGACCATTGCTCCTTTAGCAACCTTGATTTGACCATTTTCAGACTTGAATGTATAACCAGATTCATCAAGTGTTCCCAGAGAAATCAGATTTCTTTTCAGATTAGGTACATGCCTAACTTTTTTCAGAATTCTTGTCATGCTGTCAAACATTTTGATACATATAGTACCTATTCCAGTAACGTTACATGCCATATTGTTTCCCATAAGTACCTTACCACTAGAAACACTTTGATAAGATGTGAACCAATCCTTTCTTAGAAACATGTGATAAGTGCATTCAGAATCTAACACCCATTTATCTGAAACTTTGTTTATTATGATTGCAAGGACTTCAGCACTATCATATCCCTCATCTACAACTGCAATATTACCTTTTTGCTGTTCAGATTCTTTCCCAGTTCTATCTGGACATAGCCTCCTGATATGACCATTTTTATTACAATGATAACATCTCACATTGCTATAGTCCTTCTTACCATTCTTAAATCTTGATCTAGACTGAGATTTCCTCTTGTCACCGTTCTCTTTTTTCTAAGGCCTACCTCTTACATTCAAGTTCTCTCTATTGATATTCTTGTCAGTGGTTTTCATATCCAACATCTTCGAATTCAGAGCACTTTGAATATCATCTACAGAGATTGTTGTGTTACCGTACTTCAATGTTTCTTTGAAGTGTTTCAGTGACTTTGGTAATGAATTTAACAAGATTACAACTTTATCTTCCTCCTCCATCTTAATGTCTAAATTTTCAAGATCCAGGATTAGTTTATTAAAATCATCCAAACTATCTTCAATAGACTTCGATTCATTCATCTTAAAACTATAAAAGCTTTCTTTCAGATAGATTCTGTTAGGAAGAGACTTAGTTTTGTAAATTTCTTCAAGTTTATTCCATATACCAGCAACAATTTTTTCATGTGATACTTTTTTGAGAACTTGATTAGACAAACTCAGAATAATTGCACTATAGGCTTTAGGAGATACCTCTTTGATCTTCTTTTTTATTTCAATCAATTTTTCTTTATCTGTCACAACTAAATCCCTTTCACTGAGGAGTGCCCTCTTGAGACCTTGTTGAACCAGTACCGCTTCCATCTTCATCTTTCATAAGCCAAAATCATTTTTTAGGTGAACTTCTCGATATCGAACTTTGTTATTGCCATATCCATTCAAGTTCTCTAATCCCAAGATCGTAACCACAAAACCTGGCTCTGATACCAATTGTTGTGGATCAGCACCAATCTTACACCAAGATTAATCAGAAACAGAACAAGAATCGCAGCGGAGAAAAGAAATAGAGCAAGAAACGACAACACCAGAACTAAAATGATAGAGTAATCAAGATAAACGACATCAATGATTATAGTGGTTCAGCTCCAAATTCTGGAGCTTACATCCACTCTCAGACCAGCCAACAAATCCAATATGAGCAAGAATCAATTACACACTCCATACAGTATCTTTTAACCTCACGTTACAAAGCTTAGAAGAAAATATCACTCTGAAAACCTCACTGGCCTTATGTCCCTTACACCCAATTCACTCTTATTTTCTAGTCGTAAACCATGTCTTCAAGGGAGTATTTATATCCAAGAACAATTCAAGCTCACTCGTAAATTCTTCTTAATAGCTTCATAACTGGATTACTGATACAGAGGAAAAATTAGTTATAACCAACTAACTGCTGCTGATGTGGCATAACAGATTTAGAAGCACAAATCTTCACAGTCCTTATTTGAGAAATTTAAACCAGCAACTCAATAAAATGAGAGATCTCAATATATTGCATGTTAAAAAGGTGCTAAAATCTGTAAGCAAGTCTGCTACATAGGTAACAGAGTCCAATAAGAACATTGGTAGAAGGCTTTCTCTCTAAAGTTTTGATAAACCTAAAATGAATATTTCTTTAGTTTAACAAAGATTTTGTAGAAAATTCTTCTTGCCATCAAAGTTTCTTTTGCTAGTATAAGTGGAATATCAAAACCAGCTAACTCTTCTCTTCCATTAAAAAATTAGTTCAGGTGCCAAATAAATGACTAAATTCCTTTCTGGGTTCTTCTCATCATATACTTCCAGAACCTCCATATTAAGGTGTCTAGTTTCAGCGTTCATAACTTTTGAAAATTCTAAAGCATTATACACCCTCAACTTAATAGATTCAAAATTCAAAGTTGTAACTAGTTCTTTTGAAGAGAGATTATTACCTCCAAGTGACTTTTCTAACAACTTCTCATTTACTAAAATAAATGAATCTTTCATCCAATTATCACAACCAAATATGAGTAACACTATTGTCGCAAAGAAATTCCTTAAAACTTTCCATTAAGGCAGCAATTCCTATTTGAATCAAAAAATTAGTTGGCTCAATACAAAACTCATTAGAATTTTCCTCACCATATTCAGAACTCATAATTGCCAACTCCTTATTAATGTCAGATTAACATAAAGGTTGTGTCAAAGCTCAGGGAAACAGATTAATTTCACCTAAATCAATAGCTACCCCTATTAGTTCTATGATAACCTTTTCAATGTCCCAAACAACTCCTAATCCCATAGTAGATTGTAAAGACATTATAGGGTCAATAGGTTTCATACCAATAACTTAGACTTTTGGTGTATCTTTGTCGTCCTCGTATCCAACTATTTCGCCTAACTCTCTGCCACAATCATGAGTCTGAAGTGCTCCGTCATGAAACTTAACCCCTACAATTTCTCTTTTACTTTGTTTAGTTATTGTTTTTGTATCAAGAGAATATTTCAAAACATAAATGTTCGTACAATCACAGGTAGAGAAGTGAGAGTGATTATGATGTAGATTTCCTTGGTGATTATCTCTATATTTAGATATTAATGCCAAGTTCATCTTTATTTTGTTCCAAGTCTTAATTTTCCTTTAACAAACAACCCTCTCTCATTTTGTAGCTTTTCTCACCAATAGTTCACATATCCCTTAAATCTCCTTGCTACTAGAAAGGCTTATTTGGATGGCTCTACATCGACATAATAAAAGAATTCTTCTTTTTTAGATCAATTGGTACCAGCTGTGCTTGTAAGTCATTCTTAAGGTAGAAGTCTTGGGTTCAAGGAGAGTTGGGGATGCGGCTTGAGGCAGGATTATGCCAAATCTGATAATCCTGCTAACCCTATGGAGGACAATACAAGCTTTGCATAACACTTCCAGCTGGTGGAAAGGGGATAAGTAATTAGACTGAGGAGGCTGGTAGACCACTGGTTGGGCTGAGCCCGAGTATTACACTGAGCCTTGGCTCGAGCTTCTCTCGGAGTGTATTTGGCAGTCATGCAATCCGAATAATCGAATCTTGCAACGGCCACCCGATAGAGATCTTGATCATGATCCGAATAATTACGTGGTAGATCTTTCTCAAAGCTCGTCCAATATCTTTGATTTGTCCAAGGGACCTTTACTTTGAGTTTACCGACGACGAAGCAGCTCCAATCGCTACCAGTAGCCATCAACACCCAAGAGAAGAACCTTGGCTACTGATACCACTTGATGCAGCAAAATAGAAGGTGTTAAGCCAAATTTATGGCAAGGAGAGAAATGGGAATCTCAACTCCAAATGTAATCACTAAAAACCAGAGGTCTGTAATATTATAATCTGAAAAAGCTGTACTTCTCTCTTCTTTCTTTCAATACATAAACAAAAGAACCTAGCTCAATATTATCCCCCAAAATGCATCGTACATAGGCCTGTTGACCAAAGAAAATAAAAATCTTAAAATATAAACGATAAAATGAGAATAAAAATAAATGACAATAACTAACAATAAACGACTCTAAAAAGCTCATGCGTTAGTAGCAAAATAACTAGTACATAAATATATATACTAAGTATAAAAGATAATGTACCTAATATAAAAGCTAATGTACCTAATATAAAAGCTAATATACTCAATAATAAACTAAGACTAGTATAAAAGTAAATATTCAAATTGTAAAAATACATATACTCAGCTATTAAGCAATAAAAAGAGAATGACGTGCATTCATTACAACAAAATTTTAGAAAAAAGATACAACCTAATTTCTTCCCAAAAAACAACATATTTTATTAACTCATATAGTGGGTCATTTTGCTAAAATGACATAAGTGGACATTTATTTTAAGCACCGAAAGTCCAAATTTGGCTCTTTTGCTAAAAGGCATTCCTTATAAAATTTGAAAATGGAAGATGTAATTGGTAATTAATGGGGTTATTATTGGAAAAACCCTGAGTTTTTTAATTTTAGTAAAAAACTCGAGTTTTCAATTATATAAAAAAAAAACTTAGGTCTGTTTAATTCTAGCCCAAAAAAAAAAAAAATCATGAGTTTTTAGTTACATTAAATAAAAGCTTTAGATTATAAAATCGAATCAAGTTAGCTTGCGAAATAAGTCAAATGACCCATTTTCCTAAGTGTATATTGTTATGCGCAATTATACGAGGCTATTTATATATACAAACAAATCAATTGGACGAAAATTATTATTATATATTGAAAATGTTAACTTTTTTAGTTAAAATAAATTTAAAAAATTAATTCATAAGTATAAAACACTTAAAAAGTAAAGTCGTTTCTTAATCACGTTATATATTCCTTGATTAAATATATATTTTGAGTTCAATTTGATTAGATTTCAAAATTTCAAAATTTTATTTGATATAATTAGAAATTCAAAGTTTTTATTACTATATAATTAGAAAAAATTCAAGATTTTATTCGATGTAACGTACAAATTAAGGTTTTTTTTTTTTGCTAAAATAAAAAGACCCAATTTTTGTTTTTCTGTTTTTTGTTTTGGTTTTTTTTTTTTTTAATGATAAACCGTAATTATTGGTTGGGCTGGGCTAAGTTGTCAGGCATCTAGTGCAGCTGCTGCTTGAAGATTGAAGCGAGGAATTAAGGATGTATAGTTGGGTGTGTTCGAGTTCAACAGCGATAGCAGTGCTTGGAAGAAGCGGTAATTGGAAAAACCGGCGAATCAGATGGCGGCCACCGCCACCGCCACTACTAGTTTATCTTTCTTCGAATCCATTGCCATTCATCAATTTCAATTCCAATTCCAATTCCAAAAGTGGAAGAAGCCGCTCACGTAATGGTCATGGTAATGGTGGTAATGGTAATCGTGTTGTCTGCAATTATCAACAACTACTGGCTGACGTCGCTCCTACCACTTCCACTCTCTACGGTCTATTGCTTCTCTCTGGTGGTCTCTATGCATGTAAGTGAGCACTTCCATTCCACAATTTTTTTTTATTTTTTATTTTTTAATTATAAACCCCAAAAGAAAGAAAAGATTTAAAAAAAAAAAAAACCAACAATAATGCATCTAATTTCCTTTTGCCTTGCAGTTACCAAATCTGGAAGCAAAGGATCACTTTTCGGAGGGCTTACAGGTGCTGCTCTCATGGCATCTGTAAGTTTTGCCTCTCATTTTTTCTAGCTATTATTATATTTATATTATTACTGTTATTAGGGAGTTATTCTTTTGAGGGTTTAAGGTTAGATCTCCTTATTCTGAGTTCCTCACTTTCATTTGTGTCATTTTTTCCAACTGAATTTCTATTTTATCTTCTCTTCACAATGCTCTCAAAGCCATAGCTTGTTAAAGGTTCTATATTATTACATGTCATTGGCATTAAAGCGAAAACTTCAGGCATTGTTAATTTGACAAGCATTGTTATTCATGACATTCTGCTTCTGTTCTGTTGCTCTACTTATATTACAAGAAGACAAAGCACCACACTCTCCTTATTCCTTTACATTTTAGACGATAAGCAACAAAGGAAAAGCGTTTTGTCCTGGCGAGGTGTAAGCCGTAAGCCTTAGTGTTTCCATAAAAAACAAATTTTAAACATCTAAAGTACCAAGTATAGATAATCATAATTCTACAGGGTCTAAAACAGATTGCAATTCCAAGTTCTAAAACAACCCAAAATGTCTCATAATCTGAAAAGCAAAAGCTTTATTCAAAATGGGTTTGGGGTATTTGTTTTTAGTCACCTCTTGGGCTTTAGGTGTGGTAGGTCTGCTCTTATAAGCTTAAAAGTACATTTTAATTGTTCTTATTTATTAAGACCAAAACATAAAAACGGCCGAGATTTGGAGAGAGTTAGAATAATAATAATAATAAAAAAAAAAAGATAAGAAGAAAGAAGAGGCATTAGTACTGAGCAATGCCTACACCTCCCAACAAAACCTTAAGGCCTTTTTTGCCCACCTCCATTAAGGCTCACCTTAAGGATGCCTTTTGCAACACTGATCAGCTTGTTCAGTTTGTGATCGTTATCAGCATTGGCTGGCTTATCCTTTCCAACACTATGTAATAAATTAAAATACTGCTAGAGACCCTTCAGTTCTTCACTTGCCTATGTCACATCAACTTAATTTTTATTAGCTTGTCTATGTCGGAATAAAATATAAATTTTGTTTTTGTTTTTGAAAGAGAAAACAAAAAAGCTGGATTTGCATTGGCCAAGTATTAGTTTTGTTGTTTTTCTTCACTTAAACGTGCATATCAAGTTTATTTCTTGTTTGTTTTAATGCATAAGCAGAAAATGCCTATCTCAGTCATCTAGAAGAGCCTGGCCAAATTAGTTGAACTAACTCACATTTATAAAAATTCCTTGTAGGTTTACTTTCTTATGCAAGCACCCGAGACTAGGCCAGTTGGCGATGCTTTGGGGTTTGGATCTTCATTCCTCTTCTCTTCTGTATTTGGTACGACTTCATTTAGATCAACTAAACAACTTTTCACCACTTTCATGCATTGAACCAAAATCAGTGACAGATATTTATAGGATGCACAATGTATGAATCATGAGTATCCTTATCCCTTATCCTTACGATGGTTTCAGGTATACGATTGGTAGCTACTCGAAAATTTACTCCTGCAGGCCCTCTTTTAGGCGTTTCCGTCTGTGCACTGGTTGTGTTTATTGCAGCATATCTGCAAGATAGCTAGTCTTTGACTCTTGGGCTTAATTTCTCTAAAGATGGTAAAGCAGGGATCAGCAATCAGCTATCTGGTTTTCCCATTAATAAATTGTAAGCAAAATTGCATACTTTCTCCTTTATATTTCCTTTGCATTTTAATGTTCCAACTTTAGTACGAATATTTAAGAAACAATTTATTCATTATATGGTTCTTTGCTTGATATTTTGTTTCTGTTTCTTGGTGTGGGAGACTGGTACTTGGGTTCATTACTTTTCACCTCTCTTTGGGGAATGCATGATATATGTTATATCTTTGACACTTTTAGAAACCCAGAACTTATCCACATGGAAGAACTCTTGTTTTGGTTATAGTTGGCTAGTCATTGCTGGCAATATGTATTTAAATGATTGAAATAAAAGCATCTTTTGAGGGAAAATAGAAAAGAAGAACAGAATTATGCTACATGTACTAGTTCTGTAACTAACATCCCAATTCCCATAGTGTTATAATACAGTATTGTTGAAAAAATTAGCTTAGTCTATCTCTAATGGCTCGTTTCCTTTCTCTAGTTTTTCTCAGAGGAAAATATTTCAAAGATAATTACTATATTAGAAGGCAGGGTGTGGCTTCTTCTATTTGGGTGGGAAGTAGGAAACAAATGTCTTCTATTTTTTCAGAAGCTCGATAGATAATTGGGAGAAATTCGAAATTACTTTTTGGAAGGATAATTGGTTAGGTTCTCCTTTGGTGGATAGAATTGGAGTGCTTCGAAATTCTCTTAATTCTAAAGTCACTGATTATCTTTCAGAGGGTTCTTGGAGAATTCCTAGAGCTTTCATGGGGGCTTTTCCTCAATGCTGGGAGCATATCAACAAAGCAGTTATGGTTATTGCATATGTAGAAAGGGATGAGCTTGTCTGAAAATTATCTAATTCTAGAGTGAAGTTGGTCTATGAAAACTTGAGACCTTGGCTACCTAAAGTTATGTCGGGATCTCAAATATGGAAGCCTTATATTCCTCCTAGTTGTTCTTCTTTTATATGGAAGCTTATGCATGGGAAAATTCTTATTGAAGGTTCTTTACAAACTAGATGTTATCATTGATATTCATCTTGCTTGGACACTTTTGTGGCATTCCATTTGTCTTGAGAGTGATTATACTCTTGTTATTGATATGCTTTCCAGTAACTCTTGTAAAGTTCCTCGGCGGGTTAGGGCTTCCTGGATGAAATCTTTAAGATTGAATTATGGGTATGAATTTTCCCTTTTTTTTTTTTTCTTCTTCTTCTTCTTCTTCTTCTTCTTCTTCTTCATGTATACTGATAAGCTAATATTTGCGCCAATAAGTTAGCTAATTATGGGTTTATGTACAGATATAGGAGGTGGTGGTATTCTTCTTCTAAATTTATTTTTCCTTTTGTTAATAGGGATGGGTTGGGTCTTCCCTACTATTATTTTTGATGATAGTTTTGACTGCTGTTGGTTTTTTGTTCTTTCTGTCTTAATAATANAGGAGCATTTAGTCAAAAGAAAAAAAAAATCATCCCAATTCCCATGCACAAGTTTTGCAGTTGTCAAATGAGTTGGTAATAGGTTGTGTTGATGTCTTAGCAAAAGTGGTTCAAGAGGAAAATTGTAATAAATTATTAGTATTATGCGGGGTTCCAATTTGAATTCCAAAGTTTAACAATTACGTTGCGAATCTTTTGACCAAGTTCCATGCACAATGGAAATATTACTATTTTTTTGGGTGATAATTAATAAAATCTTAATCGTGTTTCTCTAATAAAGTAACATAACAGACATCAAAAGTTCCTGTCATATCTACATAAACTGATCTGATATTAATATGTTTTACCACAAAAATTATCTTTTTTTTTTTACTTCAAATAGAGTGGTCATAGTGATTTAATAAGGTTTTTAGCCACACACAAATTAGCTATTGATGTTTCACTTTCTCTCTGGCTAGCTCTCTCTCTCTATTGCTCCTACATAACAGGTTTTTGCTTGAAAGCGATTCTAATGAGCTTTAAAGATCAACCTAAAAGTGGATCTACTATCTTTTTTTAGGACTTATAATAAGATATCAATAATGCAGGGACACAAGATTTATACTGAAAGTTACGCCTACTGATGAGACATGCTTTTTAACTACTCATGCACATGTGTCGGGAAAAAAATGGTCAAAAAACATTCTTTATCATAACTCATTTTCTTCCTCATAATAACTTTTCTATCTTAAATTCTATCTCATCAGGGAGAGATTCTCTTTGATCTCAGTAGAATATTTCTAGTTTTTTGTTTTTTTTTTCTTCAATAATCCTTCCATTTGTGTGAAGGTGTTGTTTCCATAAATTTCTTATGAGGATTTTGTCTTACTAGATTCAAAAATTGTGTAAGTTTAATTTTTTAGGGTTTAGGGTATAAATCTAGAAAAAATTCAATGCTGACACTGTAATGAAGATGGAGTCTATCGATATTGGTGTTTGTTATGAAAAAGTCGCAAGTGCACGAAATCACAAAAACAAGTAATATAATGATAAATAAAAATATCGTTCCCACAGAGATTGATTAACCAAAACTTCATATTAAGTACTGAAATTGGATTAACTATAATTTTATCTAACCAACTAAAATTCAAAAATAAAGAAATTAAAATAAAAATACTAATAATAAAAATAAAAATAAAAGCAAAATATGTAAGTAAATAAATTACTGAAAAATAAATAGAGAAAAATATCAATGCGAGACAACTTAGGATACCAATTTCACCTTCTCAATCCTCGTAATTTTCTATTGTTTCTTCTTAATCCAATTAATTTATCCAAGTGCTAATTACTAATCTTAATGTGTATTACTAATCTTTTCCAAGACTTAGCAATAATATCTTCACTTAATAATTTACCATATTCCTATGCAAATTGGATTAAGTAAAAGATTCATTAAGTTTTATGATTTCTTTTAAAATTATATAAACCTATGAGTATATTCTTATCCCACACAATTTATGTTATTTTATTCATGGATATATTCTAAACATCATCTTTCAATTCAGTCTAGAAATTCCTAATTAATTAATTGAGTGACCAATTCAATCAAAAGCATTAAGCACAAATAGAACAAACACTTGGTAATGCAAAGTAACTGGAATTAAAAATCAACTAAGAAAAATTAAGAATTATGGTACAGATCTATTGACATCCTAAAAATAAAAATCTAGTTCATAACTAAATAAATAAAAACCAAAATAATTAATTTAAACATCCTAAGAAAAATAAAATCTAGAACTGAAAAATAAAACAAAATCTGCGATTGAAACTTTACTCCATCAGTGCTCTCTCTCTCTCTCTCTCTCTCTCTCTATAGAATGGTGTGTTTTTTACTCATCTGTCGTAGTACATTTATAGCTAAGGAGAAGATGTGTTGTGGTTATTGACGGATTCCTAGGCTGCATTCTGATCGGTGGAGTGATATGACACTTTCCCAATTTTTTCTATTTTCTTTTCTTTTTTTCTTTTTTTTTTCAAAAGTTTTTTGATACTTGCGCTCAGATCAAATGTGGCCGAATATTGTAAGCTCAGCACTTATCTGGCATTTAATTGGGCCGTTGAATAGGAGAGTCAAAGAGTCTGATGTGGCTCGCTTTCATTGGAGAAAAAAACTGGTTGCATGATACTAGTCCACACCTGATCAGACACGGCTGCTAGATTCCTGTGCTAGCTGACACATGCGGGCCCACATGCCTACTTCCAGCTGCTCTACTTGCTGCCTCCCACGCGTGCGCTACACGCGCCAATCAGGTGCATTTGTTAGCTTGATCCGACGGCCTGAAATCATTCGAGTTTTTTTTTTTTTTTTAATTTGAACAAAATTGGATTAATATTAAATCAAAACGTAAATAAAACAAATTCAAAATTAAATTAAGCCTAAATCAATTTAACTTATCCTAATTAAATTAAATACTTAAATAAAATAACTAAAACAAAGTAAAATTAAACTAAAACCAAATCTAAATAAAATAAAATAAAATAACTCAAATGATTTAAAATCTAAACTATAATTACTAAAGGACACACATTTATATAAGTAAAATAGTACAATTGACTCTATTTTCTTAGAGTTATCACACCCCCAAACTTAAATTTTTGCTAGTCCTCAAGTAAAATAAAGAAAGAAAAGCTTAAATAAAAATTCTAAACATCTAAATACGACCTAACCATTATCCAGTTCAACTATCAAAACTTGCATCAAAGATTTCACATAGATTAAAGCTCAAGGAAAAACTCTGAACACTATAAAAGTCATAGAATTTTAATTCAAATGCCAACCTAATTCCACTATAGATTTCTTGAGTGTGTGTATATAAATAACTACATTTAATCATATGCAACCCGGATCAATTTATGCAAATAAATAAGTTATAATAAATCTATTAATAGAAATATATAAACTCCATAGGCCTATTTTCTATATCACTCTCTACTAATATTGACTAACACTGCATCAAATATCATTAAAACTTCATTAAGTGTGTATCGTGTGGCTAAGGTAACAGGTAGGATAAAATTCACTTTTTTGTGGCTCAAATCACCCTAAGCATATAATCTTATTCTCAGATCTTTATACAACTTATCTCAACACTTGTTGATATAACAACCAAACTTTTTTTTCTACTTTCTTCTTTTCACTCCACATTTTTTTTCCTTTCATTGAAGTACTATACCTCAAAACTTATGATTTTTCAATCTCTTTTCTTTTCTTTTTCACTTCAAGTGATACTCAAACAGGTTCTAAAGTTCAATAATGAGATTTTAAAGATGTACTTAATTCACATAAACTTTCTCCAAGTAAGCAAAACAATCAAATGCAACTATTCATGTGCTCAAAATATTCAAAGAATCATAAGTAAAACCAAACTAACACAGAATCAAGCACACAGACAAAAACAACATTCATCATTTTTTCAAGAACTTTATTCAGTTAAATCAAGTTCTTATCATCGACATTCGATCATCAAACTAGGTCATAACTAAAAAGCCTAAAAAAACTAAACTAAATAAACTATATTTTCTTCCTTTTTTAATTTTTTTAATTTTTGTTTTTTTTTTCAAATTTTATACTCCCTATCCCTAAACTTAAAACTAACTTTGTCCCTAATGTTAAAATAAAAGAGAAGGTAAAAAAAAAGCTCCCTAAGATTTTCACAAGCAGGTGGAGGCTTTTGTTGGGCAAAGATTTCAAAACTTTTTCTATTGTAGCATTTTTCTGTTGTAGCATATTTCTGTTGGGCCTCTGTTAGATTTTCGCTTGCATAATAGATCATGGGAAAACTCCTTCTCCAGTAGGTTGCAAAGAGGCTTGGTAATCTTAGAGAAATCTTTGATAAATCGGCGATAGAATTTTGCATGCCCGAGAAAACTCCTTATGCTTTTGACTGTCATGGGTGGAGGTAGCTTCTCAATAGTATGGATTTTTTCTACTTCTATTCCTTTTATAACACTCTATGGCCAAGCATTATCCCTTTTTTCACCATAAAATGGCATTTTTTCCAATTCAGGATCAGATTCGTCTTTTCACATCTACAAGAGTTATGTTATTCAAGCAATGATCAAATGGTGAGCCAAATACAGAGAAATCATCCATGAAAACTTCAATAAACTTTTCAATCATATCGAAAAAGATTGCCATCATGTATCTTTGAAATGTGGCCGGCGCATTGCATAACCCAAAAAGTATTCTTCGGAAGGCAAAGGTACCATATGGGTATGTAAACGTAGTTTTTTCTTGATCTTCTAGAGCAATAGTAATCTGGTTATAACCAGAATATCTATCAAGAAAGCGGTAGTAGGATTACCCGGCTAGTTTGTCAATCATTTGGTCTATGAAAGGCAAAATGAAGTGATCTTTTCTGGTAGCTTGATTCAACTTCATGTAGTCTATGCACACACGCCATCTAGTAACAGTCCTTATTGGGATAAGCTCGTTATTGTCATTCTTCAATACTGTCATCCCACCTTTCCTTGGAACAACTTGAACAGGACTCATCCATGAGCTATCTAATATGGGGTAAATAATTCTAGCATCCAACAATTTCACTACCTCAGCCTATACTACATTCGTCATGATTGGATTTAATCTTCTCTAGGCCTTAATGCTCGGCTTGTAATTATCCTACATTAGAATCCTATGATGCAAAGAGATGGGCTAATACATTTTACGTATGTAATTGTCCACCCAAGAGCTATTTTGTGCTCTTGAAGAATTCTCAATAGCTTCTCTTCTTAATCTTCTGTAAGTTCGGCGCAAGTGTCATAAATATCATAGAGAAGTTAATGCGAGATTTTTTCTAGGAAGATAGTGACCATTTGGGTAGGGAACATCTGGTGGCTTGGGAAGCGGTTTGTCGACCTAAAGAGCAAGGAGGGCTAGGTATCTAGGAAATTTCGATCAGAAACAAAACAGTCTTAATGAAGTGGCTGTAAAGGTTCCCGAAAGGATCAAACTCCTTATGGCATAAAGTCATCAAAAGTAAATACGGGCTTAATTCAAACCTCTGGGATATCACTTTGGTAGATAGGGCGACTCTCAGAAGCCCTTAGAAAGCTATCTCTGCTCTTTATGGTGAATTCTATCAGTTAGTGATATTTAAAGTTGGAAACGGCTCTAGGATCAGGTTCCAGGAGGACAACTGGGTGGGGGATAATAATCTAGCGGCAACTTTTCTAAGTTTGTATAGACTTTCCTTTTGCAAAGACAGAGCAGTTTCGGAGTTTGTCAAGGACTCAGATCCAAACTCAATTCACTCTACTAGTTAGAATTTTCATATACTGAGAAGTTTGACAGATAGAGAAATCCCTCAGCTGTTGGATCTTCTTACCAGGTTGGACCAATTACAATCTGTTCAAAGACCGAGGATATGAGGATATGGCTTAACGATTCGTCAGGCTGTTTCTTATTCAAATCCGTGTTCTCTTGCTTATCTAAGTAGATCAATGCCGACTATGTTTTTTTTGGAAAGCCCCAGTACCCTCTAAACTTAAGGTGTTTGCTTGGTTATTTTCCCTAGAGAAGTTAAACACTCATGAAGTGTTACAAAAAAGAAGACCCTACCATTCTCTATCTCTGGGTTGGTGTGTTCTTTGCAAAAAAGATAGCGGATCCTATGATCATTATGAGTTCTCCATTGTACTATGGTATTATATCTTAAAAGAGCATAGAAGGAGATGGGTGATTCCTAGATTTAGTCAAGATTTGTTAGAGGTTGGGCAAGGTCTTTTTGGCAATCGAAGAGGAAGATTCTCATGGAAAGTAGTCGTGCTAGCTGGTCTTTGAAATGAATCGTAGGATTTTCAAAAGAGTAGAAGAAGAGACAGAGGTAGTATGGGGAAAGTGTCAAATTCTGGGTTGCTATTTGGCTACATAATATAAAGGAATTCAAGAGCTATACTTTTTCCGACTTAGTAAGGGAGTGGAATCCACTGTTGTAGTCTTTGTTTTTGCGTGTTTTCCAAATGGATTTCATATCCACTTCATTTGTATTATATATTCATTAATACAAGTTTTGTTTCTTATAAAAAAAAAAGTGGAATTGTTGCCTAAGAATGAATATCATAAATAAGAGGGTAATGGCTTCAATTCTAACTTCAGTGGTTACTTAACAAAAGGTACTGGCCATGTAAAAGACAAATTTAAACTCTCAATAGTTGGTCTTGTGGACATTGAAATTGCAGCTTCCAAGAATTTTTCACATTCCTGTGTCTCAGCATTCTTTTGTGATGATGATTGAATAAGGCAAGCTTCTAAAGGGTCTGCTGGACAGCTCATGTCAAAGACTTCCTGTACCGCATGATCTACTATATCAACCTGTATACAACTATCAGAATCTTGAGGGTGGTTCATTGCCTTGAAAACATTAAAAAGAACTTTATCATCTCGAAATCTCAAGATAAGTTCTCCTTTCTGCACATCGATCGATGTTCTCTAGTAGCAAGAAAAGATCTGCGAAGTATGATCAGAATTTCTTCATCTTCCTTCATGTCTAAAACTATGAAATCTATAGGGAAGATTAGCTTATCCACTTTTACTATGACATCTTTTATAATCCCCCGCGGGTATTTGATAGATCAATCGGCTAACTACAATGACACTGTGGTTGGCTTAGCTTTTCCTACTACCAGTTTCTTATAGATGGAAAGTGACATAAGATTGACACTGGCTCTAAAATCACATAATGCTCTGTCGAAGTAGGCATTCCTAATAGAGCATGGTATAGTGAAGCTACTAGGATCCTTCAATTTCTGCAATAGCTTCTTTGGAAGAATTGCACTACATTCTTCTGTCAATTTTATAGTCTCAAAATTTGCAAATTTCCTCTTCTTTGATAAAATCTCTTTCATGAATTTTGCATAACTGAAAATTTGTTCTAGCACATCGGCAAAAAGTATGTTTATATGAAGGTTCTTAAAGACATCAAGGTATGTTTATATGAAGGTTCTTGAAGACATCAAGGAACACATGGAGGCGGATTGTCTAGAAAAAGCTTAGACTTGGGCTTTTCTGGTTCCTTAGAAATTATTTCAGGCTGGTGTTCTTCATGCTGAACCTCTACTTGCAGATCAAGATTGGGGTCAGGAATTGGGGATGCCGTAGGGTATGGTTGAGTAGGTGATTCCACTTGTTTATCACTCCTCAATGTTATGGCTCTACACTACTCCTTAGGGTTTACTTCTATAGCACTAGGTAAACTCCCTTATGATCGAGAATTGATTACACTAGCTAATTGCCCCATTTGTATCTCTAAATTTCTTTGTGAAAAAATCCTAATATATATTACTAATCTCTTCAAAGACTTAGCAATAATATCATCACTTAATAATTCACTATATTCCTATGCAAATTGAATTAAGTAAAAGATTTATTAAGTTTTATGATTCCCCGACAATGGTGCTAAAAACTTGTTGTGAACTAGCTAGGTTACAGTTCGAGTTCTCCAATTCTTGTATTGAGCAAAAGCCTCTTCAGATACTGGTTTGCTTTCTACTTGGTGGCTGATAACTCTATAAAAGAGTTATCTAGTACTAATTTGCCTTAAATTTTTTCATGATTTTATTTATATTAAGTTGTTTCAATTATTTTTCTTGTTGTTTTGATGTTTTGTTTGTTTGTGTTGATAGGAGAATGAAACAATGGTATTTGATGCAAAATAAGGTGAATTTATATTCCAAAAATGGGTTATACAAACCATTAGGATTGTAGTTGAATCCGATACAGTCGTAACACAATAAAAATAAGGCAAATCAGAGTTAAAACGAAGAAATAATGCACATGGGAAGTCGCGACATCAAAGAATAGAAAATGGTACTGCAATGCCAACTCTTGTGAAGTTTTGGCACTGTAATATCGAAAGTGGCATCGCAGTGCCACCATCTGCATCATAGTTCAATAATAAACGGTCAAGATCAACTTTTTAACGATCCAAGGGTCCAGATTCGGGCTGCCTTAAGTTTGTAAGAGCCACCTCTTTAAAACCCTATCTTTAGGGTTAAAAAAGGCATGCTGGGATAGAGAGAAAGAGAGAGTGACAGCCATGGAAGGAGAAGAAGAAGAGGAAGAAGAAGATGAAGACATACTCCAACCTACTCCATTTCTTGATTTCCTTATTAACATCAACATCATAGTTTGTTTTTAGCTTTTTCTCTTTATTTTTTTGTCAGTTTTTCTTTGTATTTTTCATATTTAGAAAGTGATATTGTTGAGAGCAAATCTTTGACAGAGGATTCAAGAGAGCAAGAACTAAGTTTGGAGGAGGAGATTGACAACTTCCATGAACATCTTCAAGCTCTTCAAAGAGGGGGAATTCTAAAACTCTTCTCTTTGATATTTGTATTTCCTGATTCTATGGTATTGAAATGCTATTGTTCTCAATGTATATTATGAATTAAATAATTTTTTGTCTAGTTTTACTATGTGAACTAACCTAGTATATTGTGCTTATTTATTTTTCTCTTCTTTCATTAATTATATCCATTATTGAGTTATTTGTTTTACCTTATACTTATTGCTTCTATTTAATTGATCACTAAATAGATTATTGAGTGTAATTTTTATGAGCTTGAAAAATGGATTAGAAATTTGGACTTAGGTAAAACAATATAAGATTACCTAGTATGGGGTAAGTTTGTATAGGATAGGAATATACTTAAGTGACTTGTGCAACTATTTTTGAGATCGTAATCTTAGTGTACCTAGTTCAATTCATATTAGTGGTAATGTGTTATCTTGTCTAGGTAGATCCAATTGGCACTTGGAAAAGGTGTCTTGATTATATTAAATTCTTAGTTGACAACTCTAGTGGATTAATTAATTTAAGAGAGAAATTGTGAAATAGCATGACAAGAGAATGGTTAGGGAATTAGTAAACATAGACATTTTTTTTTATTAATTTATCTTTTATTCATTTTCTTGATAGTTTAGTTTTCTTGGTTTTATTTCTTTAAAATCTATATTTTGTTTGATTGGATAAAGTTGAGATAATTTTGATACTTTAGCATTGAATTAGAAATCAATCCTTGTGGGTTCGACATTCTACTTTCATATCTATATTACTTGTGACCGTATATACTTGCACGAGAGTGTGTGAATTTATAGTTACACATTTCAACTAACAGTTGCCAAAACCTAGTGATTGTTGATAGGATTGTGGCTGTATTATATTCTGATTATTCTTCCATAAAAAGTTTCGGTGATTGTGCCATCCTTGATTGTAAGTGTTGGACATAGGGTTATTGCCAGTTCAGAATGATGGACGAGGTTGAGTCATAAATTGCACTTGTTATGTGACTGTTGGATGCCCCACAGTACACTCTATGCTAGAATATGCTCCTTCCACAAAATTCACAAGTTACTGGCGGAGTATGTATAGCATTGCTGTTCGTCTGACCAATTTGATGAGAAAGAGTAGTTACTTGAGCGATTAGTGCTGCCAAAGGGTCAACTTCATAAAGTCTAGTAATTTTCTTTATAAATGACCTCTCTGTAGGCCACTGATAACTATTGGCTGCCATTTCTTCTAACAATGTATGTGCATCTTCAGAAGTCTTGTCCATCAATGCATCTCTAGCTGCAGCATCAATAATGGTCTTTGTCTGACCATTCAACTCGTTGTAGAACATCCGAATTTGTAGCCAACTTAGAATGCCGTGATGAGGACATTTGCGGAGTAGATCTTTGAATTGTTCCCAAGCTTTATAAAGAGTCTCCATATCTTGTTGCCAGAACTGGGTAATATCGTTTCTCATCTTGGTTGTCTTTGATGGTGGAAAGAATTTTGCCAAGAACTTTTGTGCTAAAACATCCCTGGTTGTAATTCTCTTAGTTGGTAAATAATTAAGCCAATTTTTTGCTTTATCTCTTAATGAAAACGGGAACAGTCTCAGTGAATAACATCATTAGAGACTCCGTTATATTTGAATGTATCATAGATATCTAGAAAATTTGCTATATGAGCATTCAGACCGTTGCTTGGCAAGCCATAAAATTGTACTGACGTCTGGATCATCTGAATAATAGTCGACTTGATATCGAAGTCATTAGCTTAGATTGAAGGGCGTCGAATCCCAGAGATTGTGTCAAGCACTGTTGGGATTGCGAAATCTCTAACAGCTCGCTGGATGTTTTGATCATCCTCCATCTTGTGTTCTCCTTTAAAAAAAAATTAAATTGCAATAAAGAAAAAGTTAGACTAAGATTAAGGTTATTTGGTATCAATATTAGTAAAAGAAAAATCAATTAACATAATCCTCGACAAAGGCGCCAAAAACTTGTTGTGAAAAATTCGCAAGTGCATAAAATCGCAAAAAAAGTAATATAATGATAAGTAAAAGTATTGTTCCCACAGAGATTGATTAACCAAAACTTCATACTAAGTACTGAAATTGGGTTAACCCTAATTTTATCTAACTAACTAAAATTCAAAAATAAAGAAATCAAAATAAAAATACTAATAATAAAAATAAAAATAAAAGCAAAATATGTAAGTAAATAAATTACTGGAAAATAAATAGAGAAAAATATCAATGCGAGACAACCTAGGATACCAATTTCACCTTCCCAATCCTCGTAATTTTCTATTGTTTCTTTTTAATTCAATTAATTTACTCAAGTACCAATTAAAATATTCTAATATGTATTACTAATCTCTTCCAAGACTTAGCAATAATATCTTCACTTAATAATTTACTATATTCCTATGAAAATTGAATTAAGTAAAAGATTCATCAAGTTTTATGATTTCTTTTAAAATTGCATAAACCTATGAGTATATTTCTATCCCATACAATTTATGTTATTCTATTCATAGATAATTCTAAACCTCCTATTCTAATTTAGTTTAGGACTTCTTAATCAATTAACTAAGTGGCCAATTCAATCAAAAATATTAAGCACAAGTAGAATAAACACTTGGTAATGCAAAGTAATTAGAATTAAAAATCAACTAAGAAAAATTAAGAATAATGATACGGATCTATTGACATATCCTAGAAATAAAAATCTAGTTCATAAATAAAAACCAAAATAATTAATTTAAGCATCCTAAGAAAAATAAAATCTAGAACTAAAAAATAAAATCAAACAGAGAAATCCGCAGTTGAAGCTCCACTCCACCAGTGCTCTCTCTTTCTCTCCGACTTTCTCTCTCTAGAATGGTGTGTTTTTTTTCTCATCTCCTGCAGTCCTTTTATAGCTGAGGAGAGGTTGTGCTATAGTTATTCACGGATTTCTAGGCTGCATTCTGATTGGTGGAGTAATGTGGCACTTTCCCAATTTTTTTTTATTTTTTTTATTTTTGTTATGTTTTCTAATATTTGGGCACATACAAGATGTGGCTGAATATCGTAAGCTCGACACTTATCTTGCGTTTAATTGGGTCGTTGAAAGGGAGAGTCAAAGAAGCTGACGTGGCTCACTTTCATTGGAGAAGAAAACCAGTTGCATCAGACACGGCCTGGTGGATTCCTGCACTAGCTGAGGGATGCGGGCCCACCTGCCTACTTCTAGCCACCCCACTCGCTGCCTCTCGTGAGTACGCTCCAGGCGCCAATCAGGTGCGTCTGTCAGCTTGAAATCATCTGGAATTTCTTTTTTTTTTTTTTAATTTAAACAAAATTGGATTAATATTAAGTCAAAACCTAAATAAAACAAATTTAAAATTAAATTAAACGTAAATCAATTTAACTTATCCTAATTAAATTAAATACTTAAATAAAATTACTAAAACAAAGTAAAATTAAATTAAAATCAAATCTAAATAAAATAAAATAAAATAAAATAACTAAAATTATTTAAAATCTAAACTATAATTACTCAAGGACACATATTTATATAAGTAAAATAGCACAATTAACTCTATTTTCATAGAGTTATCAATGTTATGTATCGAAATGTTAAAAATCTAGGTTTTGTGACTTCTTTTGGATTCACTGTTTATGTAAGGCAGTTTGGGGTCAGGTTTAACCCAAACCAAACTGAACCTGAACTTATTAAAGAAATTAAAAAAAAAAAAAACGTTTTCCTTATAGATTTGGGCCATTTCAAATTTAGTAGTTACATTTAAAAAAAAAACCCAAAAAGAATGGGTTTCTATCACTTTTACCTATAAAAAACTAAAAGAATTACAAAAATACGGAACTCAGGCTTTTTTCAAATTTTCGTACCGTTTTTATTAGAAAAATATCACTTTTTAAAAAATATTTAGAAAAATTCAATTTTTTAAAATAGTTACTGGTTACCGATTTCTAGAAACTTGTTACGGGTTACTAGTTACCAGTTATATACCAATTATAAATATTTTTGGTTACTAGTTACCAGTTTCTGGAAAGTGGTTACCAGAAACTAGTTACTATTTTAAAAAATAGCATTTTTCTACATAGTTTTTAAAAAATAGTATTTATCTAATAAAAACTATACTGCACCTTAAAAAAACTTAAATCACCGTATTTTTCAAATTTTTTTCTAAATTACCGTATAATGTCTAATTTCCTCAAAAAGAATCATAAATTGGGCTCAATATCTCTTTTTTATTGTTCATTTTCTCTCCAAGGCCCAATAATCTAATATCTACACGATAGTATTAGGCATCTCACTTTATTTATTGTTTTTTTAATACTACCTTATGTAGCAAATGAGTTGTCTCTTTACAATTGGTGAATTTGAAACTTATCACGAATATACTGAATGACATTTACCAATTGTATACTAATACATCATATGCAACATCAGGTGGTATTAGAATGGTGGGATAATAGGTGAGTCAGTTAGTGTTATTTGTATCCAAAACCCCACCTGACCCGAACGAAAAGCTTTCTGTATCCGCAACATGAAAGTGGAAATAACCGAATCTTGTTCGGTTAGATTTTAGTTCCTCTTTTTCCCTAATTTGAACTTGAATATCTGTCCAACATGCACCTTGTTCAGATCGGAGTTTATGCTCTAAATTAATTAATATAAGTTGCACGTACTTACATAAAATAAAATAAAAAATAATTAGATTAGGTTATTAGAATGCACAACAGAAATGTCCGATCTTACATATATGTTTGTTAACAGATATCTACTTATTATTATTATTATTCCACTTATTATTATTATTATTATTATTATTATTATTATTATTATTATTATTATTTATTGTTAAGAGCTGATGAATTATTATATTTGGACAAAGGATTAGTTATAATGACACCAAATACATGGGTAATTGGAAGCAAAAGTCCCCAACGTTTAACTTCTTTGGTATTTAGGTTGCAAATGTTTATATTTTGGCACATAAATCCCAATGTCTTAATTTGACAGATTTGGCTCAATGACTAATGGATGCAACTAATGTAAGAGGTTGGGGATTTATATGCCAAAATATAAATGGTTGGGACTTAAATGCTAAAGAAGCTAAATATTAGGGACTTTTGCTGCCAATTGCCCATAAATATATTCATGGCTCCTACTAACTTGACAATTTAATTCTCTTTTATTTTTGTCATTATTTCTTAGTATGTGACAGCTTTCTAATTGTATAAATTAATCCGTATCTCTTTTTATAAGAATTTGATGATGCTCATTTTAAGAAATGTACTTGGATTAATTGCAAACTGGAATTCATATGACTTTCACGAGTTTTATTAATTAAAGTCCTAGTTTGGTTGACCAATTTTTTTTTTTTGAAAGGATGGTTGACCAAATTTTATTACTTATTAATGTGGAAACTTTTTTTATTACTTATTGGACTCCATAACATTACATTTATATAAATATCTTTTTTATTTAATAAGTTACATAAAATTTATAATGGACTACTAGTTGATATTATTATTATTTTTTGATAAAACTAGTTGATATTATTCTACTTGTTATAAAATTAACACATTATTAGTTGATATGTAGTAAAATTGATAAACGAGTAATTTGGTACATCTAGTACTGTTTTCGTGTCATATAATCTTAACTTTCAAGTGATGTATACAAGTCATTGTAATCAGAGTAAGCAGAGATGACATAAACAAAATACTCATGACATTACTACTTAGTATTCTACAGCTCTATGGGTAAATGTATATAGTTTAGTCTTCGCAATCCTCTGTATTATTGAGAAAAGGTAACTTAGAAAATAAAAGTCAGACGTTAATGTGGGTTCTATACTCTCTCTCTGGTCATGGAATCGAAAGTTAGATGCATGCACGCCACAATAAAGTCACTCGGTATCACGTCCATGTCTGGGACAAGGATAATTTATAAAAACTTCATAGCCCACAATTACAATTCAAATGCTCATTAGTCATATTGAATCAAGACAATGATGTACACCGCGTATGCATATTAATCTACATGATATATAATAAGCTTTTCGGTAATGAAAAATAATAACAAAAAATAAAAAACAAAATCACGTCCTTTTATAATTCACATAAAAGCGAGTTTAGTATAATTCACATAAAAGCGAGTTTAGTTACTGCTGTTATCAACATAAAATGCTTAGAATAAAGCGAGTCTTAATAAAACACAAACGCGTTACAAGGCACTTATGACCAGGGCTGCGTCAATTTCACAAGTCCAGCCGATTTAAAAGAAAAGAAAAAAAAAAACATTATTCACTCGGTTTGGGTATTTTTTCAATAAAATTTTGTTTGAAATTATTTGGTAAAAGGTCCCTACCCTAGCGTTATTATTGGTTGAACTGTTGTTGCTCAAATTTCATCATTTCCAAACATTCAGTTGCTCAAATTTCGTCATTTCCGAACATTCAATTAACAATGACCATTGGAACTTGTCTTGTCGCTCCCTTGATAAATACCCCTACGATAATACGATTGAGTATATGGTGCCCATATTATATGTATACTTTACTAATTTATTCGTTGTCACTTAAAAAGTTGCATCTGTCAGATTATTGTTTTATATAATTTTGCGACTCTTTTGACATCTTGCATGCAGTAAGAATATATAGAATAGCCAAGAGAAAGAGGAAACCAAGTCTGCTGATATTTAACAGCGATAAAAAATTCTTCTTAAAAGAACATATACTGCAATAACCAAACAATATACTAATCACGAATTTAGTTTATTTGCTATGCAAATTTATTTTCAATATTGAGATTTAAGGACTGAAATCTCCATTTTTTCAAAGGAGGAAAATAAAAAAACGAAAGAAAAGAGAATATATCTTTATATGTAAATATGTTGTTGCAAGGCTCGATAAGAGATATTAACTGGCCGTACTATGTTAGCCCAGACACATTTATTTGCGGCATATTCGTATCGTGTCGTGCCTATGCCCGTACCCGATTTCGTGCCATAATCGTGTCGTTATCGTGCTTGTTTATTTTTGTATTTAATTGTTCCTGTTTTCGGTATTATGCTATTATTGTGCTTAATCGTGCATGTTTCCGGTATTGGGTTATTTTCCGTGCCTAATTGTACTCGTTTTCAATATTGTGCTATTTCTGTGCCTAATCGTGCCCGTTTCCAATATTATGCTATTTTCGTACTAATTGCACCTGTCTTAGGTACTCTGATATTTCCATGCTCAATCGTGCTTGTTTTTTATTATATTATTCTTGTATCTAACCTTGCTTATTTTTTATATCATATATTTCAAGCTTAATCATTTCCATTTTCAAACTCTTATTGTTCTTGTTTCCATAATCGTTCTTATTATTGATTTTTTTTTTTCAAATTAGTTGTTTTATACTATTAGACATATTTCTTTTTAAGTAATTATGAATTATGAATTGTTAATTATTATGTAATAGAAAGAAATTATTTGAAAATTGAGATAACTTTTATATAAAAATAAATCTAATTGAAATATTAGAGTGTACATGAGTAATGATAATTGGTTTAAATTTCTATAGTTATAGTATATTTCAACTAATTAAATTGCATATCAAAATATATAACTTAAAAGTTATGATTAGTATGTACCTAAACTATATTTTTCTTTCTTAATATTTTAAGGATTTTCTATTGGAAGTGAGTTTTGCCTTAGATTTTTAATATCTTTAGACTCTTTGGCTCAAATTTATTAAATTTTGGAACTTTTGTTTTAAAAAAAATAAGAAATTGGCGTAATAGTTATAATATATATTATTTTTATTTAGAAAATATTTTAATTTTAATTTTATTTTTTTTCTAATTTTTTTTAAATTTGTCGTATTAAAATTATGCCCAAAAATTTAAAATAAATTTAAAATAAGTATATTTTTTACAAACTAATTATTTTTCTTAATCGTGCCTACGTACTATGCTTGTGCCATGTTGGCCTGGACACGATTATTAATCGTGCCGGACACAGTTACTAATCGTGCCGTATTGTGCCGTACTTGCACGATTATAGATTATAATCTTGCCGTGCCGAGTTGTTGTGCTACCTTATAGATTATAGTTTCTTTCTATTTTTTTTTTTTTCACAAAGATAAACTTTAATCTGCCCTTCATTTCTTGTCTCAATGGGTTAACATATGGACGTTTAGGGCTTCCTTTCTAAGTTCAAATGATTTTTTGCTGATTTTTTGCATGTCTTTCTAGCTTTAATTGTATTTGTTTTTTCTTCTTTTGAATAAGATTGTCTTTCTCATTTGATGAGCGTTTCATTCAGAAAAACAATTGAAAAAAAAGAAACACCAATTTTTTTTTTTTTTTTTTTAACTAAATCATCAACATGCTAGGAAAATTTGATTCACTAGTGGATAAACAACGTTTTACTAGCCCCCCACCCAAAACAAAAAAGGGTGTACGGACCATCCTAGGAAAAATGATAGTAAGAAAGATGATCCACGACAACCTACGAACATTAATTAGGCTTAGCTGTGAAAGAAGAAAGTTTAGAAGAAACCCAGGTCGAAGTATTTTGATCGGCTAGCCCTTTTTCGGATAGATTCCTCTAAAGCTTTATTTATTTGTTTCTTTATTTTATTTGAAAGGGTTTTTAATCGTTTGGATAAATATATTACATTCAATAAGTTGGAGAAAGAATAAAATATCCCACGAGGCAAGAGCACTAAAAACATCTAGTAAAAAAAACGAAAAAGAGATTCATATTGCACGTACTACGTAAAAGGAGATTTATGATTTTTGTGCATTTCTTGTCAATCATAAAATTAATATAGAGGGAACAAGGGACCCGGACGGGGAACAGTTGTACCTTTACAAGTGACAGCGTGATCAATAGATGCAACAAGTCGTTAAATTGAATATTAGAGTGTGATTCGTACTTGGGCAGAATTATTGTTTGGAAAATTGAAAAATTGTATGGTTAATAATTTAATCCACAATATTGACATGATTGGGTGGGTAGTGGAATTATTATAAATAACTAATAATTTATTGGAATTATTATATATAGTTAATGAACGTAGGAAGATGAGAGGTAGCTAGGTAGCGTCGCAGGCATGTGGGGTTTGCCAAGTTGCAATGAATAAGAGCATATGCGCCAACTATGGCTCCTACATTAACGTTACGCAATATATATGAAATGAATCATGAGCTTCTAATTGGCTGAGATTGTGATTATATAAGCGGTCTTTATCCGTGGCCGGTGGGCAGGGACTCCAGTACTCTCGCATTGTGCGCGTGCAAAAGTGACAATTAAGCTGTTAAAAATGATGGGATTCGAGCATTGACTTTTAATTCATTTTGCCCTCTATATATATAAATAAGATAATATTAGTTTGAGGTTTGTTTAGATGGCGCTGTATGGCTTCCTTCAATAATAAATCATATCTTCTCATATTAATTAATATTATACTCAATAATGATGTATATAACGGCGCACATTCAGCTCGAAAAACTTGAAACTCATCTAAACTAGTTCCAATAATATTCGCTCTCGCTCTGACTTGCTTTCTTTCTGGTTATATATATATATATATATATATATATATGCCTTTTGCAGCTCTATTAGATTCATTAGTTTATCGTACGTTCCGCTCGATCGATCTCTCATCAACCCCACTAGTACTATTTGTCTTCTAATATTCTTGTCTTGTAATTTCAATGCTTTCTCGTTTTTGCTAAACTTTTCTGTTTTTGTTTTGTATTCGAAACCTGGATCCGTCGATTTTTTGTAGTACCACGTAACCTTAGCTTAAAAAAAACATTCCAAGTATGTAAGGTTTGCCTTCTCCTTCCCTGTCCTTGACAATTCTCTTGAAAAAAAAAAAAAAAAGAAAAGGTCGTTTCCAGGAACAATATCTGAAATTATCCTTCCTCAATTGTAATAGTACTTATAAACCTGGCTTACGAGAGTTCCTCTATTCCTTAGCAATACTTTTATAAAAACCCTGCAAATCATGTAATTAACTTTAGGCCTCAATATATCCTATATATAATCATATAAGAAAAAAGAAAACCAAAAAAAAAAAAAATTTAGGATAGAGTAGTTATTGTTAATAGATAGAGGCATCCATCCTGGGCAAGATCAAAGCGGTAGAGCTTTAGCAAAGCCTCAATAAAAATTACCGAATCATGTAATAAATATCCTATCTAGCTCATTAGCTTTTTCTTTTTCATTTCTTAAAAAAATATTCAAAAAAAAAAAAAAGAAAAAGAAGAAAGAAAAATTTGTTGTTGTGGTGAGAGAAAGAGAGAGAGAGAGAGAGAGAGAGAGAGAGAGAGAGAGAGAGAAGTCATGCCTGAAGCAGAGGCAGCTGATACACCAACAGCGTCGGCGCCAGCAACGCCAGGGACGCCTGCTCCACTGTTTTCATCTCTGCGAGTGGACTCACTGTCCTATGAGCGCGAGGGCGAGCGCAAGTCAATGCCACGATGCAAGTGCTTGCCTGTTACTGCACCGACATGGGCCCAACCTCACACGTGCTTTACCGATTTTCCCGCTTCTGCTGACATTTCTCTCGCCCGTAAGGTACTCTTTCTCTTTCTCTCTCCCACCTCGCAATGCAAATGCAATTTGGCATTCGGAAGTCAGCTCATCTTATTAACTATATTATATTATAAAAAGTATGCTAATAATATTAATACACTCTCTCATCTTTATTCAATTTCAGAATTGATAAATACGTGATGAATATACACTCAATCATTTATGTATACTTTACTACCATTTTAGAGGACGTGTCTATATTACTTTTGTTCTTTTGCATCACCTTCCCTTATCTATCTAGACTTGTCTTGTTAATCTTGGGTTGTTACCCTTTATCACTTTATTTTTTTTTAAGAAAAAAATATGTTTGCTAGTGTATGGTGTGGGTTAAATTTTACAATTACGTGTAAATATAGTTGGGAATATGCTCTTTCAGTTCCTTTTGCTTACAAATATTTACATTGAATGGGTTCATAAATAAAAAAGAATGAGGTTGTTTTGCAATGTTTTTCATGTTCTAAATAAGGCATATGATTGTTTTTTTAATTATTATGTTATAATGACGCAAAAATTATCAATAATGGATCAGCTTAATTTATATGGGCCATTGATGTACTCCCTCAGACAAACAAAAAAAAAAAAAAAAACAAAAAGCAAGTGAAGGGCAGATTAACTCGATTCTCAAAGACATTCCCATTTCTTTATATTTTTTTTGATAATTAAAAGGGGAGGAGAGGGCGACCAGCGTGGCAACCTTCCCTAGGTATGACCATAGGAGCTCCAACCCCGTTCAGGAATGTTCTCCAAGACCCTATCGACCAGGTCGCCACTATCGGACGGTGGAGTGAGTCACCTTAACCCTAACCGAACAGCTAGCGAGAACGGCACCCTTAGAGAATATAATGTATCATGTTGTAGATTGATTATGGGATACTTTTACTTGACAAAATGAGACCGGTTGGCATAATTCACAGCAGTATTGTTCAGCTGCTTGAGTTTCGTTGTAACTGCTCGTTGTTTAATTGATCATATGTGATTGGTTTCATATATATATATATGTCATCAGCTTTTTTATTTTTTAAAATTTATAATTATTAGCAATTAAAATATTAATGAAACTTAATATATAAGTCTGTCAATATGCATGTATATATATTGATCAAATTATTATATTGTACACGATAAAAAAAAAAAAATTATACATTTGATATATGCAGATTGGAGCGGAGTTTGTGGGAACGTTCATATTGATATTCGCGGCAACAGCCGGGCCAATAGTAAATGAGAAGTACAAGGGATCAGAGTCGCTGATAGGGAATGCCGCATGTGCGGGGCTTGCGGTGATGATAATTATACTGTCGACGGGTCACATCTCAGGGGCGCATCTCAATCCATCGCTTACCATTGCATTTGCAGCGCTGCGTCACTTCCCATGGGTTCATGTCCCTGCTTACGTGGCGGCTCAGGTTTCGGCTTCCATTTGTGCTTCTTTTGCTCTCAAAGGAGCTTTCCACCCCTTCATGTCTGGTGGAGTCACCGTTCCTTCGGTCTCCAATTCCCAAGCTTTCGCACTTGAGTTTCTCATCACATTCAATCTCTTGTTTGTTGTCACTGCCGTAGCCACTGACACTCGCGCGGTATGTATATAAAAACCAATACCAATATTAATACCAACACCATGCACTACTATTTGATTTATTCATGATACGCAATTTTTAGGAGCTAGAAAACACGTACTTGATCATGCAGTTTCACGTTAATATTTTTGTCCATGCACTAGTAATAATTAATCCTGTAGTATAAATTCTCTTTTCTTTTATTAGAGAGCTAGAAATACGTACTTGATCATGCAGTTTCATGTTAATAAATTTGTCCATGCGCTAGTAATAATTAATCCTGTAGTATTAATTCTCTTTTCTTTTATTAGAGAGCCAGAAATACGTACTTGATCCTGCAGTTTCATGTTAATAAATTTGTCCATGCACTAGTAATAATTAATCCTGTAGTATTCTCTTTTCTTTTATTATTCATCCCTCCCTGATATGCCTGATTCTCATTCATTTGTGTATATATATATATATATCTGGTTGTTGATTCGGAAATACAGGTGGGAGAGTTGGCAGGCATAGCCGTTGGAGCGACCGTGATGCTTAACATTCTTGTTGCAGGGTTAGTTCATAGAAATAATAAGTTCCCGTTTTACAAAGATATGCTGTTGTGACTCCGCAGTTACTTCAAATCAATAGAAAGGGATAATTTAATCTTTTATCTTTATTTCATTATTAAAATAATAGAACTGTCGTAATTATATTCCTTCAAAGATTTAATATTTGAAGTATGGTAATGAAATATATGGTGCCATATAGTGATATGGGGCATCATATGATTTGTCACTCTATTATTGCTTCAGGTGAAGCCTGTCTAGGATAAATTTATTAATTAGAATCATCTAAAACAAATAGATATATTAGCATTGCTCAATATATATATATATAATGTGTAAGTACATTATTGCTAATAATTGATCAGAGGGTGAGAACAATTACGAGGGGATCAACCAATTAATGAGTTAGATAGAGAAAACTTCAAATATAGTGCAAATTAATATGTAGAAAAAGCCTCTTAAACTAAATATGGTCAATTCAAAACTATAAAATTTATTTTCGGAAGCGAAGAATTTCCTTTACTGGTTTGATCGGTGAATGTAGGAAACTAATGCGCTGAATATGGTGTGCTTGCATGTAATGTGTTTTTTCGTAATATGGTATCCTATATATACACTGAACATCAGTGTAGTTATATTCACTTCCGCTCTATTGGGGTACGTACCGACGACAAATCTAATTCTTTATACTTACATTGATGTGTAACAGTTAGGGAATTTATTTCATGTGATAATATACGTATCCTACTGCGCAGGCCATCAAGCGGTGGTTCCATGAATCCTGTGCGCACTCTTGGCCCAGCCGTTGCAGCTGGAAACTACAAGGCATTGTGGATATACTTGGTGGCACCGACTCTAGGGGCCCTAGTTGGGGCAGCTACCTACACAGCCGTCAAACTCTCAGAAAGCAACGCTGAACCACCACGTCAGGTCAGAAGCTTCCGTCGATAGGAAAATTACAACACTATCCTATAGTACTAGTTTGATCGGGGCATTGTTACTGCTGGTACTATATATATATATATATATACATGCGTGGATTTTTGTTTTTATTATAAGTACGCTATATATCAATTCTCGACTCTTCCTGTCGATCGTGTTTACATTCCAGTTACAGTTGATAAGTCATGTAATAAGACAGATTCAGAAACCTTTATTTATTTTAGAAGAATAACGGCCAAGGGAAGCAGGAGTACTCATCTAAGCTCCACGCCCTCTATCACCTGTACCGTTTGTGTTTGAGAAATCTATTGTTCGTTTGTTTTTGTGTATCCAATACTAGCTTATTGTTATCAATAATTATATAACAGCGTGATATATATAACTATATTAATTCTTAAACTTAATCTCCTATTTTAGCTGGACAAAAAAGGAAATAGAAAGTATTCTTGGATAACTTTTCGGAAAGATTTTGGAAAAGTTGAAACATTTGAAAATTTGGTTTAGGGGTTGAATAAATATTCGATTTCCGTTGTAATATTGGCTAAACTTGAATCTTATTGTTGCTTCTAATGTTAAATAATGCTAATCCATATATATTTGAATCAAAACTCGATAATTATATAAAAGGTTTAACGATTTAGGGGTTACGAGTAATTGAACAATAGTCCATGGTATTTAGTCTAAATAGGCATTCGGAGGTGTCAAATTACATTTAATAGTGTTATTATTATTTCGAAACAGTTTAATTTAAGATAGGTTGAAAGATTACAAAAAGAGGTTGTACAGATAGAACTTTGGAATTTAGGGTTTCTACGGCTTAGGGGTTGAGTAAATGTTCCATTTTCCTTTTAATATTCGCCGAACTTAAATCATATTGTTGTTTTCAACGTTAAATAATGCTAATCTGTATAATTTTGCATCAAAACTCGGTACTTATATGAAGAGTTTAACGATTTAGTTGTTACAGGTAATTGAGAAGTAATCCATGGCATTTAGTCGAAATAAGGATTTTGAGTCCTTAATTTGCATTTAAGAGTGTTTTGATGCAAAATTATTAAAAAAAATTAGCATTAAAACACTTCAAAATGTTTAGGGTTTAGGGTTTTAAGGTTTAGGGTTTAGGGTTTAGGGTTTAGGGTTTTAGAGGTTTAGGGTTTAGGGTTTAGGG